>WBMZ01008630.1:0-218052 GCA_013400975.1 Atrichornis clamosus | reverse complement strand
CGCTGGGCTCAGCCTTGGGGCGGGCTCGACCTTCACTGTGTGAAGTGTTGACGTGAAGGCCCTTGAATGCATCCTGAGGAGGGCAACAAAGCTGGTGAGAAGGCCTAAAAGCATTGTCCTGTGAGGAGCAGGGGAGGACTTTGGGTTTGTTCAGGTTGAAGAAAAGGAGGTTGAGGGGTGACTTCACTGCTCTCTGCAGCCTCATGAGGCAGTGGCAGGGAGATGCTGTTCTCTCCTCCCTGTTATGCAGTGACAGGATGCATGGGAATGATTGAGAGCTGTGCCAGGGGTGCCATAGACAGGACTATATTCCATACAGTGAATAATTAAATTCTGAAACTCTCACAGGATTCTCTGAATATAAACACTATAAATGTAATCTAAAAATCAATTAGGCAAAATAATGGATATATTTTGAATTTAAATTGTTCAAAAATTAAAGAAGGCACTAAAGGTATTTGCTGTTATTCTACAAGCCTGCTGTGAGTTAATCACCATCTCTTCCAAAGGCAGTTACATCTTTCCTTAGGAAAGATCATCAGTCCATCTTACTGCCTATTGAAATTTGACTTACAAAGATTATGTGTCACAGCTATCCTTTGGAAAGGGCAAAAACTGTTTGATGTGTTCTGCTTCAGTTTGGACAACTCTGCTGAAACTTAGAGCATGTACAATAATTTGCAGCTCTAAGGTACTGTGGTATGTGGCAGCTGTTATTATTACAAGTATGAAGTTGCTATTACTGTATACTTTAGTATGCAGTGTGTGAATTAGTCCTTCCTTTTATGCTGATCAAGTGTTTTTAGGTGAAGATATGATGAAAAAAGTAAGGTATGATTATTGTTTAAGCCAGTTCCTACCTTAATTTTTTTTGTTGTTGTTTTGTGAAGGCTTCATCTTTACAGAATGAAGATGTCATCTGTACAAAGCCACACAGAGCTCAGAAACTCTGTTTCCTAGGAAAATTTGAATTTGACCCAAATGTATTGTAACTGATTTACATCTACCTTTAAAAAGTTAATTAGGCAAAAATATTCTCAATAGAGATTTTCAAAACCAAAATTGGGTTACACACAGCTGAAATAAACTATCAAATTTGCCAGATTAATTCTGTCAATTACCAGAAATCAGGCCAAGAATATCAGACCTTCCAGACACCTTTATAATGGGAAAAGTAACTGCAACTATAACTACACTTCACAACAACTGGCAGCTTTAGAATACTGATTTGAGACAGGATTCACAGGTTTCAAACCTACTTTGCCACAGAGCTTTCATCCTCCAACACTATCCTTCCACCTGGGCTGAAGCGAGATGTGGAACAAAAGCCCACCCATCAACTACTGTTGAGAACTAGAGAGAATCCATTATTCTGCAAAAATATAGAGAAGCAACGTCTACAGCTACATGATATCCTCTTGATAAAAATCCAGTTTTGTCCTAGAAGAAACATGGACTGTGATAGCTAAAGCAATAATTCAGGATGTCAAGAAATGTCAAGTAGATAACATTCCAAGTATGTGTTTGAGGGGGTGATATCATTCCTCTGTGGAATTATATTTGCAGTAGTGATTCCCCGTGTTGCATAAAGGTGTCTAATATGTTAAGAGGAGCTATAAATTTCTTTTGGAATAAAATCTAGTGGAATGGTGAGAAATGTTTTAAACCAGATTTATGTCTGTAGCAACAAAGTATGAAGTTTTGATCAACATGCCAGAATTATAAAACAAGCTAAGCAGAAATACTCAGATGAGAGCTAAAAGAGGAATGGGCTCCTTGGATCAAGGCAAGCTTAGACTTGATTGAAAGGCTTTTCAGAGCATCATGCACAGATTTTAAGCAAACAGTAGCAAAACAAGACAGGTCCTTTTGCTAGATACCCTATATCCTGTATCTAATAAAAGGTTCATGCATGTGCATTTAAACAACTTTTCCTAATTTCAGTCCAAATGACTTTCAGTTTCATTTAAGTGGATGTGTTAAAGCTGCTGATGGTCACTAAAAGCAATGCTAAAATAATAAATAACCTACTCATTTATGATGAAGAGTCTAAGCCTCATCCATCTTTAGTATTGTTAAATCAGAAACAGCATTAAGGAAATCTTATTTGTCACCTCACGGTTTAGAAAACTCACTATAATCAAAGTGGGGTTTAAAAGGAAAAGTATACAAAATCCCAACACAATATAGAATCATGACATTGCCATCACTCAATGAAGAAAAGTTCGTATTTCTGGGGTTGAAATTAAAAAGGTCACAAGTGGTGGAGGGGTGTTCCTTACATGTTACCTTGTGTCCATGGCATGATTTGTCATCCCAGGTGACTCACATCTCTATGGGAAGTAGAGCATTTAAGACATAGGATGCCTGTAATTTAGCTGGGACAAATTGAAATGATGCAACAATCACACCCAAGACACACAGTCAGGACATAAACAGACCAAATGTCCTCTCTACTGCAAGCAAATTTCAAAGGAAATTGGCCAGAACTATCTAACTTTGAAAGGGTGCAAATCTGTTTGGCTTTTTTAATAAGGTAAGATAGGAGAGCATATCTCTCTAACAGAATTGGTAGCAATCTTAGTTAGCCAGGTGCTAAGGACTAAGTTGCACAATGAAGAAATAGAGCAGGAGGTAGAGGGGAATTTCTAAGTGCTGCTACTCCATGACTCATGCAAGGGGTTCCCCTTGGAGGTGCTGCATCATCAGGTGCCACACTACACTACTTTTACACACCGAACTGCACAGGCAACAAGGCTTCTGCTGAGAGAGCAACGCTGCCAGTTTTTCTAAACTGTACCTGCAGCTCATCTAGAGTTTAGTAAACTTTTCTAAAGTAACACATGAAGCATTCTGCTTCTACAAAATGAGATTTCAGCCTTCTTCTGTTCACTTAAGTATCAGTTATGTTAAGAAAAATAAGGCAGAAATGCAGCAAAAAGTTGAAATACATTTTAATGGTGAATGCTAAAACTAAATCACGAAAACTTTTCTGAACTGATGAAAGACCAGAAGACAACGTTTGATTTCACACATTTCTGGTTTGAAAAGAGACATGAAATAATTCTGAAAAGTAACATTATTGATATCAGTCACATTTGGCTAAAAATAACATTTCAATATTTCAGGAATTGAGACAAGAACAGAATTTGTTATGAGTTGCTGGTGTTTGGAAGCTTTGGACACATTGCACTTTTCACCTTAGACATTAGGCATTCAGTCCTTTACAATATCTTCTTCTGAACGGAGTTTTTTTTATAAACAACTCCTACTATAATAAATATGACTTAGATCATAGCAAATACTTGTAAGAAAAGATACAGTTAACTATCAGAAAAAGTCCCTCTCAGAAATGAACTTTTAAATTAGTTTTTAAAATGCAGGTCTTAATAGACGTGCAGTGTGAGATCCTAGTTCGTGCTGGCCTGTTTATCAGCAGGCCAGAGGGAACAGGATATCTGGAGCTAGGGCATACTAGAAACACTACACTACTCATGGTGAAGAGAAAGGTATCCCTGTGGATATGCCTGAACATAAATATTTTGGATTAGACTTTCTGAATCTTTTAAAGACTTAAAATAAGTTATTACAAAAATGCCTTTAAAGGTTATGCCCCAGAAGCACCATTTTTTAAAAGGGTACAAGCATCTGATTTACCTGAAACAATTTCAAAAGGTACTTAAACCCCTTAGAATCTGACCCTGTCCTCACTGTGGTGATTAGTCAAGGTTTGTTTACGTACCACTAATTTTCTCAATTTCTGATATGATCACACATCCTCAAATTAAATATGTTTTAAACAGTTCTAGAAAGAAATGGCAGCCAGGTAGTATAGTCTTTTGGTTAAATTAATATGTGCTGTGACTATGACCATCTCCCATATATTACTCACTTTGCATGTTTCACTGTTCTCTACACGACTGGAGTGCTTGGTGGGTTTGGGGACAGCAGTGTGTGGTGCTTATTTCCATTTCAGTAAGGCTTTTGACACAGTCTCTTGAGACATCCTTATAGACAAACTGATGAAGTGCAGACCAGGTAAGTTGACAGGGAGATGGGTGGAAAGTTGACTGGCCTTACAGGCTCAAAACCATGTGTCAAGTGGCACAAATCCAGCTGTAAGCCAGTCACTTGACCTTAGGGGTCAGTAGTGGCATCGATACTGGAGTGAGTCCACTGAGAGGCCATGGAGACAGTTAAGTGATTGGACTGTCTGAATACAAGGAGAAGTTGAGAGAGCTGGGACTGGAGAGGATAAAGCTCAGGGGGGTGTTATGCATGTGTATAAATACCAGGGGCATGGGAATGGCAGGCTAAAGAAGGTGGAGTCAGGCTCTGCTCAGCGATGCCCCGTGACATGACAAGAGGCAATGGAAAGAAACCAAAATACAGGAAATACAATTTAAATAGAAGAAAAAAAATTTTAATATAAAAGTGAGTGAACACAAAATCAGGTTGCCCATGGATGTTATAGAGTCTCCATCCATGGCAATATTCAAAACATGAAAAGACCTGGTCCTGGGCTGCCTCCACCTGAGCAGGGTGTTGGACCAGGCAGTCTCTAGAGGTTCCTTCCAACCTCCACTCACTTTTCAATGATTCTGCCATTTAATTCACTTCATAAATTCCTCTAAACTGGGACCTTACTACCTTTTATGTTAATAGACCATAACATGACAATCTACAGAGAATTCCAATGACAGATTCAATTACACTCTGAACTGATCTAGAGGCTTTTTCTCATGTTTCCCTAGTGGGACACTTGGAAAAGGAGGGTTTGCTACTTTCTCTGATATGCTTGTTTTCAAAGGCTGAAGAATTATTGCCACCTGCAAAATATTAAGTGAATAAACAACACCAAATAATTTAAAACATCTGCTTTTTGTGAGCAAGTCTGAAAAAACAAACTAAAAGCTTTGTAATAAAAATGCTGTCTAACAGTATAATCTTGAAGCAGTCTGACAAGTTGCCCAATTCTTTCAAGACTGATGCCTTTAAAAACTACTCCCTGTTGTGCAGTTCTTTGCTGAAGTTCCTGAATCTGTTTTGTCTTTCCAGTGCTACTCTCCTTGCATAGTTCAAAGACATGCCATGCAAAGCACAGCATTTTTATGACATTAGCAATTATAATTGTTTATTATTTTATCTTGCTGTGATTGTGCCAGATATTTCTCAGGAAGTGTATCCCAGAAACACACGGGCCTGCCTTTATTGCAGGAATAGTCTTCACGTCTAATATGGCCTGTTTCCTTTTTGCTCCATTGGGTATTTGGCAGTACAGAAAGAACATTAAAACACTTGCCTTATCATCTAGGAAACTCAGGATCAGTGCAGCTTTCTCCCATAAGAAAATGCCACGTGCACACAGAGCTACAGAGGGAGCAATATAATGAACAGTCATTTTGCCCCTTCCCGGGGATGGAACAACAGAAGGGATTTAAAAGCCCATTCATTCCTCCCCCTCTAACCCCTGGCTGGTGACAGGTTCAATGCTCCTGAATTACTGTGTAACCTGGGCATTGCACTGAAGTCACACTTAGTTCAAGAAGGTTTCACAGTTTCACACTGAGGCTGTGCTTGATTGCCACTGATATCTTTTTTTGTGAGAAGCAGAGATTCTATTCATGTGCATAGTAAAATTCCTTGAGCTTTATTTTCACATTTTTCTTAGGGCTCTTCTGCCTTTGACACAAGATTTGTTCTTCTGCTCATAGAACAAGTTGTTCTTCTTCAACTTGTTTTTTTCAACTTGTTATTTTGGTCCTGATACAATCTTCCAGGCAGTTTTTCACTGACACTATTTTCTTCTCCTGAAAATACAAGCCACTGTCCTCTTTTCCCATCTCAAAGACTTTTAGGCCCACAGCCCTATCCACAGTTTTGCATTTTTACTGAGATACTGACTTCAGTATTTCATCAACTACCTTCTTCTGAAATATCCTGGATGCTTATAAGCAACACTCTAAATCATTCTTCAGTACACTACCAACAAAAGAATGATAATTCAGTTTATGCTTATCATACAGACCAACGGTGTCTTAATGTCCCCTTGTGCTTAGCTGATGGTGTCTAATGTCACTTGTTTTCTACTGTTAGATTTTTGGCCAAAAAAAATCCTCTGTGAACTCCTGGTCCATGAATTAGGCTTATTGGCATTAAAGTTATGCTGTTGCCGTTCTATGAGTAATGTGAGTAATTGACGAACAATAGTCATTACAAACATCATTATTAACAATATAAATACATTACTTCAAGCTTTTTGTCTTGCTACAGTGTAAAAACTGACAATATCACAGAGCAATAAATTCAGATACATCCTTTATGTAATAAACAAATGGGATCTGCTGTATCCCTATAACCACGAAATACTGGTTTTCTCCAGAAGGTGGTGCTTTTGTGCCACTAAATAAAAATGACGACGCGGTTCTCCAATTTCAGGCAAGTTTCTCACATGATAGAACAGAAAATAAGCAAACGTCCATGATTTCAATGCTGCGTTTTGAAAAGACTGACTGAACCGTCAAGATAAGGAACCGGTATCTTTCTTCCACAGAAACGGCTTTTTCAAGTTTTCTAAATCATGCTCTCTCATCTCATTTTACGTGTAGACTGACAGTGAGATAGGTTTTTGCTGGTGTCAACTATTAGACTATGTCCAAAACAATAGGATTTTTTTTTTTACGTGACAAGAACATGTAAGGTGTTTTAAGTATGGGTTATTTCATTTTGTACTAATAAATACCTGATGAGAAGCTGCAGTTTTGATAATTAATTTTTACAATTTTGCTGCAGTTTTGATAACTGATTTTTACTACTTTAGATTGAGAAAATGTTTTTTAAAGCGAAAAAATGAAGATAAAAATATGTTCACAAAAATAAGCTCAAAAGGGTTTCTTTGAAATAAGTGTCTGGGTGTAAAAAATATCCATTAAAAAACCCAATTTATTTTAAAAAGCAACATTTTCATTTATGCAATATTTTTCACCCAACAGAAACACAAAATTTGTTTTATAGGCTTTCGTATATAATGTCTAGCATTTCATAAGTTCTATTTCAAAGCCTAATTTTAAGAGGTGAATATTGTACCCTCTGCTTCTGTTATCAGATGTTTGTAAGTACTTGAAAAATTATCTCGATCTGAAACTCTGCTTAGAGGACCTAAAACAAATGGTCTCATCTCACTGAAGGCACAAGAGACCAGAAGTTGCTCCTCTGTTATGTCTGTGCCTCCACAGATTCGCTGCTAGCCCAGAGCTCAGCATCTCCCCAGAAACACAAACTATTCTGGTATCTGAAATGCTGTGAGGCACAGCAGTGCTACAGTCACCACAGGTTTTCCTGGCCAGTTGGCCTGGTTCATGGTCCATAAACATGTAGACGTAGTCCATAAACATGGTCCGTAAACATTGCAGACCTGCATCTTGCTCGAGTTCTCTGCTGGATGAAGGCATTTAGTTGAGTTTATAGGCTGGTTGGTAACTCTCTGATGAACCAGACAGATACCTGACTGGAGAATCTTTGTAGTGTAGTGTCTGTCTGTATCTTTTGCTCTATGGTATGACAATTGTTCCATGAATTTACCTAACACTTAAAAAGAAAATAGAATTAAAAATCAGAAAAATTATATCCAAGTTTGGATGTTCATTACACTATCTGCTTTCTTGACAGAGTTCATCAACTTCGTACCACTATGTATTCACACTACTGAGTTAAAAAGTTAGTCAAAATCCAGGGCCCTGATGGGTTTTCTCCATGAGGACCAGGAACAGCTGATCCACATTTGGTCCTTTGCAGGAAAAACCAAGAAAAGGAAAATATCCTCAAACAACTCAAATGTGCTTTCTGAATCTGTGGCAGGGAAGCAGAAGACAACAACCACAGACAGCGTTGTTCTGCTTCTTATCCCCCCTCCTTTCTTACCAGCTGAGTAGGCATTGATCCTAATTTGTTGTATATATATGAGAAATTAAGGGAGTTCTTTTCAAACCTGGCTTGGTAGAAGGCCAAAGGACAAAAGAAATGTGCTGCTGAGGAAGGAAAAGTACATCTACCAGCGTTGTTCTCACTTTAGCTTGTGTCCTGGAACTAACTCCATCTCTTTCAGTAGATTTAAATGACTTAAAATCTGAATTACATCTATCTAGATCTTGTTCCTTCCTTGTTTGAAGGTTGTTTCCCTCCTTTTTCACCTCTTCTTATGGAGCTCAGAAACATGGTATCTTGCACAGTTGAAACTGCATGGTGTTTTGCCCTCCTCAGAAGAATAAAATGAGGTTGCCTACAGAAGGACTCAGTCAACAGCTGCTCCAAAATTTTTTGCTTGATTTCTTGAGAAGACAAGGCACTGAAGAGATCTCTCTCTCTTTATACAAGTCTTTGTGGCTGAAGGGTTCTCTACTATTTTGGTTCTCTAGAACCTCATATATTATGAATTTCACTTGAACTTTTTTTCCCACAGAACAGACTCTCCTAGTATTTTTCTCTAATTTTTCAGATCTCTGAAAAGGGCTAAGCTGAAAGCATCACCTCAACATGGTTTAGTTAAACAGTTTTACTCAACCAGTGCATACAGGAAACCAGGCTTCACTAAGTCCAGCACTCACAGAAACACTTCTTGTTCCAAGGAGTCAGTCCAGTATATTTGTCAGGGATTAACTCTGCCTTTCATGCCACCCTTCCACCTGGTACCTGAAAATCCTTCAAAAACCAGCCTGTAAGTATTTCTTTCCCAGAGTTTCCCAGGAAGTGTGGCCTGCAGGATCACTGCCCTCACAGCTGCCGGATCTATCAAAATAATGGGATTACAGCATTGGTTCCTCTTCAAAAACCTGAGCTGTCAGAAATGTACTTTTTATTCCACGCTTCAAAGAGCAGCTCCTGCTCAGCATATCTCAGCCAGCAGAGCCAAAACCTCTGGCCTTGAGGTTGGTTAAGGCACTGCAGGACGGTTGCTGCAGAACTGTGGCACACGAAGAGCACAGTCATGCCTACACTGGGTGTGGAGTTACTGAGCCCACACAGAGCTGAGGGCTTGCTGCCTCGTATGTGGAGAAAAATTGGGGTCCTTGCTAAGGAAAGATCTGAATCACGGATCTTGGTTTTGGCAAGTGTACACACAGACTGCTGACCAAGTTCAAAATCACAACTTTCACCTTAAATAAAATGAAGTATTTTACAAAGTAAGGGCTTTTTCATCATAAAGTACTTTTGGTAGAAAAATTAGATTGAAACACTACATACCCTCTTCTCTTTTTTGTCTGTAAAGCTTTTACAGGATTCTTTCACCAGTAGTTATGAGAGACTTGATAGACATACACATCCATGCAATTTACATCCATGAAATTTACAAGACTACCCTATGTTAAACAATTCCAAATTCCAGTTTGTCAAACACCCACTTTGTATATTTACATGGTGTTTTATAAATGTTTTACTGACTTTTAGCATCTAGTAGTATTACATTTGATCAGTACTCTTAAATTACTTTTTCATCTTCAAGCACTCTGCATATATTAACATAATTCTCCCAATTAATCACTTCAATACTTCTTGTTATTTCTCCCCCTCCCCGAAATGTTAAAGACCAAGTTGAACAGTTGCTGCTACAGCATTAAGTTCATGGCTTAAAGAAATCAGCACCTACATGCATGTAAAACCCTAGATTCTAATGCGGTGGAAATTTGCAGTACACTGAAAAGAAATTTGATAAGCCTTTCTTTCTGCATACAAAATAATAAAAGAGTTTTTGAGAAGAGGTTGTCGTTGCAAAGGGACCAGAGAAATTAGAAAACACAGCCTAAGAAAAAGGCTAAGGCTTATGCAACCCTGGTGACATATGTCACATATATTCAAAGATTTTTTTTTTCAGAGGTCACTGTTCCATGTGCATCATCTTGTACACAATATCTAGTATTTAAAAGCACTGCATATTGAAGACATAGGTTAATTCTCTAACTTAATACATATGATGTTATTTTTCAGAGGTAAGAAAGATGAACATGGAATTAAAAGAGAGAGAATTTGTTAATCAGGATGGGCAAAATCGTAAGTTTTTCCGAAATTATAACTTCAGCTCAGACAAAATGAATTACCTTTTCAAAAACAGATGGTTTGATGCGGGAGACCACTTTGAGGAGGAAAGGACTTTCATAGAATTCACATGCTTGAGGAGAAAATGAAACAAAGCTAATTCAAAGAAAAGTTTGAAAGCTGAGAAAAAAACCCCTGCCTATTCTAATAATACTAAGTGCTCAGTGGGAATGTCAATTTTCTTTTGGTTATAAAACTTGGATTAGAATGGAAAATGAAGTGCTTGAATTTTAAGGACTGAGTCAATCTGTAGAACACTTTCTGCAATTATGGTCTCCCTGTAATTCTTTCTTGAACTTTATCCTGAGTAATCTTCACATGCATGCTTTGCATTCTCAATTATTAAGAGCTTTTTTCTACCTTGTTTTGCATGGACCAAGGAGCTGCTCCAATAGAGCAACTCCTGTACACTAAGTCAATAGTTTTCAAACTATTGTTTGCAGTCATCCACAGAGAGCTGGCTTGTCACACGGTACTGGCTGTAACCTTGTAAACAGAAATAAAAGACACTACAAAGATATATTAAATACTTTCCCATTACACGGTCTCAGCAGATAAAACTGCAGGGACCATGCAGTGCTGTAAGAGCACAAGGAGGGTTCTTGGATAAATCTTGGATTCTGGTTGTGATTTTTGTGCAGTTCTAAACCTTCACAAGCTTTTCACTGCTTTCCTGGAGTATCAGGACTACTCAGCACAGAGAAATCTGTTATGAGAATAACAGTAGAGAGCGGTGAAACCAAAGAGAAGAAGGCAAAATAAAAACAATAAAATTCAGGAAGGTAGATTCCAGTAAACTCAGAGAGACATTAGTTAAGAATTTATGGCAGGCAAGTTCTTGGGGGAAAGGATTTAAAGAGACCTGGCAATTCCTCAAAGAAATGGTATTGAGGTACAAGTACAAACTGGCCCAATGCAGAGGAAGGATGGAAAGCGTAGAAAGAGATCGGCCTGGCTAAGTCATGAGCTTGTTATTAGCCCCAAACACAGGAAGAGAGCACAGAGAAAGTGGAAATTAGGTTAGACTGTTGGGGACAAGTATTTTTCAGAAGACATGAATCTCAGGCCAAGGCACAAACAGCTGCAATTAGCAAGGAAGACAAAGAGGAACAAGAAAGAAATATATAAGTAATAATTACATTAGTAGCAATAAGGAGAGCAAGAATAATAAAGCAAGAATAATAGGAGAGAGGCAAAGTTACAGGGTTTCAGAAACCTGTAAATAGATCACTTGAGAACAGGAAGCTAATACACTTCACTGAGTGCTAAAACATATGACTTGAAGTTAAAATAAGGAAAGAATAAGCTAGGCACATTTTAAATATATGTGAAAACAACTCAGACTAACTTTCTATCTGTTTGACCCACCATGAAAACTGACTTAGCAAAATGCCTGATACAGCCTCAGGGCATAAGCAGTCCTCTGAGTACTTATGAAAGAAAACAGAGACAGGAAGCCTCTACAAAGGGAATATACATTAATATATAAGTTTAATGGGAGAGATGTAGAGAAGGATAAAGAATTCAATTACTGGGAAAACCCCACTAACAAATTAACATCTTGCAAACATTGTCAAGAATAGTGTTGGAGCAGGGAGTTGGACTTGATGAGCCTCATGAGCCTCTTCCAAGTCAAGATATTCTATGATTCTAAGAAATAATGTCAAGTCTTTTTCTATAAAGTAACAGGACTTGCAGCAGATAATGCCATGTTTCCAGACACTACTGAGGCTTTAGGCAACTGTCCCATAGGGCATCCTCATCAACGGCTTACACAAGTGTTTTTTGACTCTTCTAACATAGAAAGGGTGCATAATTTGTTGGAAATCCATACCCAGAGCATACTTATTTATATTTAGCTGTCAAAATGGAAGGCAGTATTGAGTGATGCCATGACCTGAATGAAGCTCAGCAGGCATGCATTAAAGTACTATAGGAAAGCAGGAGTAATCTACCAACTGTGCAAATACTGTGCGTACACAGAATAGCTGGCTAAGGAGGAACGAAGGGTAAATCACAAGCTGAACATGAGCCAAGACTGGCTTGCTCTTACAGAAGCAGCAGAGACTCAGATTAGGTTATATAAACAGAATATATACCACAAAACAAGTGGCGTAATCTGTCTGATTGGATCAGCACTAACAAAGCCACAGGGTGTGCAGAACAGGGCACCCAGTGTGAGGCATTGTCCTTCAAGAATATCTTAGGTCCACGGGGCAGATTCTAATGAAACCACAGAATTTTCAGACATCTCAAAAACGTAACCTAGATAAAAGATAAACAGAAAAAGACTGAAAAGAAATGTGATAATAGTCTAGAACATAAACGTTACTGTAAAGAGAAATAGATTCATTTTTCTCTGTACCTGCATTCTCTGTACCTGTGACTGCCCTCTGCTGATAGACTGATTTTTCTATGTACCTATGAACTAAAATTCCCAAATCTTAGACACATTCCTGGGGTTCCGATCAGGCATTTAAAAAAAAAGTTGTAGAAGGCAAATTGAAATTGTTCTTAAGCTTTCATTACTGTAATGAAAATATCACACTATATAGCATTCATACCTTCATATTCAACTCCAACTCAGAACTGTCATGTTCCTCAGCAGAAGCAGAATGTAATACGTGTGAAAACAGTGTTCCCACATTATTTGTGTTTATTTCTGTTAAGGCAGCACATCACCCAAAACTTAGTAAAGCTCTTCTTTCTAGTTTCCTTTCCCAATCCCCTCTCCTACACAATAGTGACCCAAAATTCCACCTAGATAGCTTAAATAACCTCATTTACACACACCAGAAAGCTCTCCTGAAGCTTCTCTGAAAAAAATAAGAGTGCTGGTTTCCTGATAACTGTCCAGGACTGGCCTTCACAATCAAGCCTGAACAACTAAAATAGAAGTAAAAAATGGGGAAAATTCACAGCATTAAAATAACTTCAACAAAACACCTAGCCAAGTAGATCACCTGTGCAAAGCAGAACACCTCTTAAGGTTGAAGGCCCTTTTGTATCTTAGTGTGCAAATTCCACTGAATCTCTTCCTAGGAATAATTCTTATAATCAGCTATTTTTTTTCCCAAAAGAGAATGAGAGAGAAACCTATATCAAAGAGATGACTCTTGCAATCATGAGAGCTGAATTACTTTGGTTTGCAAAACTTCTGGACTGATGGTGACACAGTCATTTATCGATACCTTACTCATTGGACGTGTGGAAAGAATTCCTGGAAATAAACAGTAATTACTGCTTTAAAATACTGTGGTCAGAAATGACATTCGAGAAAGTCAGCAAGGAAATTATTTCAGAATTAAAACTGTGTTTTACCCATTCAGAGAAAATTTTTTTCTCCTTAAGATGCCAATCCTAGAATCTGAGATGGATTGGTAAAATGTTTAGATGAAATTTTTGTTGTTTTTTTTAAACTGTTACACATGTACTGTCGTGATAAGAAACCAAGATCCTCTGATCTCCACTGTTACCACATCTTTAAGGTTTAGTTAACAGACAACCAACGAGGTGCTACAAAAGAATGTTAGATCTCAAATATTATATAAACTGTTACTTTCTGCTGTCACCAGCAGATAGTAAAATTTCAAAAGATTTAAGGGCAAGAGTACATGTAAGGGCAGGTACATGAATGCAATTCTACAGGTACAAGGCCATGATATAGCCCGTTTATTGCTTGAGAGCATATTCTGTGTTCTTGAGGACAGGGGCATTAAATAGAGACTATACCTAAACAGCAAGCTAATTGGTTAGATAGTTTTGCGTTTAGGAAATAGATATGAAAACTTCACTGATGTTACAAAAATCAAACATTAAAAAATTAGAAAATCCCCTCTGGAACCCTGGCTTTTACAAGTTCTCACTATTTTCAAACTGAATATCCTGCTGCAACAAATAGCACACTCCTGACCCAAAAGGTTTTTGAGTTTTTGTAATGCAATGTGAGGAAAAGATGCTAACTTCTTGTACTATCATTCGAGCAATAGCCAAGCTGATACTCCTACAAAAAATTCCAGCCAAAGACACGTAAAGTTGTGAAAAAGTCTGACCATTGGAAAAGAAGATTTTACAGAGTTTTAACAGAAATGGGAGGTAAATTCATTAATAACAAATATGTAACATATACACACAGCTGCAGGCACAGATAAATATACACAACTTTTCCAGACTGGAATAAATAGTAGAGAAACTTTGTGCCTTTCTAATAGTTACAATACTATTAAAATATGCAAAGGTATAATTTGCAGTTAAAAAAAAATGGGAAGCATCCCTAACATAACTTGCGCTGTAGGTAACACCCAGACAACTTTAGTGGTGACACTTAAATTCTCTTGAATATTATATAATCCTTTTTTTTCAGTTTAGACCAGTGAGACTTTTATCATGCAGCAATCTGCACAGTGCAGTGTTCACATTTTTTGTGAGGGATTGTACTGTCTTTTCTTCTTCATTTCAAAGTGCTTCCTTTCTCAGGGTGCTGCTCTCTTTCATGGTGAGTCACTCGGAAGTACCCTAGCAATTCTGCATCTTGCAAATAACTGAAGGCTTACGCTTTCTCCTTTATTTTGTGGTCTCTAATTTGGGTGGTCTCTAATTTGCATTTGGTTTAAATGTGAAGGCAGTTACTGTATGCTCAACTGATTTTTTTAAGGACACATTTACTGATTGCCTAAGAAAAGGGTAAAATCACATATCTGCTACCAAGCAGGTCCTGATAAAAAAGATCATGTTCTCCTTCAGACATGAGAACAAGCAGTAGCTATTGCTAGTCAACAGTAATTGAAGAGAATAGCAGGGCTCATTTGAAGTTTAATTCAGGAGGATCACAGTAGCAGCACTAGTTCCAGTGTGCTGGTCATGTTTCTGTCCTCAGAGTGACCCTGCAGGGCTCCTGTTCCCTGTCCCAGTATCAATGCAGGCAGTCCCCTGAGGATGGACACCCCCTAATCCACCTTCAGGAGGCTAGAAGGATTAAATAATAGATGTAAGATTTATTTACAGGCAACTGGGATGCTGCAGTGTTACATTTCTATGCCACACGGTTCAAAAAGTCTTGCAAAACACCGGATGATAAGGCTGGCAATGAAAGGAGGCAGTTTAAGCAATTTATCTATAAAGGAAGGAAATAGCTTTTTGAGGGTGAATCACAGTTCCCATGAAATCAATTGATTCAGCGAGACCAGCTATTCCCTTTGGTGAGGTAACTTTAGTTGTTTGTAAAGGTAGCTCTAGTGTGCATTTACTGATTAAGTAAGTGCAGTCTAAGTTCATATTATATTATTTTGAAATTTCTCCCTGTAACAGTGAATGAATACACACTCTATGCCTTTAGACCACAAGTCTTACCTTACACACTGGGCACATTTTTGAGGGAAAGAAACACTTCATTTATCAATAGAATTCTTATATACAAGTATTTCCGTTCAACTGCACACGTAACACCCCAACAGACACAGCAAGTCTCTGAGCTGAAACTAACGGAGTGATGGTACGGGTAACATTTGCTTGCTCTTTCCAGTTTCCTGGCTTTCAAGACCACTGCCAGAGACAAGAAGTTGAGACACACTTTTAATGTGACACAAAATGGCCATTTTCATATTCTAATGTGGTGATACTTCCTGTTCAGGAACAAAGAACGATAGATGTGACTAAGTTCATTTTATCAGATGGGAATTGCATTGCAATGTATGTTAAATTTTGATTCAGCTGAGACTTTTGATGTTGTCTCAGCTGTGTTAAACTCGAGTGGTCTCAAGTCCTGGTCTGTAATAAGAGCAGAATGTATCTCTGGGAGGCTTAAATCAATTCATGGCATTATCATAAAAATAGAGGTCCAGCTAGTGGTTGCTTCTACTGTAATTTAGCCTGTCAAACCTAACTTGCTATGGGAGCATGGGTTTGTGATTATGCTCACAACTTTTACGTTAAAAAGTCTGCACTGCACAGAGGAGTGTTGATTTATTGTATTTGCTCCTTGTGGTGTCGTTTTAGCAACACACTTTTGCTGCACAACTGTGTGGCATCCCACCCTCAGGGGAGGGGAGCACCCAAGATTTGTAGATGGCCATGGTTGGAAGGGATGGCAGAAGTCAGAGGGTTTGCAAAAGCTTTTAAAGTTTTCTTAGTAAGTTACACACTGGGCATGAAAATCAGCATAAATTAGTACCTGATATCCTTGTATAAGTACACAGAAATAGGATTTGGATAAAAGGGTGGGATGAAAGTGAAGAGAGAAAGAGAGAGATGAATTAGACAGTGAGAGAGAGAGAGAGAGAGAAGGGAAGAAAGAGAAAAAAGAGAGATCACCAGTTCTGGTTCCAGCATCCATCTAGCTGATGGAATGTCCAGCATCCAGGGGCACATATACTCTCAGGATTGGTGGGGGTACCTTCTTCCCCACCCTGGAGATAAGTTTCTCTCTTTCTATGCAAATCAATTCTCATGTGCAGTTCATTCTTTCAGACCTTTCTGGAAATGGGTCGGAGGCCTTGGGGGTCTTGGGTGGTCTTGATCCCCACTGCAGTCCATGCCCACTTCCTGGCCTCATTGCTGTTCTGCTGGGTTGTGCTTAACTCTGGAACATAGGACAAGGTTGTTTGTCCCAGAAAGTGTTCTCCTTTCTCTGTTTGGCCCCTTCTCCAGTCACATTCTGTTCTTTCTCACAGCATGTTTTTACCAACAATCCTTGCCTGGAAATTCCAACAAGCTGCTCCACAGCTATCCAGCTATCAGTGTTTGATAGCAGGATACATACACATCAGCCCCCATAACTTCTGGGCTTCTACAAGCTAAGCATAAAATAGAAAAACATCTATCATTAAAGAGGAAGAATTACAAGTTAAGCCTAAGTAAAAGGATCTGAATAGGCCCCAAACACATGACCCTTTTCTGCAGAGACTTCTAAAGCATTTGTGCTCTTCATCTACATAGTCATTGGAATAAAGCTGAGAGCCATCTCTAGACTTTCAAAGTTATCTGCAATAACATGCTACACAACATCCAAATCAGAGGTGCTTAATTGAAGTAAATTAAAGAACATAACATTGGAAACACAAGACTAAGGGAAGCTTTAGAGAAGTAAGTATTGTAAAAGGAATATAGTCACAAGGCCTGGATTACTGGTGGGTTTAGAAAAATATTTTCCATTGCAAAGGGATCATAGTGTTCCATCTCCTGATTAGCATGCCAGAATTTCCAGCTTACAAGTAGTAAGCGGAAAAATCTGAAGGATCCCCAGTCTTTGTCTTGCATCACTAGTGTGAGACTTCTTCCATTTGTTTGAATGATGTATTTGAATTGCTTCTATGGCAAACATTTGCTCCCCCTAAAGTGTTCAGAGCTCAGTTCCCATGGTTCTGTGTACTTTAAAAGATGTGTCATATGTACAGTATCACATTTCTGTGGCTGCCATAGCAATGAAAGTACTTTAACAGCGTTGCAGAGTGAAAAACAGGGATATAAAACATGAAGACTAAACAGCTAGTTTGAAGTTGATTACAGAGGGGACTTTGGCTAAATTGGTAACTGACATATACCAGTGACTTTCTTTCTGTTTAATATTAATATGAAACTGAATCATAATAACCCTTTTATCTAACAGTAGGAGTTCTGCCTATTTGATTTGTGCATTGATTGCAGAAATGTATACTTGAATTTGTACATTTGTTAAAAAAGTCAATGACTGATTAGTATCTCATTATTTCTACATTTTCCTGTGTAATGTAATTGTTCCATTTCTTTCTAAAGCATATATTTATTAGAGTTTTTAATGAAAAATGACAATGTATTGTTTGTGTCCAAGGCTAGAGTAGAAAGCAATCCCTGCGCTATAAAACTAATATTTTGAAGCTTAAATTCCCCACCCAGTCTCATGTAAAGAGGGGAGCAAAGTGCCCCTCAGCAAACTTTACTAACCTACAGAGGAAGAGAACCAACTGGAATATTGTATTTTGCAAGAAGTTCAAATATGTTTGGTGGCAAGAAAATAAAGAACAAAGACACTGAAAAACCAGATATATAAACATGAAATATCAAAACAAGATCTACTTGGGGAAATAAAATCTAATCCGCTTTGGAAGCGATTCAGCATCTCACTCACACACATTATTAAATACCTTCTATACAAACACACAGAAACACATGCAAACATTGTCCTATACACACAATGCAGGATAAACTTGAAGAGGAATGAGTAGTAATACAGACAAATAGAATATGCCAGTAGAATATTTTAACATCACACCCAGTAACACATAGGAAATAAGCTGTGAGTGTGCAAAGAGGTATGGCTAAAAAACCAGTACATTTTGAAGTGCACAGACCCAAGTAAGCTGACATTAAGCAAAAAAGACCTATCAGCATTCTGTACAGTTCTGTTGCAACCATGCCTGTAATTCTGGATTCACCACATCTGTTAGGGTAGGATATTAAATCCTTTTTCATCTGTTGGAAATAACTTTTCCAACTGTTAAGCTTCTAGGAATGTTTTCAATTATCTAGAAACACATTACCTTACACTTCAAATTACCATTCTATTACTCCAGTCTCAAGACCATTCAAATCTTTCTCTATGACCGCAATCAACACCAGGTGCCTCCCAAATTTATGGCAGTGCATTCAGGCATTATAGGGGTTCTTGTCTTGAGTTTATGATCTGAAATTATTATGTAAAAGAGAAAATAAAGTAGATGAGAAATCAGATGAGAACTAGGGCCAGCGACCCTGTGTGAATTAACTGTAGTCTCATTCAACATCTGTAACCGAGCCAAGACAGGATCCCAGATCACCAGGGTGTCAGCTAATGCCTAAACTGCAAAATAGTGCTTTGTGGGTGTGAATAATGCTAAGCTAATGAGTCCCTCACACCATCACAAACATGACAAACTTGATACATTTTCCTTCCTCTTAATGATATCAAGGGTATTTGAACTAAACATTTGTCACATTTGAGCATTATATTACACTGTTTACATATCTAAAAAATATTTATGCTCATTAAAATGATAATGGGAGTGTTGGTTCCATACAAGCAGTTCTAGAAATTTACTACATGCTCTTAAATTCTGTCTGACAACAAGACTTTTTGCTTGTCTAGTATGTTTTTCTCTGATATTTATTAATATAATATCTGTATAGTTCATTCTTGTTAATTTAACTTCTATGACACTCATATGGAATGAAGAGGGGACATATTATCCTATGGATACAAGAGTTGTTGTGTACATACTTATAAAGTCTAGGCAATTACTCTGAAATGCATTACTTTCTAGGCTTTCCCTGAAAGCAAAGGAGAAACAACAAACAAAAAACTCAAAAAAGCCCCCAGATTTTGTCATGTGGTTTCCCCTTTTTGTTTCCTCTCCATTCCCACCTTTTTTTTTTAAGTTAGCTTGCTCTGATTGGTTCTTTTATATTTTTAAAACCAAGAGAAGACTTTTAGACTTACAACACAGCAACTGTGCTAAAGGAGTGACACTCATTAGCAGTTGCTGCCCTTATCAAGGCCCTGAGAGGTACCAGGACACATTGCTTGTTGTCCAGATGCATAGATACTAGTTAAAAAACAAGCAGTGAAACACAGAAAACTGGGACATGAATGTTCTTTAATGTATTCTTTTACACATCCTCTCCGGATTTCTCCATACTTCATCATGCTAAAGGATGCTAACCATGCTGTGAAGTGTGTGTCACGCGTTGACACTCACAGGTCTACAAAACATCAGTCTATATTGTATCCACCCTTTTTGGGGGGTTAAAAATCTATGTAATCTTAATTTCACTCCCGTTTGCCTTACCTACCCAGTCTACCACAGAACATATGGGGTTATCTTTTGTTCTTCCCTTTTAATTTCATCCGTGTTCAGAGTTGTAGTCCCTAAATATAGAGTGATAAATACTAAAAGGAAATAAATTAACCGTGTTGGTTTACCATTCACTTTACCATTACCAGCATCATTCCTAGGTATCAATCAAATCAATTTTCAGACCAGTCCTTTGTTCCTGTCAACTGCAGCTTGCTTCCACAGGGACTCCAGTGAGATTTTTCTCCCTCAACCTGCAGCCCATGGCCCCACCATTACCTGCCATTTTAGACATCCATCAATTCCATCTGGGAACTCAGTTCCACAAATTACACTGAATGAACTGCCTCAGAAAGGGACACTTTCTCAGGAACTGCACTTTATTCTACTCCCTTTTGTGATATGGGCTACATCCTCCTCCCATCTACTTCATGTTGGAATTGGCACTTGTTGGGGCCCTGGAATGGTCACTTTAGTCTCTTAATGTTGCTTAAGATGAACTGAGTGGTAAAGGCTGGATGGTTTCTGCTGAGTATAGTGCATTGAGGCAGCTGCTGTCAATTATCAGAGTCAAGGCAAGGAATAGCATAACACACTTAGTGCAAGAAGAGGAAGGGACAGGAGTAGGAGGGGAGTGGGGATTAAGGGGTGTGGCACATCTTGGTTTCCTTACTCTCACAAGGAACTACAGCCTAAATCTTTTCTGTATCTTTCTACCTAAGCATTTTCCAGCCCCATTTCTCGTCAGTTCCCTGCCCACAATATTGTGCCATGTGTGCATGTCCCAACCCCAATTCAGTGCTCCATTCCCCTTGCCCATCTGCACCCTGCAAGTCAACACTCAGGTCCCCATGCTTTTCCTGGGTCAGCCCTTGTCTCCACTGCATTCCAGTCAGGTCTCTCCTGCCCTAGCACTGTCTGCACAGCTGGGGTGCAGGATAGACCCCACTGCTCCCAGCGTTTGCTTGCCTGGAGCAGAGCTGGCCCACAGGCAGCTGGGAGGAGAGAGAGGTTTTGTGCCTTGGCTGCTGCACAGCAGGCACAGCTGTGCTTTCAGAGTGACGTGCACAGGCTGGCCAGCGTGAGAGGCCGTCTCCATCAATCTCGAGATTAAGGTGCTGAACTCTTCTGAAGTCTTGCAGTAAATTCCAAGTGAAATAATTCAAAGCATAACTTGGCTATGTGTGGGTGGAGCTCCATGGGGATAGCTACAAGCGCTCTGCCAAACTGCAAATACCATAGTAAAGAGATGGCAGGATTTTTCAAAGATGTTGATGGATATCTTTCTTAATTTCAAAGAGAAAAAGTTTCTTCTACCAGAATGGAAGCATTACATACAAAAAAGCATGCCTCCAAATACTCCATTATGACAGACATTCAGTCTTAAATGTGAATAAAACCTTATAAGCAACCAATTATAGATTTTAAATAAAAATGTCAGTTAGCCTTCATAAGAGTGTGCTACAAGCCCTACCTATAATTATTGCTGTATACATTACAGCTACAGGCCTATGTGTTCTCCTGCAAGTTTGTACAAGTTACAGCCTATTTCTTGCAATTTCAAGGAAGTGGGTCCTGTGGAATTATCTGATAGAAGAAAATAATTCCTCGGGAATTAGTTTAGGCAGTAGAGTCATACAAACTAGGAAAAAAACAACAACAACAATAACAGGAACAACAAACAAACAAAGAAAAAACCACCAAACAACAGCCATGATATTTTAAGAAAGAGTTAAATTCGGAGTAGAAGTTCAAATTATCCACACATCTAATGGGACATTATGATAAAATGTGTGGACAAACAAGAAGTTTGTGGCATTATGAAATTATCAAAGGCTTGAAATGCAAGGATAAGATTATGATGTTATTCCAAAGGGTAAGCAATACAGTCAGACAGTGAACTAGAAATATTTCATTAATTGCTTTGGAAACTGTAAGGGGCTATAGTGTATGTACTCAAAAGATTCATTTTCTACTAAAGAAATCAAGCTTAAAGCACTTTATAGTTTACATTTATAGCATACGTTATAGCTAAATGTATAGCATACATTTAGATTTCCTTAAAATCAGGCCTTCCTCCAATTTTTTAATATCTGACCTTGGAAAACCAGCCTAGCTATGTGAAAGGTTACTTCATTTTCAAACCTGTTGTTAATGCAGTTTGTTCATCCTTATAGATTGAGTTTATGGAAACTAGACACCAGTGACAATATTTTGTGTATAGGCAAAAGGGAAAGGAGGATTCCACTTATAGATCTCTAAAGCTTTGATGACACAAGTGGAAGTAAAATGAGGTAAGGCCAATATTGGTTAATTTTGAAAATCTTTTCCAAATTGTTTTCACTTCTTAACGTTTTCCTCCTTACAAATCTGGTGGAGTTGTACACCAGCATGGCATGAAGTCAGTCTGTGGAACTGAGTGAACGGCTGATCTTCCAGTTCACCAGGTAAAGAACCAGATTATTTGTTGTTTAAAATAAAATGCTACCCCTTGCTTTCACTTGTTTTGTCTTTTTTGTATTACATGTGAAAAAGAAAAGTGAGTGATTTCATAACAATAACAAAAATATGAAATATACTTTTAAAAAAATCTCTATTTTGTTTTCAAAATCCCTGAAATTATTTATTGAGTTGAACAAGTTTTATCTGAAATTACCTTTCCACTTGACTGTTCATTTTCTAATTTTTCCACCTCTATCCACCTGTTCATTTCTGTTTTAATTTTGGTTAATTGATTGATTGTGATTATTTGAAATTATTTAAATTAATTATATTTGGGAAAATGCTAAACAGTAACTTCTTTTGCCATTTTCTGAATTTTTTTCACCTCTAAGCAGTGATAAATTTAATAGATATAGTCCAAAACAGCAAAAGAAAACAAGAAATTCCCCAAATATACCAAATTACTGTAAAAACTTTTGCTATATTGATCATCTTAGTTTGGTTTTGTCTAAAAAAATTATGAATAAAGAAAGCTGGCAAACATCAATAATAGTAGAAGACACTGGCTCCGAGAAGTAGTCTGAACTATATTTTTATTGTGGTAAAACCAAAACCTGTGTCCTTGTAATGCATGATCATGAATTTGATCAGAAAATATCATATGTAAGCTAGTCCAATCCTTTTACTGTGAAAATTACAGATATATTCATGTGCACTACACTTCATTAACAGAGAAAAATACCATTTTCCTTTGTGCTCAGAATATAAACACTGTCCGTATTCTCTTGAATTTCAATTTAAAAAAACCCATGATGGAATGAGGCACTTCTAATATTGCTGGCTTGTTTGTTTTTCAATTTTTTTTAAATAATAGAATTGATAAGAAATCTCTTTTTATTGACTGTGGTAAGATCAGACTACATCAAGCAACTCTTTTCTCACTAGCCCATTCCAGACAGCACACAGAAAAAATCTCTTAACCTCTCTGCTAGTTTGTATCACAGTTTGTGAATATTTCCACCACCCCTCTACTCTTTATATGCTTTTAATACACACGCACACCTATGTCCTCACCTTCCCTTTCACAGATATTCTACAAGACACAGCAAGTACTCAAAATCTCAGACTCCGATCTACAAGTAGCTGAGTCTTGAGATACTGAAAAGGCAGTCAGTCATCATCCTTCACCTGCTCACCTTGCAGAGCTCAGGGTCACCGAGAAGCAGCAAGGGAAACTGAAGTCAGTATCATATGTTAGCAGCATTTATGCTTCAAAAATTCCTGGCAAACATTTCTTTCCTAATTGGGGAAACCAGAGTGGCCTTGTTTGCAGATGAATCCAAATCATTCTCCAGGGTTTGTGTTTGGATGATGTGTCACTGTTTCAGCCATCAGTCAAAGAACAATAACTGTACTTGTTTCCACATTTTGACTGAGTGGGCAGCAGCTAACATACCTATCAGCTTGAGTGCAGTCTGAAGACTCCCGAGATCAAAAATGCATTCACTAGCAGCCATTCAACATCTAGCATAACATGCCATATTTTGTCACTAATGAGCTACAAACAAAATCTCTTCTGTGTATTTGGCTGCTTTGGAAAGGGTAAGAGTCACAGGAAATACCTGACAGAGAGGCAGACTCAAGCTGATGTAAGTAATTAAAGTGCTTGCCAAGAGACCTTGCTTGAGAAAGGGGGACCCAGAGGGTCACAAAACATCTGGGGAGAAAATGGGCGACTGTCGGAACTGCAGCACTAGTCTGGGTCTGTCTGAGACCAAATTGACTTTTGAGATGGAGGTGACATCGTGGAGACTAAATGGGCTCAGGTGTCACAGCATGTTCAGCCATACACATGATGTTGAACATGAATAAGTGTAACCATTTGCACCTTGTGCAGAAGCCATGGCACAGCCCAGGAGAGAAGCTGGGCTGGTCAGCGTGATGGTTACTCATGTGACTTACCTGTCCTTCGTCCAGGCTGAGTTTGCTCCTGGAGAAAAGTCACAGAATCAGAGATCACAGAATGGTTTGGATTGAAAGAGACCTTAAGAATCATCTGGTTCCAAACTTCCTTCTGTAAAGTCCTGTAAAACGCAGAGATCCCAGGAGGGCAGTTTGCTCATCGTGGGAACACTGAGATTTGTACTTTTTTTACTCACAGGCTTCATTCAAGGAGTGTGGACCCTCTGAGATATGGAGGGCACATCCATGGCTTTGGGTTACCTTTACAAATTTTTGCCTGTTGTGTGACTTTTGGTGACTGACTGCTGCACTTCAAGCAGGTTTATAACTGGCTTAGCGATATATGTAAAAAATTGAAAAACAGAATAACTTCATTCAGGCATGAATCTATTATGTACTATGGATGAAGCAGCTTGAGATCCACCTGAACACTCCTCCACCTGAACATTTTATTTTCCATATTTGAGTCATATTCAACAGTGCTCTTACACTATATAGACAATATTCAGTTTCTAATATATACTATGAACAGCTGTATTTTCAGCTGTAAAAAATACAACATGCAAGCCATCTGCACTGTATTCATGGTTGTTGATTGTTAAATCACTATATAAGGGATGAAAATGTTTCAAAGCAAGCTACAAAATAACGGGTAATAAATTGCAATTCCTGCCATAGGAGGATGAACAGAAATCTCCTGAACCAAGACTCAAAGCCAGACACTGTACTTCCTGTCTTTTAGATCTTCTAACATGTAAATCGACCATTACAAAGAGGATTAACTACCAGAAGTGTACGACTGAAGCCCAACATTCAGCCTTGCTCTTTATTCAACGCCAGAGCAGACCAGGTGTCCAGAATCCTAATGCTGGGCTCTGCAGTTGGGGTTTATATGATCTGCATACTAAGCACAAGTCACCATTGTATTCTGGCTTTAATTTATTGGTGGCCTTAACAACTGTCTATTTTACCGCTAATTGTGCTTTAAATTGCTTGTACAAAATCAAACAGCACTTGAGACTCTAAACACGCACTTTCATGAAGAACGGTTATTTTTTAAAACTGTTTATTTTATCAGAGAATTAGATTTATGCTCAGAGAAGTAAGTCTTTCTCACAGAAAATTGCCTTTTGGTATTTCAGCTATGTTAAAGGCTTAAGCTAATGATTTTTTTTTTTTTTGAAAGCTTTATAGAATGCACTATAAATGGGATGATGGTGTAACAACGCATTTTCAAAAGTTGCCAGAATTTAATCACAGGCGTATCTCTGTCATTGCCTTGGGCATTTGAGAATCTCCAATTTTAGCACTTCTTGCAAAAACAGGCACAAGTATTCTGACAAATTTAATTTTGGAAAATTGGTCTTATTTACCAAAAATCACCACATGGCTTCAGTTTTTATTTTAAAGTATACCTTGTCATGGTGGCTGTGTAACAGAGATGAGGGCTGGCAGAGAAAATGGAGTCCACTTTGCCTGACCACAGCTGTGGATGTTCTTCTGATGCAGTCTAGCCCAAATCTTCTAAGCAATTTCCTCCTGGAGGAAGTGAATTTAAAGTACCTGGCTTGTTAAGTGTTTTGGGATCTGTCTTGCTGAAAGACACTGTGAAATAATAATGGTTAGCTTCTGTTCCTGGATCTCAGAGCATTTTACAGATCTAGAAAGATCTCTTCTTAGCCAGTATTTGTAGATGAAGAAATCCTCAGGTTTACAGAATTTAACTTATCCTGGGTCACCCTAAGTCCCCCTTGCAAAGCTGGCAGCTTGCACACTTCTGTCACTTCCACTCTGTGGTCTGATAACAAGATCATCATTTTTTCAGTAAAAATTGAGGATCATCTTGACCTACACAAAAAGAAAAATTGACACATAACTCAGAAACAGGATCCCCTCTACAGACCACAGGACTGCATGCTTACTCTTCCAGAGAGTGGCTTCGTTTTTCCACTTCAAAGTACTGTCCAGAAAAAGTTGATGGAATTCTTCTGTTGCAATGTTTACCAGATGTGCAGTTGCCCATGATGAAAGTATAATTTCTAATGTTATGGAACTGCAAGGTTAGAAAAATATAGCAAGAACTATGGCAGCCATACATTCAACTCTTTTTTATGTGTAAGCAGTTATTAGGGCTGCTCTGTATTCAATCTTGCCAAGCAAGCTTAAGTCCTTCTGCTCTCAGGATGCTGAAGAATTGAGTTTCCATTCCATGGAGTACAGTCCTCATGTTGTCAGCCCTGGAATACCCTGTGATGCTTCTTAACACCAATGAAGTAGTTTAAAGTGCTTGGAATAAATGAATGAAAAATATGAAAACAAAGACATAAAATATAATGCTCAGTAAAAAAACAAAGGCAACCGAAAAACTAAAACCAAATTGTATCGCAAATCCAGATCATAAAAATAAAATCCTGGTTGCAAGTGTCACTCGTAAAATCAAAAAATAATTACAAAATATTTTAGAAAGATATTTTAAAGAAATTCTTAAAAACATTAAGCCTGGGTTGATAGCTGCAAATATTTGATGGGTTTCAATATATGATAAGCACTATATTTAAGATCTCTGTGGAATACATAGGCAGAGGTGCACTCTGCTTTTTAACTCCCAGAATAGAAGTCCTCCCCAAACACACTGAAATCTCTGTAGTTTTCTTGAATGAATGCTCCCACTGCAGAAGCTCAGACCTGCCCTCTCACCCCCCTGCACTGTGAAGAGGTCACAGTTGTTTCACAACATGCAGCAACTCAGTCAAGAGTGCAAAGACAGTAACCAGACTGGATTATCTTTTCATTCTTTTCCCTTTTAACCTTGGCAAAGGCACAAAGGTAATAACCCTACTTTTAAGAATAGTGCTGTAAATACTTTCACTATTCAGATGAGAGCAAGGACTTGATGTCATATTTAATTCAAGTAGCATAACTGAGATTGTGTGTAAAATAATCTCCAGTTTAGAGAAATTACTATGAGCTGAAATGCTAACGTGGCAGCTGCATTCACTTTTTCCAGGCTCTGGCATACAAGTGTTGAATCTATCAGCATAATCTGAGAGACCTGTTTATAGTACAGACTGACATAGGATGTGATTAATCTACCAACACTTAACAACATTTTCACCAATTAGAAAGGTTTGAGCAGCTGTAGGATGACACTTTGTGTTACCAAAAAATCAGCGTTAGACTTGAAAAAAGTTATTAATCATTCTTTCTGCTACTCCACTTGGAAAGCTTGAACAATCAAACCATCATTATTTATAAACTCTGACAAACATAAACAGAGTACTGAAACTTTACTGAACTTTGAGTTTTCAAGATTCTTGATTATTTGTCATTAGAAATATGATACTGTCACATGACAGGCTTGGCAGAGCTCTACTTTGTGCATTTATCTAGAGCTGAATTGAGTTGTAAACAATTATTATTTCCCTTATGTTTAATGTATATTGTGTGTAATTAAAAATGAGGGAAAAGAGCCCAGAACAGGAACACAATTATTCAGCCTGATTCAAAGATAGATTTTTTTGTGAGTACTCAATTTTGAAGATCATATTTATGTATCATATCTGTACATCATATGTCAAGAGTTGTACCCTTTATCAGCCTGTTCTACACATTTGAGAAAAAAAGGTTAGATTATTACCCTGGTATGTGTACATAATCATATTTATATTTTGATGGTGTTGTCACTTTTCCTGCTCAGTGTTCCTTACCTTCAGTCTGAAAACCTTTGAAGTAACTCAGGTAGCGTGTTTGGATTACTTGATAGCAGTTCAAGTGTCTCAGTTATGTGAAAGATATTTCTGTCTTTTTAATCTAGAATAATACACATTTGTCTGTCACTTCCCATTGGAGGAGAACTAAGAGCTGTTCAAAGAATTGTGAGCTGAGGTGAAGAAGATTTTTCACGTCTGTTTTGTTAAATAATAGGGCACAGAAAGAGTGCATTGTTAAAACTTTCCCAAATAGCTGTGATCAGTTCATTTTTCAAAAAAAACCCTCATTTGAAATGTTTATGGTGAAAACCTGATTCGGTGCCTCTATCTCATTGCTTTTTTGAGTGTTAACAGTTGACACTCAGTGCCTTAGAAAATCAAAGAAACTGCTTGCTCAAATGATTTATAAAAATGGTGGGCACTTTTGAAAAACAGGAGCTACATAGCATTGCAAAAACACAGGAGTTCTGTGAAATTTTCAGGATCTGAACACAACTCGTCTGACTATGATTCCTGCCCCAGAATTCTTCTGTACTGCTAGTTCATAGCAGACATTTATTAAAGCATAAAATTTAACATCTCTTTCTTCATGCCCAGTGATATCTCCAAGTCTGTAAATATGATGTAGCTTCCTTTCAAATCTAACAGGATTCTGAATGTGTGATGAACAACAGTCTGAATAGACACGGTGAAAATTTGAGATTTTAGGAAAATATTTATGATGATCTAGATAAATGCATGCAACACATAAATACTTTTTCACCCTACACACATTCCCTGACATCACTCTTGGCCTTAGGAATTAAAAATGAAGGCCTAGTAAGAGTTTTCAGATTTCCACAGATAATGTTACCTTCCAGATTTAACTGTACTTAAAACATTCCAGGAAAACTTTTTTCATATCTTTTTCCTTTGTTCAGATATATCAAAACTCTTTATTTAATTCAGCCTACCTTTTATTAGAAGTAAACTGTGTTTTAATGTCTGACGTACAGAAAAAAAGCACTGCTGTAGTAGTGAAACGAGTAATATTAACCTCTACAGCAGAACGTAAAACAGAGCTGTAGTATCTTTTTTTATGAATGTTAATTTATGAATATTTATTAATTTTAACCTACTGTTATCCTTCAGGTTTTGAACATCTTGAATAACACATTTCCTTAGGGGTTTGATATTTTGCTTTGGTTCTCAAATTTACCTATTTGGACAAAAGAAATGAAGTATCATTTGGGTTATAGGTAATTCAGAGTCCCTCCTTTTCTTTCCACCAGATTGACACTAAACTGTAGACAGTGTACATGAAAGTGGGGCCTACCAAATCAGTGAATAAACCAGAAACAATCCATACCCTTTATCAGGACTGGAAGCTATAATTTCCCTGAAGAGTCAGCTGTGGGTTTGTTGCAGGTTTCAAGTAGTTGCCCACTGTGCAGGTATGATCCCTCAGGATCACATCTGAAACCAAAATATAAATCAAAACATTGTAATTCTTTCACTGGTTTTCAACCATTCCATTTCTTTAAAGATGTCAAAACCACTACCCTTGCCTTAAGCATTTTTCATGCCATTCTATAAATTTACTGAACATACTTTTGTCTGACTGCACATAAATCATTCTCTCTAAATCAAATGAGAAACTATAAATAACACTAAACCTCATTCAAGATTCAGATTCAATTGCAGATTCAGATTGCAACTAAATTTAAATTTATTTCATTAAATGCTTTTGATTAACACTGTTCATGCTTTGTTCTTTCTAATAATCAAGAAGATGTTTTTCAGAAGGCATTATTTCTGACTAGGTAGGTGGTGAACCTACAGCAAAAAACACAATAGAGTTCAAGCATTTCCTGCAAGGATTACCTGTGAATGATAAGATAGTAACAGACTCGTTTGTGGTTTCTGATATTAACTGCTTGGTTGTTTATGAGATAACCGATTTCACTGATATTCTATATCCTTCTACTATCTTTTCACCAGAATGATTTTTATTGCTGGTTGGTAGACAAACTGACACTGAAAAATTTCTGGATGGATATGTCTTTTCCAAGCTTCATGAATATTCTGGGACATATATAGTGGAGGAAATTAAACTGATATGAATCTTCTTATTACTGTCTTTTTTTTTCAGATTTTTTCTCATGACAAAAGAAAAAATATATTTCACATGCCTGTCCAAGCAAACAGTACTTCATGACAAATATAAAAACCACCTTCTATACATTCTCTGTTGCATATTTTGTGATATTTGTTTCTTGCAAACCTGCACAGAAATATAGCATTTCCCTGCCGTCTAGGTCACTAGTGGACTGTGCTAGTAAAGTCTGGGGACAAACCTAAATGGAGAACAGCAACGTGCTATGCAAAGCTGTCCTGTGGTAGATCAATACTTACTACATAAAGTTACTGCAGGAATTCAGCCAATGGAGCAGGGTTGCCTGCAGCTTCTAAGCACAACTACAAAACCATAATAGGCATGCAGAATTAAGGAGGAAAATGAGAAAGGTATGCATTTTCCTTTTATGCACTGAAGGACAACAAATACAAACAGAAGGGTGGGGATGTCCTCCGGTAAACTTTGCTGCACTGACATTTTAGTAAATTAACAATAGTGACAATAGTTAGCCAAATCTGTGTCCTCCAGCAATACAAAGCAAATAATTTACACTTACTGCCTATTAGTTATCTAAGTAGTCAGATAATATATTAAAAGTGTTATATTACGTGTAAGTCACATATGTGGGTTTTGGGCACCTCTCTGATGGAAAAATTTTACAGAATTTTATTTTCTGGTAGTAAGCCTTGAAACCTTGGATACAAATAGATGTAAAAATTGGCAAGCAATATATACAGAAAGAGGATATTGGTCTTTATTAGATCAACTAAAAAAGTTGGAAAAAAAGACAATTGTTATCCTTGTGTTTACTTATTTTGAAATTATTTTCATAGAATTGTATGTGTTTCACCCAACTAAATTTGATAGTTTTCCCCTTTTAGTTTCTCTTTTAAATAACTGGACTTTTTCTGAGATCTCAGTTTCAAAAGTAAATTCATTACATTTCCAAAAGTCTCTCAGATAGAACTAGCTGTGGAAAGTTTTGCCTGTGTTCAAATTCTCCACATTTCTCTTTATAAAACTATTAGTACTGGCAAGTCAGAGCATGCCTCCCATTTATGTCCTTACTTTTCAACTGTAATTTCGTTGTAGTATTCTGCGAATTTCCATGCAACATCAATCATATATTTGGTATCTTTAACAATTTCATATTTAAGATTTTAATTTCAGCAACACGAGAAAAACTGAAGCAATTTGCACATGTAGCACTAGCACTTGATCTAATATTTGGATTACTGCAAAAGATAGGATCAGCTCCCTTTTATCAAGGGCATTGACTTCTGAGAGTCATAGCTCTTGTTCCTGGCATACTGCAGTGATTTGTGGTTCCTTTTAAAACACACTTCCATGCAGACATACTTTGCATTTTTGCTGGTAAAGCAAGCGCAAGAATCCACAAAGTGGAATTAAGGTGCCTGGTTCACACATCTCTTCCATTCCACAGAGGCCATCCAAACTGAGCAGCTGCACAGCTCCCTTCCAGCCCCAGCAAGTCAGGCAGCAGAGGGAGGATGCATTGTGACTGAATGTTTTCAGGTGAAGTTGTGATCCCTCGTAATTAATTTTCTTTTTTTTTTCAGATTCAGCTGAACACTGCTTGTAACATACTGAGGGTTATTATACCACATTACATCTTAGATATAATAAAACCCTGGGCATGAAGCGCAACTAAACTACCAGGAAAATGCTAGACATTTTCAGTTGGTTTTTGTGTTGATAAAAATTGCAACCTCTGAATGTGAACTTCAGAATCCCTAGGAAGAAGAAAAAAATGGAAAAATAATTCACAGAAGCATGTGGACATATGATATCCTGTTATAGAGCAAAAATCAAGAGAAATATCATGAAACAGGTTCTAATAACTATTATTTTCCTCTATGCACCAGTGCATTACAAACAGGCCTGAATGTAATTCCAGAGAAAGGCAATAGCAGAAAGTATGGGAGGTTTGTACAATGACTGCAGTTTTGACTGCAATAAATTGAGACCCATCACTTGTAAATGAATCCTGATATTTCAATGGAAACATCTATTTACTTTTATGTTCCACTTACAGATGGTGAGTACTCATGGGTTTTGGGTTTTTTAAAATGCTCTGTTCACTCTCTGGTAGTGACAGGAACTGCCTACAGGGCTGCTGTTTATGTGCTCTACCTCTTCCAACTTTTGGTCACATCATTCACTTGTTTACAATTACTATGGCAACACTGACTGCTATGGCAATACTTAATAAACTGCCACTAAAAGAGAAAAGATAAAAGAAAATAAAAGAAAAAAAGAATCACAGAAAACACATCTTACACTAAATTGCAGGAAGATAAAACATTTTTCCTTGACCTCACTTGTTGCAGGACCAGATTCCATTCCCATTTCTCACTCAGTGAGTTAAGGCACAGGACAGATTAAGGAGAAAAGTGCTAACAAAATGAATCAGACTATCCTAATTTACCCTGTGAGGTTAAGTTTCCCACTTCCACTGAGCTCTTTTTAATTCTCACTATACTGCTGACAAAAAAAAGCTCTTTTAAATAGACCTTAATTTAAAATCTGTCACCATCACTGTTTTTACAAGATACATGAATCATTCAAGTCATAAGTACCAGATAATTCTTAGTGTACTTAGTTTCAAAAACCTCCTGGATAAACAGTCTAATGAGCTGTGCAAACACTTTTCAGAGAGAAGACTGAGATACAGAGAAAGTACAATATCAGACACTTGACTTAGTGTATATAATGTAATGAATTGCAGTTGACAGCAAAAACATGTTATCTTATGCTTGGCCCTAGCCATGATAAATGTGAAAAAAAAAGCACTGCCTTCTAGCTAAGAAATCCTCTATAAGGGACATCAAGTTGCATTAAATTCTAAGTTCTATATCATGGAACACAAATCTATTAGAGAAATATTTCACCAATACTATGTTCAGTCTCAAAAGGCTCAAAACAACCTATGTTATTTTTGTTCATATAACAGTTACCAGTATGGTCATATTTGTAAATGTTCTAAGTTTCAGTTTAAACTTTATGTGTCAAATTAAATTCCAGCTCACAGGGCAGAAAATACTATTCTCCTTATTTAAAAAATTGATGGCTCTTAGCAGGTTGTGTCTGTTGCTTGGACTGAAGACTTTTCAACTTAAATAGACATTGTTGGTTTTAGGTTTTTTTATTCATCATGTAGAAGTAGTAAACCTTCCCAAAAAGGGTCAACATCCTTATAAGATTATGTTAACAGAAATCCTAACTGCAGAAGAGAAGGGTGCAGACTAAGCCTGAGTAAAAAGACAGTTTTGAGTACAGGGTACCACATGAAAACTGGAAGGCGTGACCCTTCGGAGAGCACACGGTATCTCTGTGAACATCTTAAGGCTGTCCATGAAGTAATGGGATACCTCAGCTGCCTGCTTGGGCAAGTCTTTTGTAATGCTGAAAAGGTAGGCTGTAACACATGAAAGGGAGATCTTTAGGTGAGTAGACCAGAGGTTCTTAGACATCAGTGTGACAGCAGGGAAAGTACACAAACTCTGAAACTCTCTCTGAGAGTTGGATATAAATATAGAGAAGTTTTTATTCTGTCAAAGAAACAAGGTCTGCCAAACCAAAAACCAAGAAATGGCAACTTTTTTTCCTCGTAACCATTTTCAAGAACTCTCTATTTGACCTGTAGAATAAACAGCCCAGGAGTATCTCAGCAGTTTCTAGAACTAATGCATGCAAATATAAAGAATACCTGTTTTGCTAGTGTGTTATTTTCATGGTCCAATCCCAGCCAGCAGCTAAGTCCCATGCAGCCACTCACTCCCTCCCCGCAGCAGGAGGGTGGAGAAAATTGCAAAGGTGAAAGTAAGAAAACTGAGTTAAGATAAAGTTTAATGGGGAATGTGAAAGCTTTGCATGTAAGCAAAACAAAATAAGGAATTAATTCACTGCTTCCCACGGGTAGGCGGATGTTCAGCCAACCCCAGGAAATCCAGATTCCATCCTGTGTAATGGTGACTTGGGAAGACAAACACCAAATTTTGCCCCCTTCCTTCATGTTCCCCTGGGTTTGCAAGCTGAACATGACACCACATAATATGGAATGTCCTTATGGTCGGTTGTGGTCAGCACCCCAGCTGTGTCTCCCCACCAAACAAACTTCAAGTGCACTCTCAGCCTGCTCACTGGTGGGATGATATGAGAAAAGTCTTGCCCTTACGCAAACACAGGTCAACAATTACGAAAACACCCCTGAATTATCAACATTTATTTCAGCACAAATCTAAACCACAGTGCCATACAAGATACTATGGAAGAAATTAACTTTCACCCAGACAAAACCAGCACAATTATTTAGTTGATTTCAGTCATCAGCCTTGGAAAGAAGACACCACTATGAAGTAAAAAAATAAACAGACAATCACAATTAACAATAGTTAGCCATGGAATTATGAAATATAAACTATCATAGAAATTCTAGCAAATACCCAGGTTTGCAGAATGTTTAATTTGCATTCAATGCAAATGCAAGTTAACTACATCAAATTTACAATTTTTTTTCAAAGTACTATGACCAAGTAGGTAATTTTTGTATTAGTATCCTTGTAAAGAGGAGTCTAAACTCAGACTTTATGTCTAAGGATCAGGGAAGCCATTTATTCCAGATTTACCATATGCTGTTAACAACCAAACAAACTAACGAAAATCTAGTTGAGAAAGTAATATATTCAACAAGGAAAATCAGATAATCTTTGTTTTTATAAATTATGTGTCAAAATTGTATTGTATCAGAAGATGTCACATTCTGGTATAAACTAGCAACGTTCAGAAACAGAGGCTTATTTCAAGAAATATTCTCTGAAAAACATATTTACATGATGTCAGCCCTGAGCTGGCATGGCAAAAACTACTCAACTTCTTTACAAACAAAAGTAATAACACAGAAATATTCCATTCCTTTTCTCCACCCTTTTCTCCCCAATAAAATAAGTCACAAAAGCTTTGAGATACTCTCTACAATCTTTCCCGAGCTGTCTTCTAAACTCATTCATCATGTGACATTCAAAAATTTAGTTTGGTATTGCAATGCTTCATGCTTCAGTGCCTAAAAGCAAAAATCCGAGGTGTTCATAAATTCCCTATACAGTGAGTCAGAGGGAGTTAGATATCTAGGTAACAGCCAGTCTAAGACAGAGACAATTCTTAATCCAGGTGCCAGGAAATGCTAAGGAAAAAAAAATCCCAGAATTCTGTCCCTTGCCTGTCTGAAATCTGCAGCTGTGAAATGTCAGCACTCAGAGCCCTTGGACATACATTACCTCTGGTTCTTGCACATTTACCTGGGGGGACACTTTCCAATCAAGATGGTGATTGAGATGAAAATTTACATTTTTGTTATTGATTCCACAAGTTAATTCTCAGCCAGATCAGTCCCTCAAACTGGCCAACTGTTTAGCTTGGCTAGAATTCATTCTGGCAAATAAGACTTTGGACAGCAAGTTGAGCAAAGGCGTACAGAAATCAAGGAACTGCAGCTTAAGGATATGGTATAATGGTAGAGCTAAGGGCACCTAAAAGCTGAATGCTGCTAACAGGCAGAACAGCTCTCCCCTTGGCCCTGTGGGTGTTTGCTCCTTCCCTTGCATTAGCAATGGTTCTGCTTTGGCACTTCAGTGACTGAGTCAGGAAGCTGAACCGACTTAAACCAGCATTATAGGGGGAGAAAAGTTGCATTCCCATTAGATCACAGCGTAGCCTCTGGATCCACTTACAGAGGGAGGCATATGATGGGAGTCAGAGAAGTGAGGCAAGGGCAGGACATACAGGGACCAAAGTGGAGACAGGCTGGACTTGCAGTTGGAATGTCAGAAATCTCTCAGGTAGAGCTTAGATCACATCAGGTGTTAACAGCAAAAACCAAAGCCATGAATTTCAGTACTGACACACAGGTCATTGTTTTCTCCTAACAGTGCAAAGTAATGTAAGTGAGGGCTGGTAGTTACACCTTTAACATGGCAGTCTAGTGATTTGAACACTTTCCTTGTCACTGGAAATGGAGGTTGTGTTCTATCTCCCACTGTGAGATTTTCAGAGGGAGGGTGTGCTTTTTGGTGTTACATCACACATGAAAGACAACTGTAATAAAAGAACACATTAAATGTTTATTTTGGAGTATTTTGGTCTTTGTAGAGTCAGTAAAGATACCTATATAAAGCATTCTGCTGTTCAGCAGAAGGTAAATGAGGTAACTACAAAATCATGTGAGAAACAGAAATGAGATTTTTAAAAAATACATACATTTACAGCTAATTCTGTAAATATAAAAGCTCCTTCCATAAAACTATTTCACTTTGTATTGCTTTCTATAATGCTTTAGTGTTTGTTCTGTCTAGAAATACAATCTGTCCCAACATAAGAGCAGCTACATTTAAACAGGTTTTTTTTACTCTGTCCAATCCCTGCAGTGTAGCTATGACCTTATCTTCCTCCTCTTTGGGCTCTTACTTTAGATTGGATACACAAATCCCTGAATAGTGAGTACAAAATAGCATCTCTTTTTTTACTTTTTCTCAGTTTCAGATCTTAATATGCAACATTAGTTAGCCTTAAAAAGTTTCTCCAGGTTTTGAGGCATTCAGTCCATTGCCTGCATATTGTTAGTTGTCTTTATAGACATCCAAGTGCTAACAAATGCGAAATAAAAGAACCTGTTTTTCATGTTGCCAGAGGAAAACTTCAGAGCAAAGGAAAAGCATGAAAAGAATATTTTGTTTAAGGTTCTCTAAATGTCACTGAGAATGTGATTTCTAGTAATTGAGTTCTAGTAATGGCATTTCCTGCGTTTTCACACACATCCCTCAACTGAAACAGTTTATGTATAAGTAAAATGACTGTGTAGTCATCACTAATGTTTTAATGATGTTATGCAGATACTGAAGTCACAGCTTGTATGATTTCCTATTTTACCCTTTCAGAAAAAGAAGCAGCAGAGTAGGAATAAATTTCAAATGTTAATTAAATGAGCCTTGTTTCCTTTTTTTACATCTCTCATGTCTCTAAGTACAGTTGCAGGGAAAGAATCATAGCCTTACCGATGTTGGGGAAGAAGAGTTAAACTTAGTTACACTTCTTTTATTCTAGGTTTTCATCTTTGGCAAAATCAAAAGCAGAATCTAGGCACTCAAAGTGTAATTTTTGCAGAATTTGAAGGCTTCTATTTGTGACATGCAACATCTGTAGTATCAAATGCTTTAAACCAAAATAATTTACCTGTACAAACTTGACATGCTCTGCATTCCAGATGCACTGTCAGCTATGTAGCTCTCACCTGAGGCCTGTTGGAGCTCACAGCAAGGCACCCCTGTGCCTATGTCCTCAGAAGTAAAGAAAAAAAAAAGGAGAGAAAAAAACAGGGAAAACCAAACAAACAACAAAAAAAAGTGCTCTGCAGTAGAGAAAGTGAAGCTAATATTTACTCAGAGATGGAAATTCTGAGTGAAGAGAAGAATTTGTCCTGAGGGATTATGCAGCACAGAAGTGGGTGTAAATGATCTCATTCTTATCTTCTCCAAATTTGCCCAGTAATTTGAATTCCTTCTAGACCACTGAATTAGGGTATCTTAACACCAGATTATTCCTGTAGCTGGCATGACTAGTTTCCTAGCCTCTTTTGTCCTCAAGATCAGGGTTTTCCTAAGTTGTTCCCTTTAAGTTTACACAATTACGAAAACACATTATAACACTCTCTCTAATTCCATCCCCTAAAGCTGAATATTCTACAGGAACCATAAAGGAAATACAGCAGCAAAAGTCTTCTAATTAAATTCTGTTGAAACTGGTCTTATTTAGGTACATATTTAGATAAATTTGTATATATTTAAATTAATCTCTTTACAAATTTTTAATAATTCAAACCCAATTCTTATGTTTATGAGTTGCAGGGACTACTCCAAAGCTCTTTTGAGACTTCAGATCCACAGTGAGTCATTGTTTTCCTTCATCATATACTTGTGGTGGTTTAAATTTAGTGGCAGGGTGAAGACATACTGTTAACAGTGACTGAGTTACAGTTGTATTGGTGGAGAAACAGGCATCTGAAATGCAAGAAGTGATGTACCAGTGTCCAAAATCTGAATATCTTTTCTCCCTGTGTTAGCAATGAGGGCTTTGCCTTCTGTATTCCTTGATTATCACTTTTTACACTTTCTAAAAGGACTATGTGGCAGTGTGAGAAATTCACTTCCAGCATAAATACATGCCCAGTGGGCTACACCCTAATGCCTAAGTCTACCCTGCTGGATTTCAGAACAAAGAGAATGGAAGGAGACCTTGAGTCTACTTTAAGAAGATGCATGTCTCAGGCCAAGTTTAAAACACATTACATTCACTTCAGCAAAATACAAATAAATTCAGTAGCTCAAGACAATTTTAATCCCCCTTACTCTGTGCTGGCTTATGGTGCTTACCGATAGAAATGCTGTTGCCCCAATCACATCCTGTTATACCTTTCAAGGTAATGCCCTCAACACAACAACACTTTGCTAGATTAACAGTATGTCAACAGAATGACAGATTTGTGTGATTTAAGACTTTGTTGCTCAAGACATTGCCCAGTGAAATTTTAAATATCTCCACTGATAGGGAGTCCACAACCTCTCTGGCCTCCCATTCCAAAGTCTATCACCATTGCATTAAAAAAAAAAAGCTCTCATAAGAAGTCCCTTGTTCCAACTTGTGACCATTGTCCTCTTGTCCTTCCACTGTGCACCGCTGAGAAAAGCCTGTGTCCATCTTCTCTACACCCGCCCATGTGAAATATTTGAAGAGAGCAGTAAGAGCAGCCTCTTTTTGTTCTCTCTTTTAAAATCAGAGCAACTCCAGTTCTCTCCTCGTATGTCACATATGCTCCAGTCCATGATCAGTTTTACAGATGCCTGCTGGATTGTTCCAGTGTGTCAATGTCATTCCTGTACTTGAGAGTCCAAGACTCGACACAGTAGTCAGACTGAGGTATAACTAGTGTCAAATAAAGGGGAATAATAGGCTCCTTGGGGAATAATAGGCTCCTTGGGGAATAATAGGCTTCTTTGACAGACTGTCTGCATTCTAAAAGTCATCTTGTTAATGTGCTTGGCCTCCTACAAGGACACACTAACATATCTGTGAAAATATGCTGCTCATAACAGAGATAAAGGAACCTATGCCCTGACACTGAATTAAAAGGCCAGCAACAACAAAGTTTCTATCTGGACTGTGCACTTAAATTTATCATCAGGCCTCTCTTGCTCCAATTTCAAATAAAGCAATTGTGCATCTCTTACACTTTACCATCCACCTTAGGAGACATTCTTCACTCAAGATGGCAACTGAGCTCTTAGTCCCTAAGGGAAAAATAATACAAACAGTATTTGATCCCGAAGACTAAAAAGTGCAATAGGAAGAACCGGTTCAAGGGAAGAGATGTAATTAGAAGGAACAGAAGACACAAGAAGAAAAAAAGAGGGACTAATGAAAGGGCAAAATGGGAATTGGTAGGGGAAAGGGCAAGAGAATTATTGTAGAGGTGAAACCTGGGAAGAAATAGTCTTTACTCTTTAAAAGCATCTGGAAAGTCTGGCAACACCAGCAAAGGCCTCTTCTCAAGCCCTAGAGCCTACTGCAAAAACAGACCCTGCTGACCTCCTCTTTTAAACCCTTTTAAAGTTCTAAACACTATAAAACCTATCCTAGTGTTTCAAATAAACTCAGTGACTGCTTGCAGTGCGTGAATCCTTGATCAGTCTTTTGGCTCTGCATAATCAACTTTCCACAGTACACTGAGACTCTGGCATTGCCTCTCAGTGGCCAGTGCCAGCAGCAACCTGAGTTTCAACCATTTAAAATTTAGAATGATTAAGAATTTAATTCTAAATTCAGTGACTTTTTGTCCTAAAGACACATTCTATGCTTCAAATTTATTTTTTAACAAAATCACTCAATAAGTCTAGCTGTTGTTCCTAAACCAGTTGATTTTTTGTTAATTTTGCTTTTCAGCTTTCAAGCTTTGTATTCAAACTACCCTTCTATTTTTTTAGCCATTTGCTCCAACAGGATCAAACAGGGCATTTTTGTGTAATGAACTCCTTTCTCCATGACCACAGCTTTCACTGTGGACAGCAAAAACGTTGCAAATTGGGCTTTATTTATTTATTGTATTTGTTATATAACACCCATCCCCATGTATCTGGCTGCTCTACAAAAGTTAAAGGCAAGAATAAATAAAATAAGGCCATACCCAGTGGCCAGAGAGAAGCAGCTGTTCTGCCAAGAGAAGAGCCAAGTAAAAACAACTCTGAGAAAAAGAGCTGTTGAGAAAATCAAGATAAAATGATCAAAGATGCACCGTCCAGAAAGGTCAGCAGAGTTTATTATTGAGGCTTTCACATGCCCAGTCTGCTTAATTGCCATATATAAGCATTTTACAGTCAGCCCTGGAGGGTAATGCAGGTGGAAATGGTGTGCAAACCTATCAGCGGAAACAAAAAATTCTCAGCAGCTGTTCCAAAGTCACAGCAGTGTGAAAAAGAAAAAAGAAGAATGATGACTTTCAACTGCAACAGCTTGACGAAGATGAGGACACTTTACATTCATTTGTTAGAGTCACCATCATAATGAGTTATGTAAAAGTTACAGTGTTTGCAAAGCAGGAATCAAGCAAAAGGAAATCAAATTGCCTTTATTACTGAAAACGAAAGACACTATCACAAGTACTGAAGAAAAGTACTTTTTCCCATAGTATAAAAAAGATATCAAAATTTCAAAAACTGAAAGAAAAATTGTTAGCACTTCATTTATCTCCAACCCTGTTGCTTCTCATAGAGGTATTATTAAACTGTACTTGAAATATGTCTCTCCACAAAACTGTAGGGGAATATTCTTTGTTCTATTTGTATAACACAGCAGAATACAGCACTAGAGCCACATGATCTTAAACTCCTGCACAGAATGAATGCCACCCAGATCCCCCCAGCTTTTTACTCAGTGTGACTATATGAAGATGTTGAGCCCTGCCTGGAAGACATACAGAGAGGATCAGTTGACATCTGAGCCAAACTATGTAATCTGTACCACTGGGCAGGCAATTAGGTTGTTCTGCTCTTTTGCTGTTGCTTTTTCCATGTTCCCTGCTGATCTGGCATGCTCCTCTTGAGATACCTGCTTGTACTAAAATATATTTTAGGGCACACATGGGTTGTGTGTCCCTTCTGGCTGCAGCTGTGCCAGCTCACACTGCTACAACTCCTGTTCATCTCTGGACACTCACTGGTGCACCCCTTGCAGTGCTTGTCACACTTTCTCTCCTACCAGCACAATTCTTCTGCAAGAACCTCCTAAAATATTTCAGGCAAACTGAGTAAAATTCACAGGATTCACTGGGAAACGTACGTGTGTGTCTAGTTCAAATAATAAGTCCTAACAATTCAAAGCATGTGTCCAGGTTAATTTATAGTAATTGAAATTGAGAAAATAATGACAATATAAAAAATACTGTTGCTGTAAGAACCTTATATTTCTTCTTTTTTTTTCCTTAAATCACCAAAATCCTAAACACAATTAAAATTTCCTCTATCATGATACTGTGGTTTGAAAACCTGCCTCTTAAAATTGCAATAAATAATCAGAGATATCTTTATCTTTCACCAAATCCCTCCACAGGGCCTCGAGGTCCTGGCAAATTTCCATCTGTAAAGATTTTGTGGCGGTTTCCCATCCCAGTATTCCTTTCAAAGCCACTTCCTCCCCAATCTCCAGACTCAGAAGAAAAGACAGGGAGTGCATTCCATATAAATGTGACAGCAAGCCAATTCCCCAACAAATTGATGTGTTTGGTACAACCTACTTTATTCTATGGCTTCAGGGCATGTTCTGTCTCTTTTCTGTGGTTAAAAAACACAAAAGCCCCAACTCTCCCTGGAGACCTGGGTGCTATCTGGATTCTCAGAGATGCTTTATCTCCCTCCATTATCAGGCCATCCTAAATAGATATGATCAGGCTGGGCTTAGTCTGCTGAGGCTCTTCAACATTTGTCATCAGACATTAAATCATATACAAATGGATCTTCCTTTTCTTTTTAAAAAACCTCCTTGTCCTTAGTCTCACAGTACGTCCATCTCAGGACAATGAATTCATCTCTGAATCTGCACACAATTTACTGCTCACAGGACTCTGTAGTTGCTTGCAATTTAATATAATCTGTCCTGATAGTCAGAAACCAAACTTCCCCACATACACAGTCAAATATGGATTTCTGAACACACAGAATTTGCAGCTACCAAGTCCTGATGATAAGGACCTGGAACACAGATCCCTCTGAGCATTCGGACTCCTCTGCCCATGCCGCCTTACGAAATTGCCATGTAAATACAGAGTGTTTTCTAAACTGCTCATCACGCTCAGACCAAACCAAACACTCACAGAGAATGAATTACCTCTTGTCCGTGAAGAAAATATTGCTTTTGATTGCAGGATTGAGGTTTTTGGCAGGGTACCAGGCAGCTCTCGATGTGGCTGCCTGTATGACCCAGGAGTGTATATGGCTAGAGGGCAAACATAAGATTCCTGCTGTGCCAACATATCAACCTTTGTAAACACAAATATGGAATGAAAAATAAGAAGCAGCACGAATATATCATGCCATAGGTACATGCTGTATTTATTATTCTAGCGCAAATGCTCTGAATAAAAAGACCTTTTAGGGGTTCCATTGCCTTTTCCCTGAAAAATTAGACATTTCTAAATCCACAACAGCTGATGGGAATATTTTTTCTACTGGAAAAAGATGCTATGAGGAGAAATCTAGTTTAAGAATGTCTATCTTTTGCTTACTGCCTTTTCAGTTTTTATTTTCTAATTATGGTGTATCTCAAATCACTGTCAGTTATCAAAGTGTATCCAAAGTGTACTCTTGTAATGCAGTTTTTAAGGAAAACAGCTCTCCCAGACCCTTCAGTCACCAAAGCCCTCTTACTGAGAAGGTTACAGAGAAGGTGCATTCTGTGTGAATAGAATTTCACATAACACATCAGTGACAAAAGAAATTCTAATCATTTGTATTGTCTGTTTTCACTGTTATAATTTAATTACAACTTCAATTTAAAAGAGATCTCATGAAAATAGATATTTTTCTCAAGTTGTTGTGATTGTCTCATCTTTAAGTTTTGATAGAAGATATCATAACTATGAGAAATACTGGGATAGCTGTTTCAATCCACTTTCACTCTTTCAGCTAACTTGCACTTTAGTTTAACACAAAATTTTTTCACAATAACCGTGGGAAGGAATTCATAGCTCTTACTGCAAGCTGTGTGAAATGTAATGTTTTTTTCTCTGCATCTTCCCAGAGGCTACATGTTTTTCTGTAAACAAAACAGCAAATTTCTATAGTTCATCAGAATTACAACTCTCACATTTTCATGTGCTTAGAAACTCAACGTTTTACTCTTCATTCACAAAGAATCCACAGGCACCACCAGAATGAGAGCTGTGCCAGGGATAAGGCAGCTTCAAGATCAAAGTGCAGATTTATCAAGAAAACAATGAAGAATAGGAAAACAAAACCACTTTAACTATGTAAAGTCATTGTACATTCATACCAAGAAGATTTCACTCATTACCACATTTGTGAACAAAAGAGAGGCAAGCATGAAAAGGAAAGGCAGAATAACATTAATGAGGTTGCAGAAATGCAGCTGAGAGATTTCTCCCTCAAGTTTCACATGTGTGTAATATAATCAGTGATGGATTAACATGCTGGAAGTGAGAGGTTTGGAAGCTTTTTTGAACTCAGGAGAATGTCCAGTTTAGTCTGTTTTGAAAGTGTTCTGAAAGTATCTGTGGCAAAAGTCTTACAAATATTAAACTTTCCTAATAACATTATTGTTTCACTTATTAGAATTTACAGCGTCAAAATGCAAGAGTACCTACAGGGAGAAGTGAATGTTTTCTCGTCTGCAAGGTTCTGCTTCAGATATGCTACAGAATGCTATACTGAGAGCCCCAAAATACTGTAAATTACATTTTTCAAATGTCATGGTCGAGCCAGTAAGTCAATAAACCATAACGGCAGTAAAACCAGAGAAATAGTAGGTAAATGTGGTACTAGTGCATTTATCCTTTGATGACCCCTTTTAAGATTCTTCTGTTACAAATCCATCTCTACAGAACTTATCTATTTGTGAAATTACTGACCAGTTTTGTGGTTTACACACAGCTCCCGTGATTCAAAAATGTGTGCCTATACTGACTTACACATGTTTGAGTACAGAAAAAAAGTCATGGAATGATCTTATATATATGGTTAGAAAAGGGGAAAGAAATATTAATAAGGGCAAGTCTCTTTTTTTGATTATTTGTTTAGGAGAGTCTAGGCTATTTGTGAACACATTCAGGAATAGAAGGATATTATTAGTGTAGCAAGGTGGGCAGGATATAAACTTCTCAGGTCTGGCTGCTCTCGTTACTTCCAAGTAAAACTGTGTCTGCTTTCTCTGCCCTGTGGCAGAACTAGCATTTCTATCCAGAGAACAAAAGACTTCAAAGATCTTAGCATGAGAATAGTTTTATGACTAACACATATCTTTGAATATTGAAGTCAGGATTTAGAATCACAATGCTGTGCTCACTCTAGGTAGGCATCCAGATTTCACTGAGTTTTCATTCAGGATCTATTTGATCTGTTGAGAGTGGTAAGGAGGCAAGTAAACATGCAGAGACCTCCTTTTCTTCTCTGGAAACATTTGCATATTCCAGTCCAGTTAAATTGGCTGAGACCAGCAAAGACCACAGCTCTTCCAAAGGGTCATCTTCTCTCAATTCTGACCACATTTCCACCACCAGCTGCACCTTCTTGTCTTTTATTGTCATCTGTCTCTGATGCTTGTTAGATTCTTTTTTGATTTGGTCCAAGTTACAAAGCAACAAGGAGTTTTGAAATAGGAAAGCTCCCAAACAATTTGTAGATTACTTTGCAGCTCAGGTTATATTCCAGTAATCTCACTGGTTGGTCAAGGATTCGTTCAAAAGCCACATACAGCTTTTAACATAAAATTCCAAATTTTGGAGGCTCATAAAATGCAAATACAGATGCCAGGAAAATCTTATCTTCTGTGGACTGTTCCTGGCAAATAATGTGATTAAAAGGTCACCTACAGAATATTCATGTTAGTAAAAGTCTTTTTAAAAGATCTTTTCTTAAGAAATATCCAAAGAAACTGGTGGATACCTTAACACACTATCTCAGATTGAAGAATATCTTCTGAACAAGATAAAAATTGTCTGCTTAGTAGCATTTTCATGGGATAATGACAAATATTGTTTCAAAACATCTAGCTTTCAACACTGTCAAAGATGCTGTCTTATACTAATGCCAACTAAAATAATAAGCTTTTATCTCCAAGAGATCTCAACATTACAGTGTAGAAATATGTTGATTCATCTATACCAGAAGAACGGACAATGTCAGCAATTTTTAATAATGATTAATAATTATCTCACAAACTTCTAACTCTCAGAGTTAATTTGGCATCATTTGGTGGAAGTCACAATTAAATAATTACAAATAACTGAAATTTTATGTTTATTTTGCTGTCTTAAAAAAAGGGGAAAAAAAAGAAGAAAAAATAGAGACAGATTATAACAGAAATTATCTTGCTGCTTGAAGATTGTTATTTATTCTGGGTACTAAGATTTCATCTGGAAGTGATGCATGAGGATCCTTTTGTATTGTACTGTGTTAAAAGTACCAGAATAAATAGAACAGTTCTGAGATGGTGAGTCTGGGAGAAGGAATCATCATTCCTACTTCAAGTCCTTCTCCAGCACCCTTATGTGAAGCCCTCAGAAAATGAATAGAACTGTAAATTTTTCTAACAGTGATTAGAAATCCAGAGCTGAAACCTCCCTTTGGAAAGCAGTTTAGTAGTAAATTTTTTAAAAATTAAAATTCAAGAGGAAGTTAAAAGATTTCTTGTGCCCCCTCTCACACAGTTTTTACTGTAATCTACAAAATCACAACAGCAAAAGACAATAATTTAAGGCCTGAAACACACAGATAACTTATGAAAAGATGTGTGATAGGCCCTTTTACATGTATCAATCTAACTTCAGAGGAAAAAGTTCAGAAAACTGTTTGACAGAGAAAAAAAATCTGAGTTCATCTTTAATTTTCAAACTTATATGGAAATTTGGGATGTTAGTTTGTGAGTTTACTTGGAGAAACTTGAGGAAGCCAATATTTGGTATGGCAAGAAGGCCTGTCATCATTGCCCTACATCAACGACAACAGCCAACATTAGAGTCTGGTAAGAAAAAGTTATATCTGTAGTAAAAAAAAATCACCTCAAAAAGCCATTAAAAGTAAATAAAAATCCTTCAATGAAAAGAATCATCAGGAGAGAGCTAATGAAGCAGGATAAAGAGTGTTGGAATATTGTATATGAATACTGTGTATAAAATGTTCTTATACAAGGATCCAAGTGAGAACAAAGTTCCTGGTGTAGGAAATCTGGTACCTAGATGACCTCCATCCTGGATTACTGGGGAAAATGTCTTTTCAGGATTATCTAGAGATTCCTATTTCTAAAATTCTGCACTAATGCATTAGTTTGAAACATAAACTATGTGATTCATGACACCTGCACTGTTTTTGAGGCTTTGAAGTGCTTTTGCTAAATATCTACATTTTGAATGTAAACCAAGGAAAGTTCTGTGGTAAGCAGAGACCTGTATTTTTGGATCACTGCTCCCACATTTCAGAGCAGGGAGTAGTCTGTGGAAGATGAGACTCATTGTTAGAGATGTTTCCTGGAGTTTCTGGTAGTGCAAATTAAATATATTAAGGGTTATGCTACATATCTCTTTAAAACATAATTCTGCCCTACACTGTTGTACAATTCACTACAGTGAAATTAGTGGGAAGTGACATTAGTACCAATCTACACTTATTTTAGACTGCATTAAGAAAACCTGGCAGTATCAGGAAAGAAAGGAATGAAGGTCCTCACATATCATTAATAAAATAGAGGAAATCGAAAACTTAAAATTTTAATCTGAGGCAAAGTAGATTTGATTTTTAGGGTATTCACATAGCTCCATCAAAGTAAAATGTTATTCCTACAGTTCAAACAAGATTTCACTGTTCTATGTTTTGTAGGCAAATAGAAGTTCTGAGTCTCATTTGTTACTGAATCACTGTAGAATTTTATAGCTTGTGATTTTAAAAAGTTCACATAGTTTGTTTTAATCTGTTTGAATACAGCATGACAAAAGCAACTCAATCCCATTTCACTCATCTCTCATTTTATTATCTTATTTTTTGTCATTGGATCACTGGAATTCTCTCTTTAATAATTTATCAGGAACCTGATCAAAGAATTAAACACATTCATATTCCTGGGCCTACAGAAAGTCAAGAATAACAAATACTTCACAAGAAGTATTCAGATCTCAAAGAAAATTTCCCAAAATTCCCTCATACTTTTTCCAAGATGGCCCATTCTATAGATGATGTGCTTTTAACATTTAGGTTAAACCAAAATTACTGGATAATTCTACAAAGAAATTTATAATGATTTTATGGAATTAATGAATCATCAGGAAAATAATATCAAAGCACAGCTGACTGGGTTCCTATCCAGCATTTCTGAATCACTGCTCATTGAGAAAAGCAATCGCTGGACAATGGGGGTTTTGCCTGAGCAAAATATGAGTCAGGGGACCTGGACTCACATTGTCTTCCCTGGGAGTTTTGCCTGCATATGGAGTGAGCTGGGACTTCTGGTGAATGGGAACCATTCACAGAGTGGCTAAGTAAAGCACCCAATACATCACCATTCTGAAGTTAACACTAGGTGGTAGACATAACTGGAAGAAATACAGACATTTTTGGAGCCATGTGAAAGACTTGTATAAAGCAGCACTTCAAACGTATTGTCTCTTATTTCCCCTTATTTTGGCCTAAATGTTTTTGTTTTGAAAGGCTGTTCACTCTGCCATTCCCTTTGGTTTAACAAATTAATTAAAATTATTTCCTTTTTGCATGCATTCTGTAGGCGGAAGAGACATTCCTTTTTGGAAAGGAAGAATTGACATCCTTGCAGCTTAAAAGAGAAATCTGTTCCACTGTCCATACCCTCTATGACTGCTTAGTTGGAGGAGGGAGAGATTTCTAAGTAACCAGTTTTCATCATGCAGCTGTGTAAGTGTGAATCCACTGTCTGTAGTGACACCCCTGGCTACGTGTTTGTGATACACCCACGTCTCTACGAGTGAGACCTTCAATCCTCCTCCCAAACCACTGAGAGTTGGTATAAGAAGAACACAAGTAAAAGCTAAAGGTGAAAATGAAGATAGAGTGAATTAAAGAAAAAGAGCAAGATAACAGGACAAGAAAAGGGAAAAAATAACATGAGAGAATAAAGAGAAAAGGAGTATTAAAAAAAGAGTACACAAAGTGCATAAAATAAGGAATGGTTTGGAATAGGTGTCTAAGAATCAAATAGTGCCAAGGCCTAAGTTTCCCTCAAAACTTGGATTCGTTGATTCAAATGAAAACAAGATCTGTCCTGAATCGTTTTTCTCTGACTCAAGAGAAACTAGTGGTGGGCTAAGGAGTAACAATGGAGGTAGAGTTCATGGTAGCAAAGGGAGAGCAGTGAACTTGCAAAAGCAGGCAGAGTAGTTGCTCTACCAAGGAAAAGAGGACAGCAGGGAGACAAGGACATTAAATTAACTTCTCTTGGAGTAGAAGTTCAGAATGGAGCAGAATAGACAGAGTTAGTGACAGCATGAAAAAGCAAACCTGATATGTAATGTACAGTGAATCAGTAAATGAGAGATAGCATGCTATATTAGGGGTGAAATATTTGATTTACGTCTTTCTTTTAACAATTTCTGTCCAAATGAAAAGACTACTGTTTGTTTTCTTTCTACAGATGCATTTATAATATGTGTCAGAAGAGCTTTCATTGTATGCCACAGAAATCTAAGTAAAAATAACATACAGTGTATCAATCCTTTGTTTTGCTACAGAAAGACAGCTTTAAAATGTGGACTCAATGTATTGCTTTTCTTTATTGCTATTAATTTTTAATTACAATTATCTGAATTTCTCTCGTGCAGCAATAATATTTGTATCCTCTCAGAAACTGAGCATAGAAACGACTCCTGACAGAACAAATTGAGGTAATATATCACACCAGGATATGCTACCTTTCCTTTGTAACATACTTGTTCACACTCTGTAATCCTTAATTTTTCTATATGTATGATGACATGCATTTGATCACATTTCAAGAAGAACAAGGAGCAACAAATACTAAAGGATAGTTCCTATTTTGAACCAATTGCTGATTACCAATGGGAACTCTGGATCCCAACAGAGAGTAGAATTTCAGAATGAAAAGCACAGCAAGAAAATAAATGCTGACCACCACACAGCCTGAGTGTCTGGATGCCAGGGATACTGTGAAACAGATATTTTGAGATCTTCCATGGTATATTAAATAGAGATCCTTCAAAATACCCTAATTACTTTAAATCATCCTAGGCTACATGGACTAAAGAGATAGAGGCAAAACAGACTTTCTGCCACTCTGTTTTGCAAACCTGATGCTGCTTTTTCCTTTGCTGAAAATTTGCATGTTTTCTCAGAGCCTGTTTCTTTCTCACAATAAACAATGCAAAGCCCTCCTGCCAAAAAAATGTCCGAATGCTAAACAGTTGCTATTATAGTCATTATTATAGCAGCAACTTTGAGCTGCATGCTTTTAAATTATAATTATTTTTACAAAAGATTTTTGTGTGTCTTGATTGCAGTAATTATGATTCCATAGTAGTAAATGTCTATTTAAAAAGTCATGTTAGCTTACTGCTCCAGATAAATTAGTTTCCTTATGTGAACTTCATATAAATGAGTGGTTTTCTCTGTATGTATCTTACTTGTTATGCTAACAACAAACTGGGATGTATTAAACAGTTGATAAATCATTGTTTCATTATAAAAATCACTATGGACAAAGATGTCAAATGAAAAGCAATGTTTTATATGAAAACTGTTTTATGCAGATGATACAATATTCTAATTCAGAAATGTGCTTTCCTCTTTAGTCTTGTTTCTCATCTATTGGCCTTTGCTTTGTAGGGAGGCCATGTCAAGAAAAAATAAAAGCAATTAAAAAGGAAAAAATAATCTGAGACCAATCTGTTGTACAACCTAGCACATGTGCTAGTGATAAGCCTGTACCTTGTTTAAAGAATATCCAATGTAAACAACAACATAAGAGCCAAGAAATGGACTTCTTCAACAACAAGTCTGGGTTAAGGCAGAAAACTGTTCATCCAGCGGGACACCCACAAATGGTGCTATTGTCCCAAATCAGGACCCATGTGGGATCACTGTGTTGCTACCGTGAGGGGCAGGAACTGGAGGTTACAATTTGAAGTGCCCGTGGCAGTGTGTACTCCCAGCCGGAGCTTCCCAGGGCACTCGCAGTAGCGCTGCGGATTCACAAGATACTGAAGTTTAGCAGCTGATCAGAGAAAAGGTTTAAAAAAAAAAAAGAAATCAGGAAGAGGAAACCAAGAGGGACCTGAGCGACAGGGGGTAGCAAATTTCTGGCTCCAATGCCACTTTCTTTTGTAACTAGCCACAATGCTGTATTAACTTTTCAAATGAGCCCGTCTCTCCCTCTGCATCCATTTAAGTGGTTGCCACTGGCTGTGGGAAAGCCAGTGAAGCCACAGTATACAGCCGTTTGCATCTGAAATGCTATCAGCTACCGACGAGATCCCATTAGATTTCATACAATGACACAGTCCCATCCTATCCCCAATCCTTCCTAGACAACCTTGCCTATTCTTCGGTGAGAATCACCCCATTGTACATACAGACATTCACATCCTTGATAAGACAGTTAGGGGAAAAGTTCATGAGCCACATCCTCTGCTGGTATAACTTCATTTCCCTTCCCCCTTCTCCCAAGAGTGAGTGCTGATCTGACTCTGTGTTGAAAGGAAACAAGGTTGTCTATTCAGCTGCAGTCAGACACACAGAGTGTGTTAAGGCCCAGACAGCCTGTGATGCTGAGTGGAGATACTAAAGGTTCGTGTTTCTCTGCTGGGAATTTTCACAGAGCAGAAAAGGAATGCCACATTTTCGGTGTGTCACTTCCGACTGACTACTGACAGAGCCCAAAAGCGTAAAATCACGTTTATTCTCAAGGCACAAGACCTCAAAATGTAGGAATAAAAATGACTAAGAGGATTTGTTGGCTGGCTTGAGTGAGCAATATTAAGACTATAAGGGACACTAAATAGAAATACAGAAACAGATCTCTGGAAATCCAATTCCTGGCCACTACTACAAGTCGTTTAGCCTAATCTTTGGCAAAGCACTTTGCTTTTGAAATGTTCTTTTGATAGAATAATAGCATTTTCTAAAATAATTTTATCCTTACCATCAACATTTTACAACTTTTTTTTTTTGTGGCAACTGAGATTGACCAATGTGCAACATCTCAAAGATAAAATGAAGTTCAACATAACCAGGACAGAAATCTTCCTCCCAAAACTGACGAGATGGTCTTAGAAGGATTGATCTGTGAACTGGATTCCTTTAGGAGAAACAAAACCAGAACATACAGTCTAAGCACTGAAATGTGTTTAGGGCTCAAAATGAGGCAAGAAGCTAATACAGTGAGGAGTACAATGTTGTGTACTCAGAACCAGCTGTGGATCTGCAGATCTTTTCCCGCAGACTTTCATATTTGCTAACAGAACATAGCCTATGTCTTTTTAGATGCATGTAGTGCACTTGCAAGTATATAAATCACAGCACACTGTCTCCTCTCACTGTCTTCAATAAAGCAATGTAATAACTTTCTCTACATCAAATCTTAATAAAAAATACAGTATATTTTTCACATATGGCTGCTGAAAATAGAGGTATTCATCAAATAACCCGCTGGCGAATATATTTGAAAAGAAACAAACACCAAACTTCAATTTTTCCTACTCATTTTTGCATGCTCAGAAGAGCAAGAACCAACCAAGTTTCTTAGAAAGAAAACCATGCCATCATTCTCTGGAAATATTCAGGAGCCTAAGGCTGTGTCTTAACTTTGCCAAATATTTGTTAACTTGTATGGATTAAATTTGACCTCATAAAGACTCAGATTCTTCACTGATACAACAGTGTATAATGGTAATAAACAGTTCTAAGCTGGATTGGAGCTTGAAAGAAAGTCATATATTTTCTTATTTTTTTCAACATAATTGAAGTCTGGGGACATACTGACATGCCGTTTACTGTGAATAAACATATCCTTTCACAAGAATTTTTCTCCGGTTTTACCAATGTGGTGTCAACAATATTTCACTAAAACTACACTCACTAACTAAAACTACAAAACTTCAAATATGCAGCCAGTTTTGATTTACAGTGCTGACTTTTTAATGTGAAGTCTGTGTTACTTTGAATATTAATAAACTTATTTCAGCTGGGATCCATGCAGTCTTATGCCATATTTATTGCTATTTGGGAAATGAAACGTTTGTACAATTTGTTGCTTCATTTTCACTTATTGCATTTGCTACAACTAGCTTCCCTGGGTTTTTGCTTGATAGTTCTTGTCAGCTGAAAATAACAATACTTTGTGTTGGAACAGCGGCTTTCGCTCTAATGCCTTCACTTATTTCACAAAGGCGCTCAGATACTGTACATTTACTGACTGACATGCAGAGTACATTTACTGACTGACTTTGTCAGACACAACCAAGCAGGGCTTGGGTTTGCCACAACACATGATTTCAGCTGGCTGGATCCACGTTGCCCAGGGGGATGAGGTTCAAGCCACAGCCAGTGCTTGCCCTATACTTGCACCTCCCTGCTTCACAAGTCACCTGGTGCATTATCAAAGAAGGGCTGAAACTGAAAGCCAAAGCACAGGTTAGAGTGCTGAGCTGGCATGTCAACACAGACAGGCTCACCTAGGCCTTACGTCATTCCTTGTCAGTTTTCTGGAAAAAAAATACCACCCTGAAGCATGCAGAGATTATTTTATCTATGCAAAATTGGTGGTTGCACCAATGGCTGCTGCTCTGTGTTACTCTACTAAACATAACAAGGTTTTTGTATATTCTTTGCATTGGCTTATCCCATTTAAAGTCTATGACATGTCTACTAAGTTCTAAGTTACTCTTCCTAGAAGCTAATACTACTAAAAATGCTACAGATAGAAGCACATAACCAATAACATTTTAAATTTGTCCTAGTGCTAGAATTAAATACTGTATACTGAATCTGTTAAATCTATTGTATATGTAAAAGGATATTCCAGTGCATTTATTTACATGTTGCAGGGTGGCACTGTGCTGTGAACTCATTTAATTACTTTTTTTGCTATCAAGAAATATCTAGAATACATGGGGAGTTTAGAATATAATGGATAACACTCTTGATAAAGTATAATTTCATTATATCACCATTAAAGTTACAACCAATAAAAGAAATGAATGTCAGGAGACGAAGGAGAGAGGAAAAAGGACAGAAAATTTTGAACATATTGTCATAAAAGCTCTTAATATTATGTTTTTCTAAGCACTGTTGTTCACTGAGAGCTTGTAAAAGTTAAGCTGGGCTGTACAACTGATTATTGTTTATTTTCATTTTGTCTCATTAAATAGCTAATTCTCTTTCAGGATTACCATCATTTCTCATAGACTCCACTATTAATGAAAGTATTAAATTATGACATACTTTTGAATAACCTTATTTGGTGTCTGACCCTGTCCCATTAATGCAAGTGGATCATTGCTATTGATATGAGCAGAGGGCAGAACATATCTGGGAAGTTTTGCTGAAAGGATGTCATACTCCAAAAAGAAAGATCAAACGAGCAGATTGCTAAAGGCCAAAGGTTAGTTGAAAGGTCAGTTCCCATCTACAGACAAAAAGGTGAAAGCATTTAAAAACTGCACCACAAAAAATAAAAATGAGATAGACATCTAAGATGCCAGGTGCAAGAAAACACAGCATTTGTTTCTGTCTCTGCAACACAGGCTGTCATTGTTTTTTCTTTATTTTTTAAGCCAATTAATAAGTTAATTTAGAAATTTTCTTTCTTAAATTAGATACCAAAGAACAAGATTCCAATGTACACAGTTCAATCTCAAACCTGCATTAAATATAAGCAAGTTTGGAATTATTATTAGATTATTTTTCTCTACATTATACATTCTTATATGAATCACATTCTAATTAGAAAACACTTTAGCAGAACCATTAGTATGACTGTGTGGAAGTAAATCTACTCTTAATTTTATTTTGCACCTAACTATTCTTTGTGTGTCTAGCACATAATTGTTTTTCCTGTACACTTAAAATGACTTTTCAGGAAAAGAATTTAAGTATCAGCCTCATCTATAAACAGAGCTTTAGAGATTAATATATACATAGATGAATTATATATTTAACATAAATTTGGATAAATTTCAATTTACAGTATTTGTCTAATAAGGAAATACTTAAAATCTCATGAAAGATGCACAAATATAATTGTGGAATATTTTAACCCGACTTCATCAGTGTTTAAAACCAAAGTGTTCTTCTAAAAAGGAAAGTTCTTTGGGAATTCCCCTGACTCACTGTCAATAAATACTTTTTCAACAATACATACTTTTAAATTCTAGATAAACTGAAAACCACTTATTTCTCAAAAGTGGATATTTTATACTTTTCTGTTTGTCATTCATTCTGTACTATTGAAACAGGCTGAATGGTGCTTCTTATCAGTGAGTTTAAATTGCCAAACAAGAGGCAAGTCTTGCTGTGTATTTTGAATATCTGCAAGAAACATACAAAGAATTATAACTGATCGTGTTTTTCTCTTTCCTTGATAATGCTCCAGTTGCTTCTAAGAGATAGGTCTGGTTCCCCAGCCTGGGTAGAGTAGATCTTGGATGGTTGTCTTTAAGAATTAGAAAATACGTGATAGCTTCACACCGTGCCTCTTTTAGAACAAAGTGGCATGCTCAGATATTCTATAATTTATTTTTGAAAACACAGGGATAGTGTTATATAATTATGTTTAGGCTTTTCAGATGTCCAGTCTGGAATGTCTAATGAAGAAGTACTCCAGCATCCCCTGCTCTGTGTGCGTGTGATCCTTCAATTCTTCCCGGATCCTGATTCTGCATTTCTAACGAAGCTGAACTGACAAAGCGTGAAAGTGGTCTAAAAGGAAAAACAAAGAAAGTGACCCCGCTTTCCCTGTGCCAAGACTAATCAATATTCCAGAAATCCCTCGTTCCCCTCTCTGCTGATGTGTCGTTTGGTGTGGGTTGGTTTTGTTCTTTTTTTTTCCGCGGCGCTGGGCTCGCAGTCTCCTCCCCTTTCCTTAAGTTACAGTGATAGTAAGTTGCCGTATTCCAGAGCACATGCAGATTGTCAGTTTTCTCTCGCTCACGCCGCTCTGCAGCTCCGCGGTCTCCGCTGGGAAGCCCCTGCTTTATCCGCCAGCACCGCGCCCTTAGGGTTCAGAAGGTCTGGAAAAGGTGAGCCCCTCCTGTCCTTCAGCGCGGGTTGGACTGGGAAGTCTTAATTTTTCACTCTCTTTCTTTGTATCTTACTTACCGTAATGATCCTTTTGGCTGTACCCACAGTCTTTCAATCTTGATGTAAGTTGTACAAGGAGAGATTAGCTGCGTTAAACGTCCTGAAAAGAAAAGGCACTGTGAATTATTTCTTCTTTTTTTTTCCAAAATACTGACATTGTTTGTTAAAAAAAAACCTGCCTTCACACAGCAGTCGTGTTCACGGTAGAATACTTATTAACTTAAATATTTAGCTCTGTCTCAGAATGTTTCCACTCCCTAGAGAAGCAAAGTTTGTAGCGTTCTGTTAAAATTCAGGGAGGATATTGCGCTAAAGTGCCGGTCGTGAAACATATGGTAGCAGCAGAGATCAAAATCCACCAAAATAAACTTGTTACAACATGCAATTTTGTTTAAAACATGCTAGTTGAAACCCCTGTGTATTTATAGCCTAAGTGCTTCCTAAAAAACAAAAAAGGTATTTAGGCACTAGGTTTATTAAAAATAAGAATTTGGAGTTGAACTGTCGATAAATGGAGAGAGATTTGAGCAGAAGTACCTAACTCTATCCATTTATTCTTTTGTAATTTCTTCATAATATCATACTGGTGTATATTAATTAGGACTTCAGAAAATGGGATTCTCATTCTGGAAAATACCTTTGAGGCGGCTCCATTTTTAAACAAACTGATACCCAGAAACCACCAAAATGTCTGCAAATTAAAATAAAAAAGAATGTCTTAATGAAAAGCTTTCAATATTAAAACATTTTAAGGTTGATTCAGTGTGTGATTTCTTAAAATCAGACATGGTGTGATTCTTGGGTTATCCTGCACAGGGACTTGATGACCCTGATGGGTCCCTTCCAAGTTAATATATTCTGTGATTCTGTGATATATGCCCATAATTGCTATCAGGACAAGCTAAGCATTACTCTGCAATGTGAGTTTGTATTACAGTCTGAAGCAACAAGTTAAGTGGGATGTTATTCCTGATGTTTTACAGATGTGCTCAAAGTAGTTTATACAGCTAAAAGATGAATGTTATCAACATAAAACTGTCAAAGGCATATCTTCTAAATAGTGGTTGAGGCATAAACTATTCCTGCTGCCTTTTTCTATGTGAAAAGGAGGAATTGAGCCAATGCATTCAATCATTTTAAAACATCTGAAATGTAGAACATTTTTAATGTACCAGTTTGAACAAAATATTTCTCTTCAATGGCTAATGTGAAGGTGAGGTAGGGGTTTCTTTCAAATAATAAGGGCTTGATAAACAGAATAAAAACAAGCCTGACAGTCTTAAACATTATAACACCTTAAGTTTCTATGAACTGTAGTGATTTTATATTAATATAACAATAGCAAAGGTAAAAAAAGTTATTCCCGGGTTTTACAGCATGACAGTAGTTCAGGTTAATTTCTAAAGACACGGGACACTTATCTGATCAGTCCATATAATCCTTCTTTCAAAGTCATTGAGGCTTTGCATCAAAAAGTGCTTATATATTATGAACAAAACAAGTTTTACTGAAATATGAAGAATATTTTCTTCTATGTAACCATATAGCTAACCATTCCTCTAAAATCTTACTGCAATGTTTGATATTTCTTGTCTTGCAGGTTTCTCCAGTACCTCCCACTGAAAAGAGTCCTCCACTTTTCTGAAGGGATATTGACAGAAGTTAATTATAAAAGAAAACTTTCTGCAAGATAGATGACTAAAAGTAACGGAGAAGATCCAAAACCTGGAAGTAGGATGGAACGAATTCAACAAGGAGTCCGGAAACGTACACTTTTGGCAAAAAAAAAAGTGCAGAGCATAACAAAGGACGATGTTAAAAGTTATTTAATGAGGAATGCCTTTGTGCTCTTCACCGTTGTTGCTGTGATTCTTGGTGAGTAATTTGTTCAATAGGAATATTCTGTTCTCCAGTGCATTTGACAATGACGATGTGACTGGGTGATTTGCATTACAAATGAGTTCCCAAATTCTTCTGCACTGATAAGAATGTTCTGGCTTGGAGAGTTTTGGCTTTGACCACTGCATGTTGAAATTTAGGGAAGAGTTATTAAATTATTCTAGTTATTCCTAAGAATTTTGGTTAAAATAAAAAACCAGCTGTTTTATGAATTATTCTCTTAAAGAATCAGATAAAATAACTGAATTGAGTGCTTTCAATTATATCTTATTTTACCAAAACCAGCTGCAGCAAAATTCTCAGGATTATCCACCTCAAGATCAAAAAATTAACAACTTGCAAGGATGAACAGAAATTCTCAGTGAATGAAATGAAGAGTCATTTCTAAGCAAAGGCATATAATGGAACCTCAATCTTTTCAGTTTTCCCTTGATAAATGCAAAGCAATCAAACCTAGGTACAAGTTTATTCTCTCTCAGCCACTCACAATCTCACACATGCATCTTTCAGATGCAATTGGGACAACAATGGCAACGTGACTTATTCAAAGGACTGAAAGATAGCACCTGATTAAATGCCTTTTAAGAGTATATGGAGAGGAATCCAGAACATCAAACAGCATTTAGATTTGGAATGCACCAAAATGCAAATTTAAAATATTGCTACATGCTTTGAATTAACATTAGAAAGAGAATCTTTCTAATGCTGCAAGAGAAAAACATGCAATTTTTTGAACTCATTTTCCTTTAAGTGATTACATGACCATGTTTGATAATTTTTCTTTAACTAGAGATTTTCTAAATGGCATCATGTTTCACAAAATAACTGTTCTTTACAGGGTAAGCAAGAACTTTGTGGCTTTACTGTATTGCTTTCACTTTCTTCATTAGCTTAAAATATAAAAATGTGAATCTGCTCATGATGATGAAAACCCATATGTTAGCACCTAAAGATAATGGCATATATCCTATGCCTATGGAGTCCCCACTGTCTCTTCATAATGCTGTTCTGTATAAATCTGCTTGCTATGTTTTTACAACTCTTTTAGAAATTGAAATTTTAGGGCTTTGCTGCTATGGTTTCTTGATGTCACATCTGCAGTGTTATTTTAGATTTATTTCAGGTTTGGTGGTCTTTTTCTGGGAGACGTTTATAATAATTTGCTCATTGGTAAAATAAAGTACTTTGTTGCTACAATAGTAATGTCAGTTTTTTATATTTATAAACAGTATTTGATCATAAGTTTTTTTAATTCCTAAGTAAGAATTTTCTCAAAATTAATAATTATTTATTACATGCAAAATTAATTAATTTTCAGAGGTTAAAAAATCAGGTGTTTTATCTACAATGATCAGGAAAGGCAGAGGAAATTAAGCACGTTTTGAAACACTGTCCAACCTCAAAGAACACAGTTCTTTTATTGACAGCTTTCTACACAGCACATGACAAACGTGCTTTTGCAATTTTTTGTCTGACATCTGCCCCCAGTGTGGCTTCCAAAAATTTGTCAATGTGAGCAGTGAAATATAGGCTGGACAAGTGTCTTTGCTGTTATTGCTGGTTCCAATTAACTAGCGCCAGTCTGCCCACTTCACTACCACCCACAGCAATGGCAGAGGATCAGTAGATACTGGAACACAGGTTGGAGAACTAATGAAAATGTGCAGCCTAGGATGAGCTGGCTGCTCCAACTCTGCTCGTGAACCTATAGACATATCCAGAATAACACAAGGAAGAAAAAGATCTTCTTATTACTGTGATGGAATGCTCAAAATTTTTCTCATGTTTGTTACTTGTGGAGTAATTTTGTAGTATATACATGATTAGAACAGTCATTTCATGGTTAATAGCTCATAAAAAGTAGGATTTGGGGCTTTTGAGAGTTTTTTGCTGTTGTGGAAATACTCAGAAGTAGGGAACAGATGGCTAAAGAGTTTGGAAAACACTCACTGTTTGAACTCCATCTGTCTAGTTTGGCAAGGACTAAGTTGTTATCATCACTCAGTTGTTCGGTGATCTGTGGAAAATCAGATGGTGGGCTTGATCCCTTTCCTAGCAATCAATATTGCAGAGTTAACCCACCAATTAGCACTACTGGCTCTCTCATTAGAGATGCTTGGATGTGAGTCTAGGTCTAGGTGAAAACCAAGCTGTACTCAGGCCAGGGTTGAATCATTTACATTAAATAATGTTTAGTGCTCTGTAATCTAAACAGTTCTTAGTGCTGTCAGTCCAGCTGCTTTCAGAGGGATCAAAGTGAGGAAAATAAAGATTTTATTTAGAGAGAGCAACATTTCTTCAGAGGCGTTTCTTTAACATCTCTTTTAACATGAGATTTACATAGAAAAGCCTTTAAAATAGAGCATTTCCTATTTCTTTGCTGAGAAGGATTGATTCTGGTAGAGGTTAAGTACATAGGATATTAACTTAGTTCCAGGACTGTAGTTTGTAATAGGCACTGAGTTCTTGTCTGTGAAAATTTGCATTTTGTTGTGGAGTGGGTAGCTACAACATACAATTCTTTCTGTTGTATACAGATATTTTGCAAATATAGTAAATTTTATTCACATGATAAGGAGAAATACAGCCATTTACACTAACTTCTGTTGTTACTCTGATTCTAGACTGAATTCTAGACTGAATTCACTAGCTGCTACAATACCAAGCCAATTAATCATTAAAAACCTATGGATGAAGATGCAAGAAGTTATAATTCATGTTGAGAAATACTTAGCGTTATTCTCTATTTCCTAAAAAATGCATGGAAGGTCCATCTGACTACACCTTCTGCATCGGTCAGTTCTGTCTAGCTCATTGTCATAATCACTGTTACTATTTTTAGTGAAAATTAAACTTTTTTCAAGTCCTTTGAGAAACTTTGAGAAAAGCATGGTCAATAAGTTATTTATGATGAAATTTTTCACATTCTTCTTGTACAGTTATAGATACTATAAATTAGTTTTCTGTAGTCAATCTTGTCAAGATCCAATAAATGAAAATAATCATGAGATAAAAAATTTTGAGACTGACCACTGGTAAACTCATGATGACCAGTAGCAATTTAAGGTAGGGTAGGGATCATGATGGCTCATGGAAAATCTGCAGGAAGTTTCACAAACTTTGAAGTGCTAGCCAAATTACTGCCAAAACCTCAGGCAGTGCCCTCTCTCCCACGGTACTTAGAATCATCATCCTGTCCCCAAAATGCTTTCCTTTCAGATACACTTCCTTTATCATCCTGTCTTGATTCTCTGCTACTCCCCTCCCATTTTCTGACAAATGGCATGGGAGTCCAGACTTTGCTCTGGCAGGACTCTAAAAGCCAAAAATCCTGTGGATTCTGAACTTGTACGGAAGGAAAGACCGAGAAACAGAGAGCTGCTGAGCAGAGATCCTCAGAAGATTTCCACAGAGAAATACTGTTTTAATTGAGGGGCTCAGTGAAATAGAGGCAGGTTGAGAAGCAAGTACTATGAAAAGCAGTTTCTGCATAGTTATTAAGCTCCAATTTGTTAGCTAAAATCCTCTTTACCAGCGGTATATGTTGCAGTTGTCCACTGGGACATTCAAAGGGGATGGGGATGGATATAGTTCTGTTTTCTGACTACCTGTCCCCTGAAGGGAGCAGGGAATGAAGGCCTGGCTGTGTCAGTGAAGCCAGGCTTCTGTAGTTGCCAGCAATTTCACAATAAGTGTGAAACGTAGATAGGCCCATACAACATCTGTTCTGCAACAGCATGTACCATGTGGAAGGTTCCAAAACTTTCCTGTGTGTTTACAAAATAAAACCAGTTAAAAGTACAGGAAGAAGACAAGGGAGATGAAGGCATTGCCAATGCCCATTGTCCCTGAGAAAAAAAAGCAAATAGTTAGATAATGTCTCCAAAGGATCCTTCATGAAACAGAAGGCAAAAATCCACAAACCCCTTACAATACCTGAACAGTGAGGAGTTGTGCAGAGGAGCAGATTTTCCAATTTCAGCAACACTCCTGGTCTGAACAACAGTTTAAAATGAGACCTAAGAGGTACAGGTCTGTGATATGCAGGTAGACCAAATTTGGGATAATACCCACAGAAAGAACTGCCTCATGTGTTGAAGCAACATCTTTTCTACTTTTTGGAAGATCCTCTGTATCCACTTCAGGGTGAGGCTGACATACACAGAGAAAGGTATTTGACCCCGCTATATATTGACATTGAACACTGTGACCATGAATAAGGCAGCCTTGGTAAAATTTGCATGAGAAGAAAACAAAGATCCTTCACTAAAGGAAAAGCAACAATGGGACCTGAGTTTTAGGCGAAAGAATATGTTAAAACATAAAGAGAAATATTATATTAAAAAAAATTATAAGATACATGCAAGAAAATCAAGACAGTTTGGCTACAGCTGAGTAATTAATTATTTTTGTGCTGAACTCGGGTGCTGACTCTGTCCCTGTGCTCTCCTAAAGAAGCTGCCCAGTACAATTGATTTCTCACTGAGTGACAAAACTTTCCGAAGTAATGTTTGAAAAATATGCTAATCAAAACCTGATTTATTTTTGAAGTATAAAACAGTTATAATTTTGGAAGTAAAAAACTCATAAACAGACACCATAAAACTCAGGGTGACACTTAAAACTGCAAGAGATCATTCTTTTCAATAGGAAGAAAAAGTATAGAAATGCAAAGAACTTTAACTCTGCTATTGGGAAGTCACCAGTAGTAAAAGTCAGACTGAAGTATGAGCAGTATGCTGGTTTAACAGTTACCTGCAAAATAAAATAATGTTAATATATTGTCACAATCCACATTTCTTACCATCCACTCTGACGTAACTAAAATGAAACTGCATTGATTTTTGGACTGCCATACATGGCACAGAGTAGGTACAATAATCTTGGATAACTTGTGAATCACAATTAAGCATCCTGGAAAGAGCAGCTGTGCATATATGTACAGCAAAGATGTAAAATATGCTAAATATAGACTTACTTCTATCCTAGTGCTCTGAATTGTCAAATCAGTGGACTTGCAAAATGGTGCTCAAAAGTAGTATGCCTGAATGGCCATGAAACTGTCCAGAGAAACCTGCATTCACTGCACTCTTCACACAGCTTGTGAAAAGGCAGTTGAGATTCTCGACATTCTCTCTAGAACTTAAAATTGAACTTATTTATTTAATACTGCTTCTTACAAATCATATTTCCAGGACATCCTGGGTGAAATGCCTGGCAGTAACTGCCTGAGACATTTAGGATGTGGATTCTCAGAGATTTTACAAGAAAATTATCTGAATGCCATCAGAGTATGGCCATCATGGTATCAGAAGATATGTGATAACTGAAACAGTAGTTATCTCAAAGACTGACAAAAAACTTTTGGGTTGACCATGAAAAGGGGCTGAAGAGGCTTTTCAGTATGAAATAAACTAGTATTACAGATTGTCACTCCTCTTCATGTTCCAGTAGTCAAGGACTGCTACTGCTGTTGTGACTGCAAACAGCACATAATCATGAGCAAGATGCCAGTGGTTTGTATACTGAGTAAATATTTAATTTTGTTAGATCCTTACAAGCGCCCTGGCTGTTGTAAAGCTAGAACAAGCTGTCATTGGAGAAGAAATGCTCTTGAGCTGGCCCCTATGAAGGTGTGGCTGAAGATGTTCATTTGTTCATGGATTCCTAAAATATTCATTCATTTGTCTTAAATTTCTCACACAATTTCTTTAAATCACCAGGCATCTAGAATTTTCAATGGACCACATGATACCAAAGAAAAAACGTTTTTATAAAATACTCATCTTTTTAAGTGCATTTGAAAAACTATATGAATAAATCCGGTATTAAAGAGAAGAAAAATATGGACTTCTAGATGTTATTAAGGTTGCTAAAAAATATAGCTAAATGCAGGCATTGTGATAATTTGTACTGTAGCATAGACTTCTAGATCAGTACCTTAGACATAGTGACTTTTTTAGTTTTTCATAGCTTGTTAAAAGAAAATCAGATGTTCTGCAACCACCAAGAGTATAAAATAATCCATGTAGTCACATTAGTTGTTTATCTCCTCTGATCATTCTCCCAATTCCTTTCATTTACTGTCCTCTTCCCTAAGAATTCTTTATTTCATTTTAGATTACAATCAAGTAATTTTATAGTAAATAATTTACAACAAGCCAGACACTGAGGTGCTGGAGCGAATCCAGAGACAGACAACAGAGCTGGGGAAGGGTCTGGAGCTTAGGTCTGATGAGGGAACTGGGGATGTTTACCCTGGAGGAAAGGAGACTCAGGGAAGGCCTTACTGCTCCCTACAACTCCCTGGAAGGAGGCTGTAGCCAGGTGGGGGCCAGTCGCTTCCCCTGGGTAGCAAGCGGTAGGACAAGTACTAAATGCCTGAAGTTATGCCAGGGGATGTTTAATTTGGATACTAGGAAAAGTTTCTTCATTGAAAGGGTTTTCAAGCACTGGAACAGTCTGCCCTGGGAAGCAATGGAGTCGCCATCCCTGGAGATATTGAAAAGATGTGTGGATGTGGCACTTAGGGACGTAGTTTAGTGGTGGGCTTGGCTGTGCTGGATTAAGGGTTGGACTTGGTGGTCTTAGAGGTCTTTTCCATCCTTAATGATCCTGTGATTCTGTGGGATTTAGCATGTTTTGTAATATATCTCTTTCACAGTGTATTACAATTCAATTTGACTGGAGCTTTGGAATAATAAGGCACTGCAAGTGATTATGAAAAAATATTTAGGAAGGCATTAAGAAATTTCTCCCTTTCATACCAATTTCTACAAAGCTGTTGTTCATAGAATATGCTGTGGAGTCTACAATGTATATTACAGAACAACTAGGATCCTCAGCAAGCTTTAAATTATTCATGGATACAGCAAAAATATATGGTATGGTGTAGGGAAGAAACTAAAGAAAACAGTGAAAGAATAAATGCAAATTATTTCAGAGAAAGTTTACTAAGAGCTGGATTATTAAATTTAATTTGTCAACCCATCAGACTTGAAGCTGTACAGACACTGTTTGCACTTTCAATCAACACAATGAAACCATGGGATGTGTAACCATTTAAAATCCATACAAGAGAAATTTATTCTGAATATAAGTTTCATAAGACTGTTTTAAATAAAAGAGTGAAATAATAGGTCTGATGAACTGTACAACATTGAAAGGGAAAATAATTAAAAGCTTGAAAAGGGGCAAAGAAATCAAAAGGTTAATAGGAGAACGAAGACAGTAACAAAATGTTACTGCTACTCATATTTTGTGGTCATCCTTCCATGTCTTTTTTTTTTAACATCAGTTTTATTCACCATTTGAATTCTTGTTCAATTTTCTACATTAAAAAAATGCAATATCTTTTTTGAAATTTGACATGTCTATGTATTTTCTATTGGCATGGATAGATGATCGTAAATGGAAATCAGCTTGAGAGTTACAAAGTGTGTGCTTGTTTTTCACCATTGTGGACATAAGTATATAATTGAAGTACTTGACATAATTGAAAATGAATTTATTAAAAAGAAGACTATAAAAGGTGGGGTTTAAGTGTTAAGCTTTTTTTACACTGAAGCATAATCTGGTCCCTCAAACTGTCTCTAATAAATGTTTTGTTTTTACCAAGCGCAAGGGCTGAATGAAAAAAAAGAGTAGAATTGCCTTTGTATTACAGGACCATTAATCAGGGAACACCCAGGAGTACTAACCAAAGGTAGTTGATAAATAAGCCTACTACATATATTTTAGTGTCTTCTAAAATAATTTTGACTTGGGAACACGTGAATTAAACAGACATATATGTGCAATCAAGTCATTCAGAGTCTAAAGTGTAAGCAAAGGAAGCAGCATATAGAATCCAAATCTCAGAGTTGTGTGTCTTTTTAGTGCGTGAGCTAGAGGTAGGAGACTCACCAGGGTAACCCCACACAACCACAACCTAAGCCTAAAGCTTGCCAGGAGAAAAACAGACAGACAAACAAACAAATAAACAGGTTTGCATTCCTACTCCCACTCCTTTCTGAGTCAGGACCATGCCTGACATTTTCATGCAGTGAAGATCCAGAAGACAAGGGTCCTCACCATAGGAATGGTGTCAGCACCACTTGAGGAGCTGGGTTTGTTTTCCTTTCCCCCCCCCCTTACAGGGGGATGCAATTCCAGTATTCCTTTCAAAGTTATGTTATTAGGCAGTGGGAAATGCAAGACTTCTAAGGACAAATACATATGCCAGGAGTGCAAAAGACAGCACCATGTTTTAACCTCATGACTAAAACACTCACATATAATAGGGAGCCCAAGGCTGTGAAGTGATCCTTTGAGCCAGAACAGGCACACAGGGCATAGCACAGGGTATCCCAAGTCCAGATGGTTCTGTGTGTTCTTGGTGTGTCTGTTGTGTTCCATTCCTAGTCCCTCAGACGTCGGTCTGGAATTAGGCAAATAAAAGTTTAGGTCATGTGTTTTCTGAGAAAAACACAAGCAGGATGGTGAGAAGTGAGGAGTCTTCCAAGCCAAATGGAAAAATGCCCATTAACTCTATAGATTTCCAGAAATAAGGTTTTTTTTATCTGAAGGAATTTTAAAGGTCACAGTTTCAACTCAGGTACCTACTGTGTAATTAAGTATTATTCCAGGTGCAAGTTTCCCTTTGTCATTTTGGTGACCTTTAAGATAGGAAAATGTTATCATTCTGAATAACACCTAACTCTGAGAAGAGAGGTGTTGTTACCTATATGGAAGCTACATTTAAATTAAACATTTATGTTACAACATCTTTCAGATGAGTTAATTCACAAGAAGTAAGGCATGATACCTCTTTTTAATTGACTGAAATAAAACACTTCTGGAAATTCATGTATTGGAAGAGGCTGTTGGCAAGTAAAATAAATAGACAGAATGTTCGATTTATGAATAGTTTCAGTCATACTGAGGTCTTTTGGGATGAAGTGGCTCAAAATCAAACAGCTAGGGACTGAAAGCATCCTAGCTATCTTTTTAAGTAGATGGTAATATGATTCCATGAATTATCTGTGAACCTGATTTTCTTATGGAAAGAATTCACTGAATGACAAATCAAACATAAAAGAAAGGATTATGGTTATGCTTACACCCGTTATGGCAAAAGTCTTGTATTCTACAACAGGAAATGCTCCCTCTCAGTCTATCCAGGGTTTTTTTACATCTCAGCGAAACACTGGATAAGAAAGATTCTTTAAAATCTTTTTACAAAGTCTATGATGTGTTATGTTCCATGATCCAAATAGTTCTGGCATGGGCATATCTTGATTCAACAAAAAACTTACACCTCAGTGTCACACATGGCAGTTAGAGATTTAGACTCCCAGCACCAAGCTAAAGTAACAGGTGGCTTTGTAGGAATTAAGAGTAGGAATTAAGAGTAGGCTAGCTCCATAATTTCAATGTCCTGCTAATGATGGTGTAAAACTGCATATCAAGGTGGTGCAGCCTGAAATGAATGGTTTATAGTGTATGTCTAACCAGGAACTAAACAAACAAAGGCAACTCTCAATGTCTAAATTCAGGCTCTCTGTCAAATTACACTAGAAGTTCCTCAGAGTAGAGCTCTGTTTTCTGTGCACGTTTGCCTAAAGTTCTTAGACCTGAGTGACCCCAGTCTCATTGATTGTGACTCCTTAGTGCTACTATACTGCAAAAACCACAAAATAGTATGGATGGGCAGCTGAAACCATAGTAGGGAAATGTAGAATTCAGTGCTGTTAAGGAATATGTCAGCTTCCAGTTGAGGATAAACAGAAAAGAAAGAAATGTAAAGGCAGGAAAGGTACAGTGCAAACTGTCAGAGAACAGCTTTCTTCTCTGTTTTGATCTGTATTTTATGGGAGTAAATACATCAATTTTATTCTAGAACGTGAAGCAACAAAGTCAAGTCGGACATGAAAGAGTTATTACAGTAACTTTGTAAAGTACTGAGTAGTACCATAATTCTAAATAATACTTCATAAAATATAATCTAACATATTGTGAATGCCTGAGATTTTGTATGTGCATACTAAGATATTATTCCTGTATGTTCACAGAATTATTTGCTATTTTTTGCATTCAAATTACTTTTTTTCTATGGCTCAGAGACTAACAAGAGTGGATAAACTAGGCATAGTTTGTCTTTCAATGAAATCTCTTGTCTAAGGATGAAATCGGGATGTACCTATCCCCTTAGGAACAGTCTGCTTCAGTGCTGGCAGCGAAAACTCTTCTTCTTTCCAAATCCTCCACCAATGATCCACAATTGCTAGTCTTAAAAATTTAAAAAGAAAAAAATCAAAATTTATATTTTTATATATATAGATATATAAAAGGCAAGAAATCAAAGATGGCAAATGAGAGATAAATACAGAAACAGTTCAAGGAAAACAAGGGAAATTTTTTTTTTTTAATTTAAAGGCAAACTGAGAAGTAGAAGTTGGATAAAAAGAGAACAAATTTTTGGACATGTCCTCAAAGGAAGAAAATTACCTCCTAATTGGGGAAGACAGGGAAATGAGCCAAACAAGTAGAGACAAAAGGGAAGAAGTGTATGAGTCCAACACTACAGCAAAGAAATAGCAAAGGACACATTTCAATGATTTCTTAAAAACTTATTTAAGAGCACTCAGACGCTGTTTTATCCTCAGATTTGGTGTAGGTGTCCAGCTTAGGCAGCACCTGATTAAACAGTGATTTTACTCATTTCTTACTTACATCCATTCTTACTTACAGCTTTACTTTATAATTTCAGACACCACATATGCCTTCTGTCCACAAAATCCAAGGCGGAGCTGCTGTGCCTGCAAGTAAAGGCAATGTGCAAGTGCCCAACCATAGCTATAAGTGTGTTTCAGGAACTCAGGCTCCTCCAGAGCTAGGCAGAGGGTTTGAGTGTCCTAATATGGAGCTGGGAATTAAGCACCTATGTATCTATGTTAACCTAGCTCTAAATGCCCATAATACACGTTTGTTTTAAAACACTTCTGCATCTTCACAAATTGTAACTGAATAGTGATGCCAGAAGTCTGGTGCGGGGCTTTTTGGGAAGGTGATATCTCTCACAGGGTAAAAGGGGTCTGCAGGGTCAGGTTCAGGGGGCAGGTGTTCCCGAGGCACTGTGACTGCAGGGCTGTGGCTCTGTACGTCCTGAGCACAGCCGTGGGCACCACGGCGCTCCTGTGGACCCTGAGCCAAGGTAACACTCTGACATCTCTTCTGATGCAGTGGACAACTCTTTAAAATCAAGTTAACTCTTCAGCAGTCAACATACTCTTACTTCACTATATTCTTGCTTTCCTCTGGACATGTCTCTTTTTACTGATCCCAGGTCTTTTCTGGATCCCAGTCATGTCTAGGATAACTAGCACTTCCATGCTACTTCTCCCTTGACTCCCTTCACAATATCTCTCAGGCAAAGGAGAGGTAGATGCTTGTGTCCAAATTAACCCAGATTCCACCACAATGTAGAATCTAATAGAACAACTTAGAGCACAGGTCCTTAAGCTCTCAGCTGCAGTGACATCATGCAATTAAAACCTGGTATTTACCTTCAATAAAATGGTTTCAAAGGGAACATACTTTCCTATCTATATAAGGAAAAACCAGAAAGTAAAGGAGGAGTGGGTGATATACTAGATATGCCAGGGGATGAAAAGTCAATATAAAATTATGGAACAAAAATTATGAAAATCAAAATGATGCTGAGCTAATTCAATGAGTCTTTCAGCAAGCAAAGAAAGAAATTTAAAAAGATTGGGATTTTGTCGGCAGCTTGAAGTATTTCTTATCACTAGAGAAGTAATTTACCTGTTTGTCTCAAGTAAATACAGTTGTGGACTTATCTGAAACTGGCTGTTAGAAGAAAAGGTGTCAGAACAAAATGGCAAATTAAGCAGAAACAAATGACTCAAGGAACAAAAGCAGTCATTCCAGAGCTCTGCAGGAACGTAGGAATGAAATGGTTGTGCAGCTAACAAAAATATACAATGTCCCATCAAACTGGTAGAAGCCTGATTCTCTTGATGGCTCTAGACCAATTGCTGTTATAGAACAAAAAGTTATTTACTTGCTGGTTATAAGGCTTTGTGGAACTGGAATAATAACAGCTGTTACTTTAGAGCAGCATTCTACTTAGCTTAAGGTATTTTTTCCAGTTTTTTTAAAGCTTCTACTTCCTGCTGGAAAAGAAAAATAATTCTGTACATCATCTGCTTAAGAAAAGCATATAGATATGGACCACATTTTACATTGTTTTGAGATTTGTGGTAAAAAGCAGAAGTGTATATAACCCTGAGTGGTGTTGTCTAATTAAACTGGAAAGCACTGATAAAGAAAAAGCAACCATCACTGATGTAGCACATAGTAATTTCCTCTTGAAACATGCTCGAGTGATATTTGATCAAGTAACAAGTAAAACTGCTAGATTTTTGCATAAAAATACATCAGAGATCACGGGCATTGTGAAAAATATTAGCTCCAAAAAATTGTATGGTCTTAATTTCTGTGTGATTCTGAAATAAGGTAGACAACAGAAGCTCATAAGAATTAATTTCAATAACTTAGACTTAAAATTATTAATTATTTGAAGTAAGGAAAAAGCAATCCTCTCTCTTTATTACATTTTTATATCTAATTCTTCTAAGTGGGCCAAGGAGGAGGACAGACTTAATTTTTCCTAAAGTTCTTGAATAAACATTTAGATGTTCATTCTCACCTTCTAAGGGTTATGATTTGGGAGTTTTTTTAACAGATGTGTTGTTTTAAACCCACGTGTAGGTGTGCAACCCATTTCATATATGCAACACAAAGACTCATGAGAATTAGCCCTCTACTATTGTGAGACTGAGGCATTTTTGTAACACTTAAGAACTTTATTTTCTCCATAGAGTATTTTGAAGTTCATTTCAAATTCAGTTAAGGAAATTGTGTGATTTTTTTTTTTAACCATTTCCATAACATATCTGTTCCTAAAACCTTAACATTACAAAAGTGTTTTTGTCTTGCTACTTCAGACCCTGCTTTTATTGCTCACTTAATCACACTTTGATCTTAATCCAATTAAGAATTTTTTTATAGAATGCTTTGTGTTTCTTAGCCCTTACAGTTATATCCATAGTTTTTAAAGGCTGATATGAAGCCTTTATTGTTTCCTTTCTAGTATCCAACATCTGGAAGTGAAGACCCTAGACCACATCATCTGTGTGTTCCTATTTTTGGAACAAATAATTCCAAATAGTACCTGCATTTTTGCCATTTCCGTACCGCTACCATAACTATCAGAATTATTTTCGCCTTCTGCTCCTTTCAAGTTTTAAATTCTCTCTTCACTGTATTCATACATATTGAATTTTATTTTGAACATCTACATTGGTATAAAATCAATGCAATAAAATGGTTTAGATTGTTAGATTGATCTGATTGTCATCAGGGTTATCTGCAAATAAATTTTTCCACAAACAATTTTCCACAGTATCACTGACAGCAACACCTCAAAAATCCTTTTGTAACTCTATTTGCTTCTTCATTATGAACGGTATAAATTATGTAGCAATATGTTCCACAACTTTTCACGTATACAGAGTTCATCTCATTAACTTAAACAGGCACTACCAATTTTTGTGCAGAAAAAGTCTAAATCCTGTTGATTCATCTGCTCTTCCCTGCAGTGCAGAAATGGTACACCATTTACCATTTGAGAAGTCAGGCTCTCATAGTGTTGATTAGTTGATCTTTTCTGTTACAAAGGGTAGACAGAAACCTGCACAACAGGTTGTAGGAGCTTGTTTCACACAACGCTTTGCCTCATTACAATTTTCAGAATTAACCTGGAACTTGACACTTTTACTGAGAATGGCCAGTTGCAACATTTAATCTTCGCAGTCTTGATCATGCAGGCTGCTAAGCATTAAAACTCTTGCTACACACAAAGTAGTGGATGGTTGTTGAAATACTGCACACCTCCCAAAGGTTTAGTGCCTCCTCCCATGTCTTGTTTTGATGCTTTGCCATTGTGTCTATTTTAAAATCATCATTATATGTTGATATCTCACTATTTTAGGTCTGTGAATATAATTCTAAGAAGCTAATTCAAAGAAAACGAAGCTACTTCGCCAAATTTGACTTTTCTCTTTCAAGAACACAACTTTTGTTAATAAAACCAGTATTTAGGCATTTAAAATCAGAACAGAAAATCAAGTTGAATCTTACTTTATTCTAAATCAAGGGAGACTGGTAAATTCATGCTGTTCTGCTTTCTTTATCACACATCACAATGAGGCAATAATTTCCTGATATTTCTTCTTGAAAATGCTAATATACTGATAAGATGACTGTGTGAACACAATTAATTTTCAGAAATATCTGTGAAAAAACTGCTACTGTACCTATATTCCAAGCAGGGAAACCGAGTCAGAGAAAAGTTTTCATGTCTTGGGCATGACTGCATACAAATCAATAGCAGTGCTAAGATTAAGGCTGAAGAATTATTAGCGGTTGTGTATTGACCCATTTCAACAGAATACACTACCAGGGCACATTTTTTTTCACATTGCAGAAATTCCTTCTGTAAACTGCAGTGCTGGGCAACCCTGTAATTATGCACAGAGCACGTTAAGACAGAAAAGCCTAATAATTTTTGGCTCAACAGGTTTACGTGGAACTTCAGAAACTCACTCTACCAACAATATTCTTTCAAACAGCCATCTTAGGTCACTTTGTACTGCTTGTACTGTAGTGAAACAGATAATCAAGCCCTTATAACATAGCATAAGGACTAGTTCTTATAGCAGCCTCAGAAACCCTTACCAACCTCAGTGAGGCTTTGTACTAGTGCAGAGATTAATTCATGTGGAACTAATTGCAGAACTGTGGCCTAAGTAAGCTCTATTTGCTTGTTACCCAGTTGTTAAAATGTAGCGCTCATTAAGTACTGAAACAAAAGGTCCAGATGGATTCTTTATATCTGAGAAATGTGTTTTCCATATTAAAAAAAAAATAATGAGTAACGCAGCAGTGGAATTTAAAACCTTGTTGAAAAGGAAAACTCTTAGGCAGGTCTTCTAAACAAGAATAAATCAGAGGCCTTTCCTCTGTGCATTTGATGATGTAATTCTACCTAAAAAAGAACAATTTATGCAAAATGCACTTTGGCTACCTGAGTCTGTAGAACATGAATGAGACTAAACCAAATGCCTTCTAGCCCTGTTGCTCTCTTCATGAACTCCAGGCTTGGTGCCATTTGCACTCTAATCACTCTTCTCCCATCCTGTAACACTGAGACTATCTGTTCTACACAACAGATTTCTGGACTCCTCTAGATTAACCAACCAGCTGAAGTCAGTAAATCATGTTCAGAGAGATGGAGGTCACTAAATTGAGAGTTACAGCTGTTTCCTTCCAGCAGTAGAAGTCAAAAATCTAGTATAGGAGGCATAGCAACATATATTAGCTAGCAAAAATGGGAATGAAATTATTGTCGGTTCTGTGGAAGCACCAATCAAAACCCTGGCTTTAAAATAAAGCAAAACCACAAAGCAATTAAGAATTGGAACTAGCAGTTGTCAGAAGTGTTCAATGTTATGCCATTTTCAGGATGTACTCAAGTTCTAACCAGATCTGGAAGGAAACTTGAATGTTCTGCTGCCTAAAATCACTAGGAAGCAGTTTCATAAAATGTTTTAGGAAATCTAAGTCTGCCTATCTTACAGAAAAGCCAGTCCCACTGTCCTCCAAGGCACATTTCTATCCGTGAAGGTATAACACTGTGCAGCCATACAAAAAATTGCCTCTGGGAATTTTCCTTGCTAAAAATTAATCATCAGTCAAATAAATTCTTTTGCATCAGGATCAATCTGATCTAGCCTTCTACACAGTCACAGCCAACCCAAATACTAGTGCGGGATAGTGGGGAAGAACATAGAGTCATGAATGGGAAGGAGAGATAACTGAGTTTCACCATCTGTGTGGTTAACCTGTTTCAGGTAAAGCCCTGTGTTGCTTGACTTTGGAGGTGAAAGTCCTACATCAGATGGGCAACAAGCCATTGAACAATTGCAAATTGCAACAGGTCATGTCACCTAAACAAATAACTAAATAAATATGCAAATAAAACTGTTGTTGTCAAGTATACATACAAAGTTGTAGCTGAAAAGTTGAGGTTACCACACATCAGCCCATCAATGGCTTCCATTTGTAAATATATCTCAAGCATCAATTATCTCTTCCCACCAAGATAAATGGATCCAGGTACTCTCTTGCTCCTGTCCCTCAGGCATTGAAACCCATCATTTAATCATCAGTAAAGCCTTCCAACCCCAATTACCTGTCTCTTTGCAAGTGTCAATGTTCCTGATGATAGGCATGTGTAAAGCTACTTATGTCCTGCTGCTGTTTGACTGTGAAAAGACCAAACCACAAGGGGATTCTCAAATACGTCTGTCCTTGTTATCTCCTCCAATCTGAAGCACATCTGCAGGATCAGGCCCTACAGAGTAAACAGGCATGGGCAAGACTTCTGAAGACTGGTAGCTAGTATGTATATTCATTGCATATATGATAGCACTCAAAATCCCAGAATTCAAGACACTTGGCTGCTGTTTCCTTTTCATTAGTGCTCAAGAAGTACCTTTGACAGTAATCCAGATTTTTAAAAATAGAAGCACAAAAATCCTTCTGAATAACTGTCCTGATTCTGGCCAGGAGAGGGTTATTTTTTGCAGCAGCCAGGAGGGGGCACAGCCAGGACCCAGAGGTTATTCTATACCACCTCACATCATTCTTGGGGTCAGGGGAAGGGGTCCCTTCGTGGACTTGGAGAGCGTTGAGTTTTCTGTGTGGCGAGCACGTGTGCATGAATAGTTCACCCCTTGTACATTTTGTTATTAAAATTGTTACTGTTCCTTTTCTTATCTCATTGCTGTCTCCAGTAAATTGTTCTTATCTCAACCCATTATGCTTACCTTTTGTGTCCCCAATTCTCCTCTCCATCCTGCCATTGGACAGAGGCAGGAGTGGGGCAGGGCAGTGAGCAAGAGGCATGTGGTTTGGAATGTTTTGCTGGGAACACTAAATTGCAAATACCATTCCTAAACTATGACAATAACTTAAAGGTTTCGTTAGGACTACTCGTAGTAGTAGATGCTATTGAGTAAAGTAAATCAGGACTGCACTCTGGGGCATAACAACAACTGCATGTTGCAATCAGATATGTCAAGTAAGTACTCTATAGTAAGTACTCTGTAGATATTCATGTTCAGATGTTACTACTACTTTAAAAGAGTAAGCAATTATATCTTTTCACTCCCTTCAGGTGTAATCCTGGGATTTTCTCTTCGATCATATAAGATGAGCTATCGGGAAGTGAAGTACTTTTCGTTTCCAGGAGAACTGCTCATGAGAATGCTGCAGATGCTGGTCCTGCCACTAATTGTATCCAGTTTAGTCACAGGTAAACCAAAACAGAGCAAAGCAAACCAAACCCACACTTTTTCTGTTCTTTTAAATAATTTGATAAAGATGCTTGAACAAAAACATAAGAAATGAACATTCTATGTTCTAGAAGTGTTATAACCTGCAGAAAGAGACAACATTGCTACTGCTGTGTTAGAGACAATGTAATGAGAGGTTTCAATTAAGATACAGAGAAACTGCAAGATGCTTTTCCCAATTCCAAGACAGTCTAACAGTACAAGTTACTGTATGTAGCTACTATGAAGCTGACTCTGTACTCCACTCTCTTCTCTTACATTCTGAACAGATATTTCTCTCAAAATGTCCTATTGTTTTCAAAGATAACATATCTCAAAAACACAGTGCGGAAACCCAAGAAAGTTGAAACTGTTGGTTGTGGGCAATAACACATGTCTGTGACCACAGATATATAAAACACAGATATATAAAACACAGGTATATATAAATCTGTCTACCTCCTAGTCTTTAGGTGACAGATTAGAAAAGATGGAATCATATCATAGAACGGTTTGGGCTGGAAGGGATCTTAAGGGTCATCTCATTCCAACCTTCCTGCCATGGACAGGAACAACACCCACCTAGACCAGATTGCTCAGAACCCCATCCAACCTGTCCTCGAGCACTACCACAGATGGGGCATCCATTTCTCTGGGAAACCTCTTCCAGTGCCTCATCACACTTACAGTAAAGATTTTATTCCTAATATCTAATATAAACCCATCCTCTTTTAGGTTAAGACATTCCCTCTTTTATTACTCCAAGCCCTCTTATAGGGCCTTTAGGTACTAGGAGGTGTTCTAAGGTCTCCATGGAGCCTTGTCTCCTCTAGGCTGAGCAATCCCAATGATCTCAGCTTGTCCTCATGGGAGAGGGATTCCAGCCCTCTGATCATTTTCACGGCTACCTCTGTATCCACCCCAATGGGTCCATATCCATAGGTGATAGACGGGATAGAATGGAGAGTTTGGAAGAAAATTAATTTCATCAGTTCTGTTTTGTTGTCTTCTGGTCAGCAACCCTTAAGCTTTGAGCACTCTTTACCGAGTTGTTCCTTTATCTAGTGATATATTTGACTTCTTATGATGATATATGCCTTGGCATTCCATCCAAGTTTCATGGAAGACCTCTCAGATTTGTTATGAATGTTTGGGATGAACCTGTGATGTATTTATTCCATCAATTATCTGACGAAAACAAAGTATGGACTTCAGTCTATCAACAAATCAGTGGCACAGGTTATAGAACTTAAACAAAATCACACACTCTGTAGTCCTGGGATCTAAAACACCTAATACACTACCTTGATTGACAGAGGATCCATAAACTATAAATTGTTCTCTATTTAATTGATTTTCAAATACATTAAGATCTCATCTTACAAATGCAAATAAGCATCAGATTCAAAGATAGTATGTATGAATATAAGGTGTTAAAGCAAGAGCAGAAATTAGGGTATTCACAATTACAAAATTATTTTCTGTCTCGTATTTCAAGAAGAAAGTGGAGCTCGTTTCTTACACACATTTTATGGATACTGAAAGTTAAATGAACACTGAAACTAAGGAGTAATTTATAAATTTTATAGGGGAGATGATGGTAGGCTTTATTCCACAGCAGTGTATAATTCTGTTACATGTCATATCTTCTTCCTGTGTTCCTGTCCCTTTCACCTGTAGAACTCCTGAGGTTGACTGGATACAGATAGAAGAACCATTAAAAGTAGAAAAGGAGAGACTTTTGCCCTTTTTCACTGTCAACCGAGACTGGCACTGCTGCTTCATTTTGAGTTATTGCAAGATGAGTTATTACAGGAGAATTTTTCTAATCCATTCTCAATTCCTTCTAACTGAGAGAGCTCAAGGTAAACCAGGAAATTAGGTAGATCACCCTATACAAGGATTTGAATGATTTTCAATTCTTCAAGTAGAAACACTTTGCTTAGGTAAAATCAGCAAATGCACTTTAGAGAGTCACAAGCATTGCAAGGGCCTGGCCTTTTGATAAAACAAGCTCACTTGCTGTGTCACCAGGTCTCAGTAGAGATTTGGCGAAATATCAGAAAAACAAGTTTCCAACTAATCCTATTCTGAAAGGAATCTTCATTCTCTGGGTTCAAACAATACCCTTTTTTATGATGTGTTTTTCTTTCCCATTAAAGACCTTTATCCTTTTTTATGCCATTTTCTTCGTAACAATCATTTCCTTTATTATAGAAAGGAATTTGGCAAAGAGAAATCTTCTCTATCAGTAAGATTTGACCTATTATCATACAAGTGCCTTGTAATATTAAGTGGATTTTTCCTAGAGTTTTGCTTTGAAGTAGAGACAGTAATTCTTAAGGTGAATAACAAAATTTTAAACTTCTTTAGTTGGGCAGGGAGCAATGAGAGAAAACTAAATACAGTTCACAAATGACAGATTTAATTCTTTTTAAAATCATTCAATATAGCAGGACTATGCCCTTTTCCCTGGGAATAAAAGACATTTACCGGTTTATTCTAAAAATTGCAGGAAAAACCCGTTTTCTACACTGAACAATACCTTATTTAGCATACAAATTACTTCTTTTAAAGACATGTTTTTATGTATTTGTTGCAGAATTCTCATACACAAATGAATATACAGGCATTAGTGAATACCTAAATAATAATTAAATATAACCTTTATGAGCATAGTATTGTGCAATTTTATGTATGATTGGATTCTTTTTCTATACAATATAGGATAATTCATTGGATAAAAGTCTTATACTTCTCAAGTCAGTCTTAAGACAACTCAATATACTTGAGCTAAATCTCTTATTTCCTGTATTTAGTTTGGCAGAGCGAAGTGGATAATTCTTAACTAACCTCAAAGAGATTCCTCCAGGGTCTTCATGCAAATAACATTCTTGCTTCTTCCAATTGTCAATTATTTGAATAAATATTTTGCTGTTTGCAGGAGTGACAATGTCTCATAGATATGGTGTTCTGGGTTTCCGTTTGTATCATGCAGGTGTGCTGAATATAACTGTATGGCAAAATCATAACACATGATCTCTGAGGTATTAGAAATAGTCTGGGGATGGTTACATTCCTTTGCAAATTTTGTGAATTTCAAAGAAATTAGAACAACAAAACCCAAGTAATAGTTACAGAAGCAAAGGGCTGTTAAACAAATAAAATATAAATTGAGAAACTGAAGACTTCTGCTCTACAGGTAAACAGTTCTGATGGTTATTCACAGAACTCAGGAAAATAAACCATCCAAGGTGAAGTCAACCCAGTCACATTTCTCTATCCCTGTTTTGGTACTGTCATGAAAGGAGCAATGCAGAATCACATTCAGGGGGTTTTAGTCACATTTGCCTTATGGCTTACCATCATTGCATGTGGTTCAAGCAGGTGTGCTACTTTCTCCATGAGATTCTATATTCTGATGTGTATCTTACCAGGCATGTACTAACATCTGCTTGGGAGAAAATGCAGGTTATTTGCATACCATTTACCATCTTTTCATGTTTATAGGAAAATATGACTATATGCATGTCTATATTATTTATCTTTTGTGGTCTAGACAAATTTAACTGCATTCTCTGTGTTGGGTTTTATTGTCTACAGTCTTTAAAATGAGAACTCCTAAGTTAGCACTCCCAATCAGTACCTCTTACAAAGTCAAAGGCAAAATTAATACATGGTATAAGAGAGGCAATATAAATAAACAAAGAAATAGATTAAATTCCCATTTGGATTATACTATGGCCAAATCTGACTTCAATTGTTATACAAACACAGGGCTGACAACTTTTTCTCTTTGTTTTGAATTTTCTGTAGTTATAAGAGTACAAAATATTTTATACTTTCTCATTTTATTACAACTTGAAGCCTTTGACATGGAAATTGCTTAACAAAACTATTTCAAAATAAGTATTGTCCCTAAAAATTATATAAAATAAGTATATATGCATATGATAAAAATTGAACTTATCATGAAATAGGCAAAGACTGAAAAATTTACAAAGTGCATTAGGAGCATTATTCATTAACGATTTTTTAGCTCTTAAAGCAAGATTTTAACGCAATTCCAGTTCTTAAAACTGGCCCACAAGTTTTATCTGCATGTCTCATTTATTCACTGTATAAGGGTGTCAAAATGAGGTACATTTTCTTAACAAAAACATGTATTTCCTGAAACCCATTACAAGAAAATGATTCACAAAAAGTCCTTATCAGGAGAATAGTTTAATGATAACATATGTGACAAATATTAAAGCTAGAGAAATTTTATAAGGGTTGCTTGCAAGTATTTTGCACAATTCTACTCATAGTTCAATTTAATAGACGTGTTGCTTCCCTTCTCCCAAAATTTTGAGAGTTTGGAATTTAGTCGTAGAGGGACCACTGCTTTTAAATGCAAGTGAAATGGGATTAAATTCTGTGCAATTCTTTCAAATATCTTTGTCTGGTAAAATATAGCGAAACAGAAAAAGTCAGTTCAAGACCTGACACTAATTTTGGTGGCACATCGCAGAAAGAGTAAGAGAAGAGTTTATTTACTAACATAAGTCAAGGTGAGGGAGGAGAATAAGGGTGTAGAAACAGTGAAACTGAGGTCTGCTGCCTCACCAAATATTATGCAGCAGGTCAGCAACTAAAGAATCAAGGAAAGATCGCAATCATGACTACCAGTACAACACACTGTGCACCAGACAATAATGTTTGTCCAAACTCTTAATGGGAGTAACACTTAATATGTGCTAATCACATACCAGGATTTTGTGTGCATGATTCTGTACTAACACATGGACTGTGACTTTCCTTCCAAAAAAGAAGCCTGTATGGAAACGAGGTGTAAAAGAATGAGTACAGAAGGTTTACATCAAAGAAGAAGAACACCTTCGTATGAAGTTTGTATAATATATTTGTTTATATTCACTCCACTTTCTAATTCAAATAATTACATAATTGTTGTTAATGGATTCTGGAAGACACAGACACTTCCCTGCCTCTGTAAGGTTTCAATCTCAGTCTACAACACTGAAAAGTGCAGGAAACACAGGTGATTTTGTCTGGGACAGACTCTGAGACACAAGGTTTTTTTCCCAAACTTTTTCAAAATGTTCATAGTATTTACTACTACAAAAGCTATAGAAAGTGTCGACAATGAGCAGAAAGCTGGAATTTCAGTGTATGGATGCTTCTTAACTAACCTCAGGTGTGCATATGATGCTTTTGATTTCAGCTATCAAAGGAATGCAATGAATTATGCCTGTTAAAAACAAGCAGTAAGGAACAAGGTCTATCCCCATAATGAGATAAAACAAAGGCACAGAAAGTGTACTCAAGTGATAAAGCAAAGCACTCACAACTAACAGACAAGTTGTAGATGCAGTTGCTTGAAATTACATACAAGGGTAATGTTCACAGAAGTGAACTTGACATAGTCTCCAAGCCACTCCATTACCTAAGTCAGGAAAAATGCAGCATCTGGACATGAACTTACTCAACTGTAGAAAAGTCAATTTTTTCCAAATGCTACTTGTGGATGTAAAATGTGGGAAATCAGTGCTGTGAGATGTTGTATTACTTTAGGCAAATCATGTTTCCCGTTTGGATCTCTGTTTTCTTTCTCCTTTCAGAAGTAGTGCTGGTGAACTGTTGGTTCTTCTTTTCATAGTTACTAGGCAGAAAAGAAGATGCTTATATATGATGGAGATTTAGTGAAGACATGTAGATTAAGTTTCCATAGCTCAGCAGATGCAACATATATAGCTATTCTAGTTATAAAGATGTACTTAAACTAGGTTGTATGGCAGGGAACTGTGCTACAATGACAGAGCCTCCCATATCCAGATAGCAGCTGTACACAGCCCTCTGTAAAGACATAATTCTAGAAAATAGTCTAATGTTATTAAATTTAAGATATTAGGTTTTATATTTGCCTTTCCAAGATTGGAATGAGGCAGCAAATGACCCAGCAAGTGTAACTAGGGGCAAATGTTATTCAATCATATCAAAATGACTATATTTCATAACTTATTAACATCTTTTTGACGGTTGCTATGCCCTTATTAATGTATTAAATTAATAGCAGTAAACATAAAGAGCCAGAATTTCAAATTTGCTCATCTTAACCCTTCACATCAGAGCACAAAACAGGGAGGTCTCATGAAGAGACCTGTGCATCACTTCTTCAAAAAAAAAAGGCTGTGAAACCCCCATGTGTCTAGGTGTGTTGAAGCAGGATCCACACTGCTTGAAGCCTCTAAGTAGTTCCAGTGTTCTGCTGTCTACTGGCTGATAAGTGTGTTGTGGAAAAAAGGCTGTCACTACTACAAGGTCCCAGGTGCTGTCTCATATCAGCTAGAATATTTATGGTAATTTTAACAGATGGAAAGTCTCTCATTCAGGCAGAACAGACCTGTGGAGCCAGTTATCTTTCTCCCAGAGGGAAAAAAAAAAAAAAAAAGGAGAGAGAGATGTAGCAGTAATTCATTCTGGCAGAACAGACCTACAACCAGTGCCTGTGAAGTATCTTAGTACTCACAGTTAAGATGGAAGATAAAAACATTAACAAAAGTCAGACTTATGCTTCTGTATATAAGAAATAGAGCATTCCTGATTCAGTTCATATAGATCATACATGAAAACCAAGAAGCAGTTAGGCAGTTTGGTCAGTTTAACTGGTCACCAGAGCAATGAACCCACTTTCCAAATTCTAAAAATTGGCATGTTTTCTGATTTTCTCCAAATTTTTGCAAGTCCTAAAGAAATTATTTTAGAAATTAGAATAATCATTACCCACTAAATAATAGAAAGTTTTACATTTTTCTCAGTTTACTCTAGAGAAAAGAATCAACCTATTCTCTCTGAGAAAAGCACTTTTTGGATTGTCAGTACATTTGAGCTGCCTGTATGTCTGTGTTGAGATCTCTCTCCAGAGGACTCCAGTAGACATCTCCTGTAGCCATAAACTTGTCATGAGTAACCAATTCATGATCATCCTAGGAGCGTTTTTTTTTTTTTTACATTTATGTGTTTCTTTCAACACATAAAATATTATTTAAAAGGTAACTCACCTTCTTTTTAGGCAACTCTTTCCTCTTTCTCCCCCACCCAATGCTTTGGCATGTCAACATTGCAAAGGCTGAATTGCACGACAGCTTTAATTTTATGCACTTGTACATTCCATGCATACATGAGTTCATGCATTCATACAGGTATTTGCATATGCAATTTACATAACTGGATAGCAGAGTTATTTAATTTGAACATCCACATACGTTTTTGCAAAAATAAAGGAAAACTCGTGCTTTGATTTGTGTGTGTCCAAAACAAACACTTTCTTAAAGCGTGGGCATGCAAGTTACTCAGCTTGTAAAGATTCAGACATCTGGTAAATAGAATATCCTGTAGGGTTAAAGAAACAATTAAGAAAACCTTGCAAATGTTGATTCATGTTCAGAAATAATTTCATCTCAAACTAGCATATTTATGGTAGGCTCAGGACAACAGCAGCTAAAAATACACAAACATGAAACTATCCACATATCTACTTTAAAGACCTGCTCTTCAGTACCTGTATTTCTGTATAAAACAAGTGTCTATCAAGTCTGGTATATAGCCTCTAATAATAATTATTTAGATAGGTCCTCAGAGGTGAAAAAATTGGAACCACCTTATACTGTTCTCTTCCATAGCCTCTAAGGAAATGTGGGCAAGGTATATTTAATTATTACACCATGTAATTCTTAATTATTTTTTATAAATATTTTTAAAGTTTAAAAACTTAGTTCAAATAGCAGGCAGCTATATTTAAAAAAAATTACTAAGAATAAAAAAACACTTAGAAAGTATTCAGCACTTAGAAACATCAACTTTCATGTCAAAACACAAAAAGAACTATGTACAGATTCAGAGTATGCTGGCAATCACTTAGGAAACAAACTATATCCAGCTGGAAGTCAGAAAGCATTGTACAAGCTATGGATGTTAGAAAGTTATAATGAAATGTCATAAATATTGGTACAATAAATATACTTTTGAGTGGAACCTCTTCCTCAAAAAGTGCTATACACCTTAATTTATGTAAATGCTAAAAGAAAGGAACTTCAGAAAGGTTCATAAAATTAAACTATAACTCACTTCTGAACCATTCTGAAACAATTTTGTATATTATTTGTAGATAATATACAGAAATCTATGTTCACAAGAGGCTGAGAAAACAATTCTAAGTCAACGCAGATCTGATGCAAAATTAAAATGCAGTAACAGCAGAGATTAAATGCCTGCATAAAATAACAGTCTGTACAAGTTAAAATTTGATTATAAAATAGAAATGAAAATCTAAACACGATACAGAGCATCCAAAAGCAGAAAGCATACAACAGTGTGGTTTTTGAAGTCTTAATGTCTGCAAGCAACAATACACAAATAGCAGGGGTTTTCAAGAACAAACTCTGCCATAACTAAAGTGAACATAACTAAAAGAACTCCTCCAAAATAGTTCAGTTTAGCTAGTAGTCCTGAACTAAAGACTGATTTAAACTGCATTGGAAAATAAATCTTCATTCAGTGGATCATTACTTTTTAGTTGTTCACAAAATGTTGAATAAGAGGTTGTTATACTTTTATTCAATTTGCATGGAATTCCAGTTGAATTAATAACAGGGAGCAATCTCCCATCCACAAAGACTAAGTTTTGGTTTTATATCTTAGCTAAAATGCACAACATTAAGACTTTGCTTGCTGACAAGCAAGTCACTGTCAACACAAAAGGCAAAGACTCTTTGAAAGAACACATAAGAATTAAAGCATCTTGCCTGAGCACTGGTCGACCATTGTAAAACCACATGGTTTCTTTCTTAACATTTCTATTTCAATCAAGGGCAGAAAATATCTTAGGAAAAACTCAAAACAGTGTTTTTTGTTTAATACAAACAAAATACGTGCTGGTTACAGAAAAACAGCAGACCTGAAAGTTAAAAACTTCAAAACTATTACAGAATGTAAAATCAGCTACATTGGTTTGCAAATGGTAAAGTCTTGGTTTTGCATTTTGTACAGTAAAATTACCATTTTCATTTTGAGAATTAGGACACTGAGAGCAAGAATTTTGTTAAGAATATTGAAGACTGAAACTGTAAAGAATTATGTTTTCAATCACGAATGAGTCTGTGATAACATGACAGGTGAATTAGAATGGTGCCAAGTGCAATGTAATACACCTGGGAAAGGGGAACATGCTACGCCTGTACCACACCTAATCACAGGTCCTCCAGTGGGCATTAGTACACAGGCAAGAGATCTCAGACGCACTGTGAACAGTCTGGAGTGGGTGTCAGGGCTCGTTAGTGGAATGGAGTTCTAGTGAAACACAAGGAGGAATTAAAGGGACTACATTTTTTTAATTTGAAAAAGATATAACCACAGAAGTTTGCCATAAAAACCCACAGAAGTCCTGAATCATTTGTAGAGGCTTAGATGGAGTCACTATTTATTATTATATGTTGTAACTATTTTTCATAATAAAGGAAAAGTAGTGTGTCCAATGAAATAACTAGGAAGTACATTTATTATAAAGAAAAGGAAGTACTTTTTCACATAACATACAATTAAATTGCATTTTATAGCACCACAAGATAGAAGTTTCAAAATAAAATTAGGGTGTTCACAGACGCAGCAATTACTGGAAGTAGCAATTTAGCAAGGCCTTAGTCTCTACTGCTCCTCAGATGCAGAGAGGGCAAGTAATGACAATTAACTCTGTCTTTTTCTATTCCTCATAGTCTTTCAGTAAGAGTGTGTTGTCAGATAAAGGCAGAGACTAATGGATTGACCAACCATTGGACTAACTAATTTCCCATAGTTTTATGTTGGTTTTGTACTCCATAGAAATTCATATCAGATTGAAGGGGCCTCTCTGTTTTCACCTGCTAAGATTTCACCTACCAATTGTGCTGAGGCAATGACTACTGTCTACAGTTTCTACTTTCTGACACACACAGCTCTTCAGGAACCAGTTCAAAACCAAGGAAAAACAATTACCAGATTTAAGAGTCATCTCACCTTCAACACACATTCACTCACTCCATTGGCACGAAATTGGACTTAAAAATAAAAGAGTTAAAGCAAGCCATATGTCAAGAAGTATGCACAACAATATCAGCAGCTCTTAAACATCCCTCTTTTGGGAAGTTGACAAATAGCAACAGTGTAAGAGCCATTATCAAAATGACAAAAACCGGCCCAAAATCTTGTGAAGAGTTACACAGGGCATAGTTAAGTACACAAAAGTTTCTTTCAGGCTTTATCAGGTTTCACTTTCCTACTCCTTTCACCTCCTTAGCTCTTGCTTGAACACCATGATCCACATCCTCATTTCCTACATGTGAATATAGCACAATTCCATTGTATTTGCTTCCTTGTCTGTTTGTCTTTGCTGTAATTACAAAAACTGGAAGAATCTAACGAAGAAAATTCCTGAGGCTGGATTTTGGGAACACCAGGAGCATTACTGGGAGTACTTGCACACCAGCAGAAGTAACACATATCATTGCTTCATCAGCACTGCAAAATGTGACAAGCCATAAAGTACTTCCTGATAACTGCACTGGCAGGTCACTGTAGAAGGTCTCACTGCAGATCAGACCACATGCAGAAGGTTGTCATCTTTCAGAAACAGGGGTCTTTAATTCTATCATTAGTTCCTCTACCCTTGTTTTCACTCAGATTTTTTTTTTCTGTTTTTTGATAATGGACAACTGTTGACCTATAACATATAATTTCCATATAATGCTCAACGCTAACTGCTGGATCTCCTACACACTCTCCTTCAGACATGCATTTGGATTATAGACTTCTACAAGGCAGATCCATCATTGTCATGATTACTGGAGGCAGAGGTACTGAAAACCAATCTCTTGATATCCTTAGTGAAAATCCCACCTGAACTCTGAGCAGTGGAGATGAGGAAAGCCACTGTGCACCACAAGACCTACAGGACTCAAGCTTTGGGTCTGGATTCTAGTAAGATGTTGGATTGTATGGAAGAGGAGGAAGGGTTTCCAGCTAGTTGTTCATCCCGGTATTCCAGCCACATGTCATGGCTCTCACTGGTGACAGAGGATAAGGAGAAAATAGAAACACCGAGTACAAAAATCTCTACAAATTAGTTGAGACTACAGGTATAACTAAGGACCAGAAATATCTGGGGTTTGGGTTGAATGTCAGAGAGTGACAGAGCAGTTCCTGCATCTGCTATAATTCTTCTCATCCAGGCACTGGTAGTGCATATTTTTCCTTTACTTAAGAAGTTGTTTATGAATATATTCTATATCTCCAGTTTAGACCTTGAGAAATGAATGCAACAAAGTATAAATGATGCGGTTGTATGGGGTGTGGAGAATTTCTCAAAAGATAATCATAATAACAAGAATTGAACTTATTGATAGGAATTGCTTTCCAGTTGTTCGTTCCTTTTCATAGCTTCTAACTTTGTGCAGGGATGGTGCTGCACAGAGTAGAGTACTTTTTCCTTATTCCTTTGCAATGTTGTCTCTAGACGAGTGCCTGAGACAGCCATGAACACGACAAAATGTTTGCTGAATCCTAGAATCTCCTTATAGAATTGCCAGTCATTTTCAGTTGGGTGGAAAGTCTCTTGGTGCAAATTTTTCAGACAAACACAGATCTGTTTTTATTCACAGAAGTGAGTCTAGGGTGCTGTTACACTGCTGACGTTTGGTGCAAAACTCTTGTGACAAACCACCAGTCCCAGAAATTATAGGGAGTTTGTGATGGTGACTTCTTCCAGAAAGCATTAGTTTGTGCTAAGTCTAGCATACTCAGACACTTCTGTGCACTGCTTCAGACATTTTACTTGGACCTCCCTGATGGCAGATTTCTCCATTTCAGAAGGCCTTTTTCCTTTGATTCTCTCTAGGACTTGACCTTCCCAGGTTTGACTGATTGATACCATTTATAAACACTAGAGCAAAGCTAATTCAGTTTACCTATAATCCCGTCTGTGAGTCTCTGCAAGGTAGCAAGTGCTATCTGAATTCCAGAAACGGGGAAAAAGAAATTTTACAGACCCCCTACTTGTTCTCAAGATAGTCCTTTCTTGAATTGTCTCTCTCATTTCCTCTCAGGTCGTCAGAGTTTGTATATTTAGTAGTTTTGATTTTGGACAAAAGTACATCACTGTAAAGTGTGGCATTTCTGTATGAAAGAGGGGCATGTCCAATCAGTAAAAACATAGATTCCTCAGAGGTTTGCATGCTTAGTAATGAAAGGCAGTTTAGTACGCCTCAAACTTTCAGTTCCTGCTGCTGTGAGCACAGTTATATCTAGCAAACGAGCAAGCAAAGCACCTGGGATGGCAAGCCCTTTAGTTTTGGCTCACTGTCTCAACAGACACAGAAGTTCGGTGTATTCCTTTTACCAATAGTATCTTGAAAGGACCTTTTCCTCTGCAGGAGTCTATCAAAAGCAGATACACTAAAGATGATACAAAAAGGCAAGTAAAAACTGCTAGGATGCAGAAAGACCTGGGCAAAAAAAAAAAAGGAAAACATACAATCATGTAGAAAGGAAAAGATGAAGTTCTTTACAGCTTCACACAGTTGAATAGCAATTCAGTTCTAATGCTGAGGAAGTAACATGCAAATAAAGAAAATTCAACCTTCGTGCCAAAAGAAACTTTCAGATCTTAATGTTATTCTTAAAGACCCATTTTCTGTGGAAGTCAAATATCAAAGCAAACTAACTTCCTGGCCTCCTGATTGTGAAAAAAATCTCACAAATGGATCCTGACTATATTCTGTAAACTCAAGAGTCACACAACAAAGAGCACTTTTTGGAAAAAATTTTGGGGTTTACGGTGTTCCAGTATTTGCAGAACACAACTTGCAGTTTCTCATTTATCAGATCTGGTATCAATCTTCCAGCAATATTCATCTCCTCTACTTCACTGAAGACCTTGAAGGGCTTCAAGTGTATCACAAGACGTGAAGAGTTTTTTGGACTAAGTACAGTAAAACAAACACATATTTAGATGCCTCAGTTCATCACATTTTCAGAATCAGACTTTGGTTTGTTATAATTGTATACTTGAATAGGAGTAATTTTTTTCAGATAAATGCATTTTTCATCCTCAGACCACGACACCAGTAGTTCCTTACTGATGGTAGATAAGAAAAAGAAAAGTATAGCATAGTACTAGAAGTACTCTGCACCACAATTAGCATAATGATTCTGTTTCTTTCTTCCATAAACAGCTCTCTTATTTTCTCTTTACTCACATGCAAAGCTAAATACTTCAGTCTGATATTTCACCACCCACTTCTAACTTATTTCTGATTACTTAGATAATATCAGAGCTTCTCCAGTGAATATAATTTCTTTTCAGAGCTAGAGAGTAAGTAGGTTTTGGTCAAGAGTTCACCTAATGAATGGCTATTTCATTAATGAATCCATTCTTGTACTGAAAATCAGCTTTGTTCAGATATCATAATTTCAGTATGTCTTAACTCCCCAAACTCTGAAAACAAAGTTAGAGAACATGTACCTATTAAGCCTGGTTAACATCTGTCTCATGGCTAATGAACCTGTGCAAAGAACACACATCCACTAGGAAAATAAATCTTTCAAATTCAAGATAGGATGATTAATAGTTAAAAAGTTATTAGGCTATCTTTCTGTTCTGCAGAACATCACGGTCCAGTAATAAGAGTAACCTAAACAAACCCACCATTCTCTTTCACCTGTTTAGTTTGAAATCGGCTGATATTTTCTTTGGTACCTCAGACCTGTCACAGAAATTCATATTCTGAGTCCTGTCTGCAGGTAATGCCCAGATGGCAGCTGTATAGCACATGAATTGTGGAAACCAAAACCTCTTTTTCAGCTGTACTTAGCAGGGTAACATCCTGAAAAGTGCTTAATAATATTATTAAAAAGCAGTGATTGCTACTGTCAGGCATTCCAGAGAAAGTATTAACTTCTTTCCATTGCCTCCTACAAGTCTGTAAGATGAAAAAATACAAAGAAAAAAATGTATGTCTTTGAAGTTGCAAGGCTGTAACTGAATCAGTGACCCAAAGTTCAAGAGGTCACTGAAACAAAAGAGAGAAAAGAAGGAAAACAAAAGCCTGTTCACATGAAACTTCAATTCCACACTTTCTTAATGAGTTCTCAGAAGAGCCTTAACATCATTACTGAATTGTGAAAAAACCCCACCAAATTATAACGACAGTTTAAAACTTAATAGACTAATTGCAGCTAAAGTAATGACTCCTTAGCATTCATTCATGTGGCATATTACCAGAGGACCTTACATTCACAAATAGAAAGTAATTTTTTCCTCAACTTGATTTGGTTGTTAACCATTAAATTCATGGGGGGAAAATTAGGATGTAATTAACTTCCAATTTATTTCTATGAAAAAAAGGAAAAATGCCATCATGTTATACATTAGGATATTCTCATGTATTATTAACATATTAACTAACAGACCATAAGTGGTGTTTTAATGTGCTACTAGTTCATAAATTTAATAATGTCCATACAATTTTTTTTCAAATTATTTCTGTATTCAATCCCATAATCTTTAAATAGACTCAATTATATGATAAAGGAAGTCTCAGATTGTTTTTTGATTCTTTATCAATACAAGATTATTTTTTCTAATGCCACAAAAACTTTGTGTGCATGATTTCTCTTATCAGATGTAAGTTCTAGTGATTCTTTAAAAATAAAAATTCCAAAGTAATCTATATTTTCTAATTAGTTACTGTTTTGCAATTTCTATTTCAAATAATGTTTTAGAGGCATGAAAAAAGTCTGTGTCTTTCCTTTGGACATGGATAGATAATGTGTAGTAGTGCATCTTATTTGTGCCTGAGCTGTCAGAGGAACTGAGGCACCACTATTTGGTCCTGCACAAATGACAATACAGGCTCCAGGGCAAACCTCCCCAGACTGAGATGTTATACCAACATTGCTGAGTGTCACAGAGAGATAACTGAGCTAATTTTTATCACTACAGGGAGCAGGATAGCAAGGGCACCATGGAGCTCCACTCAGAGTGATTTATGTTGATACAATGCAGATAGCACCTCAACTTGGTGGAAGTTAAAATTATACTTGAAGTGTGAAAGGAGAAAAAGTCAGCAAGCAAAGTGAGAATTCATGAAGAACATGGAAGCATACATAGTGCTGCAAAACAGTACACACTGAAAAAATGCATGGCACATGGGAAGGAATGTGATAAACTAAAGGGATTACGAGAACTTGTGAACACCAGCAGGGTGTGCAGTATAGACAAAAAGAAAACACTAGGTCCATGAACAGCTCATGGAAGATCAATGGATAAAACAGCAGGAGATGAATGAACTGCTGGCTTGAAGGCAAAATGAACACTTAGCACTTTTAATTTGGACATGGATGCACAAATCAGTGTTGTATCACTGACAAGATTTATTTTAAAAAAACAAAACAAAACAGAGCTATTTTGATTATTAATAAACCTTGTGCAAGAATAGATAGCTGCTACTGCAACAACAAAAAATATGAAGTATTCTTTAGTGGGTGAACAGTTACTAGTGTAACTTCAGATTACTCAAAAACTCAAGTCTCACTGAACATACCTAAAGGCAATGTCACAGTGTTTGTTTCCAAATTACCATAGTATTGCTGAATTAGCAAAGAAGAATTATCTCAAAGTTTTTTAAATTGTGCTACCAATAAAAATTCAAGCAGAAATCCAGGTTATTATCAAATGCGTTAGTCACACACTACTATTAGTTCAAATCCTTGTTGAGTCATGTTCAACTGGGAAAAGCTTCTTTCCAAATGATGGCTGCTGCATGAACGCTATAAAATTAATGTAACTAGTGTCAAATCCTAGTGGACAAACATCCAAATAAGACACTATCATTGAAATAGAGTCCATTACTGGAAGTTTTAGTGAAGAAGCCAGGAACTGGCTAACCAACAACACTGAATGACATTTTGAGTGAGAAGGTGATGCCTCCAACATAGAGCTGTGACAAGTTACTGGTCAGGACAATCCTATGCCCCAAATCCCATGTTTTTTACACAGATAAAGACCTCTCTCTCTCTATTTTTAGAGAGGAAACCTTTATTGACCATTCTTTAAATTTTGCACAGCTCTGACAAGAATTGTGTCCATTTTTCTAGCAAGTCATACAAGTGTCTCTTCAGGCACATGTTACATAACCAAGATGTAAAAGCAAATTATTTTTTACACCAGACTGCACTATTAGCTACTATTCCCTTAGGGATACCTCTAATCTCATATTATTTTTTCAGTAGCAGCTAAAGCACATCAGGAGTGATTTAGTATAGTAAATAGTTTGCAGCTTTGTCACATTGTATAAAGCCAGTAAGATAACAGAAGCACTGTACATTTGTGGAATGTCATTTAATAAGTGCTGCACGTACAAAAATACATCCATGAAAAACTTCAAGCACAGTCTGCCAAAACTCAGACCAGCATTTTAGGAAATTAAAAGTTTCCACATGTATTTTAAGATATTGTATTATGGATTTTTATGGAGCACTAAGAAATGTGCTTAGCACCATCCAGAGGGCAAAGGTATCTATTGCTTTTATCTTTGTAGGGTGCAGTGCATTTCATGTTTAAAACAGGTATTTTTGGCAATATACTCAGAAAAAAATGAAGATTCTTATTTTCATCCTCGGGGAATAGGGTAAAAATCTTACAACTACTATCATATTTATTTCAGTCTTGCAACGACATGCACTTCAGGATTTTAACTACTTTAATATGCTTTGGGTTACCAGATACCAAAATAAATTTTTTCCTAATTCAATTGAAATAATTTCTCAAGCCACATTATGCTCATTATGCTTTTTCATAAACAAATGTACATTCCTTATACATAAAATAATCCATTTTATGCCCAAAATAAGAATCTCATTTCCAGAAAAGCTTAGTGGAAGTGTCTGGACATAAAAGGATGTCTTTTTAGAATTGCACTTTGCAGGTAGCGGTAGTGTTTTGTTACCAAAAAAAAATTGTGAGCTGCTATTTTCTGTGTTCCTGGGTCTCTGATTCTTGGCTTGAAGACAGTCAGTTCTTTGTACTCTGTTATTACAATGAGGTAACCAAAGAAAGAGAGTCTTGGTTTGAGACTGTCAGCTGTTACTAATCACTGCTCCATGGCTTGCTGTGAATCCCTGCTTGCCTCTCCCTCCTGCTCTGCTTAGCACACATAAAGAAGATAAATTACTCCCTAGTTTCCCTTCAAAAAGCATATTGTTTGTCACATTCCAATACTGTGAGCAAAAGATGGAATAATGCGAAGAGTTAAATGAGTATCTCAGCAGCCCCACAGCAGGGTCCTTCTCAGGCAGATGTGTTTCGGGAAATGTACTTTTCTACTGATTCTTCAAATGTATCCTGTTATATTGCAAACCTGAAAAGCAAGTCAACTGTACTTTTCAGAACAGAAGAACATAATCCTGCAGGAGTTTTCATGTAGCAATATAAACATCACTGACACTCAGTATATGCATCATCTAAGTGTACCATATTTAATTACCATATTTAATCATTTCATTTTACCAGGAGGTGCTATACTTTGTTGTCTATATATTTTTTTTAGCCACAACAAGCACAGTCTTAGGAGGTTTATGAAATTTTTCCAGGCCCTCAGTGTCTCACTGACAGAGAGAAGAATTTTAAAGGAAGAAACATATAACGGTTTGTGTTGGAAGGGATCTGAAAGGTGATTTAGTCCAACCCCCTCCAATCAGCTGGGACACCTTCAGCTAGATCAGGTTGCTCAGAGGTGCCTCCAACTTGACCTTGAACAATTCCAGGGATGGTACAGCCACCACCTCCCTGGGCAGCAGTGTTTAAACTCCCTCATTGTAAAAAAGTTCTTCTTCATGCCTAGTCTCAATCTACCCACTTTTATTTTAAAGCCATTACCCCTTATCCTGTAATAACAGACTGTGCTAAAAAGTCTGTCCCCATCTTTCTTACAGGCTTCCTTTAGATTGTAGATGGTGCTAAAACATCTCCCCAGAGCCTTCTGTTTTCCAGGCTGAACAACCACAACTCTCTTATCTTACCCTCAAAAGAGAGGTGCTCCATTCTCCTGATATCTCTGTGGTCTCCAGACTTGCTCTAACAGGTCCACGTCTTGTGCTGAGGACCCCAGCACTGGATGCAGTGCTCCAGCTGGGGTTTCATGAGGGCAGAGCAGAGGGGGAAATCACCTCTCTTGACCTGCTGGTCATGCTGCTTTAGCTGACTCATGCCCAGCTTCTCACCCATCAGCACTCCCAAGTCTGTGTCATTGATGAAGATACCATAGTTTCACAAACATTCTCCTTCTAAGGAATAATCTGTGGTTAAAAGAGCAGGTGTTTGCAACCAAGAGGATGAAGGATGAAGTAGCAAAGTCAGTTACAAAACATTTTCCCTTAACAAGAGCTAGAAACACATCTACGAAATGTATTTACAGCTAACACACATCACACCTATTTGCTAGTGTGTTTTCATCAAGAAGTATGGGACCAGCAAAAAAAGTATAGTCATCAGTTTGCATCACCAAATTCCTGTCATTAAATGCTGGATGGGGTAGCTCAGCTACTGTGTGAAAACAGAGCTAGCTTAAAGATAAACAAGAGGAATTAAAGAATGCTTAACTTGCTTTAGCAGCTCTGCCAATGAAGAGCAGGGTGGAGTTTGTCAATGCAGTTGACTTTAAGTAATGGCAAGCTGATACCAAAATGCTAGTTTTCTGCCCTAGACCCTCTTTCCTTCTGCTTCCCTTGCAAAAGTTCTGGTGTTCCCTGACACAATTCTGAAATGACTCAAAATGGCAAACTGCCAGTAAAACTAACTCTACAAAACCCAAGGTTAACATTTCTCTGGTGGCAAGGGTGGGGCAGGACTGCCAAGCGGTGGGGCAAGGCTAGTCATTTAGGAGCCACCCATAGCCTTCTAATTGGCTCTTTGAATTGCATTACTATATCCCAGCCATGGGTTTCATTAGTCAGCTTGGCTTAATCAGGGTCACATAATTTTGGAACAAATACAACTGCTAATTTTCCTGTGAGATATTTGCCCAGTGTTCTTAACAGAACAGGAAAAAAAATAATATAGTATCTAATTTCATTATCTAAACATTCATATTTAAATCAAGAGAAGTTAAACAGGTTTGGGAGAAACTAGTCTCGTCAGTTCATGTAAGTAGGCCTACAGAGCTATATTTCAGATATATTTTATGTGGCTTCAGGAAGTTATTAGCTGTATTGATTTAATATTAATTAACTTCACTAATACATACAGTTCTTTGAAAATATTACTATATTTTTTCGTTGCAATTTTATTATTATTACTGCTACTGCTATTAAAAATCATAATCTAGAGTTTGGATAAAATCTGTACCTGGTCTTGTGAAGAGTGCAATTGTCAAAGCTTAAATTTAACTTTTGTTTTGTGGTATTGCTCAGCTACTATCAGAACAAAGTTGTAGAGCTTAATCATGCTAATTAAACTCAGGCAATACTTCCATTGTTTTTACCTAACTATTGCTTTTCCTTACAAATTTTCTGTCAGCATATTTTACTGTGACCTTGCACAGTGTTATTCATTTCCACAAATCCTCATCAACATACACAAAAGGGATTGTTCTCATGGTCTCACACTGAGAGTTTACTCATCACACAGTGCTTAGTGGTTGTAGGGGGTGGGAGTAGCCCATTTGAGACTGCTTCATTAGGAGAGTGAAAGACAACCTTAAAGAAACAAAATTAGGGCAACACTCCTGAGTCAACAGTTGCCATTATTGCTGTTCCACCATAGGACTCCTTAACAAGCAATTGCAATTTCCTAATGAAGAGACCGTAAAAAGTAAACAGGAAAATAACTGGGAATAAAAAGATGCCCTGTTCATCATGTTTTGTGTTTAAAGACTTAGAACAAAACATCTAAAGTTAATTTATATAAAAATCTCCATTGGCAAAGAAGTGCCATCAATTCAGTTCTAATATGCTGAATAAGGAAATATTCATCATGATGATAGAAATCCTCTTTTTTTTTATTTCTAGAGGTGTATACATATAAGGATCAGAATGAACATTTTGTTCTGCACACGTTCAGAACTGGTTCATCATTTTGTGCATTTTCGTCCTCATATTGCTTCATCTTGGGGGAATCCTGGCCTGGTGGTGTTCAGTTCTGTGCCCACAGAACCTCGTGCCAGTGACTCCTCAGCCAGGTGACTGCACCAGGGCTCTGAACCCACAGTCCCTCTTCTATTGAGCAGGATTTCTAGTGCCCTGTGAGGAGTGACTGCGGACTTTGAGCTTGTCCAGTTTGGAAAAAAGGAGGCTGAGGGGTGACCTCGCTGCTCTCTGCAGCCTCATGAGGAGGGGAAGGGGAGAGATTGATGCTGAGCTCTGCTGAGCTCTGGATCAGGTGACAGGACAAATGGGAATGGCTCAAACCTGCAGCAGGGGATGTTCAGACTGCACCTTAAGAAACATTTCTTTCCAGAGAGGGTGGCTGCACACCAGAATAGGCTTCCCAGAGAGCTGGCCAATGACTCCAACCTGTCAGTGCTGAAGTGGTCAATGCCTTTAATAACTTTAATTTTTGGTCAGCCCTGATGATGATCATTGTAGGCCCCTTCAACATTTATTTTACATTTAAAATGTTCATTATTGTGCATCAAAAGTAATTTTACAGAAACAAAAAGTTAAAAATATTGGGGGGAAAAAGCTTAAAACCACAAGAATTTTAGTATTGGAAACAAAACACATAAATTAATTAGCTTTATCAAAAGTTTTTAAAGAGCAGCAAAAATATTTCAGAAGCAGGGGCTTTCAGTAAGATAAGCAGTGGCTGAGCATTTTATCAGTTTTCAAACTGAAATTATAGGCATGTATATATGTATATTCTCACATGCACACCCTCTATCCCCAGTGACAGTCTTTCTTGCTCTGAGAAAAGATAAAATCACCAGAGGTACTAGAATCCATCCTAAGTAGTGACTGTTTTTCCTCAGGGGGATACTATTTACTTTGGAGTGTAAGAAAAAAGATCCTATTTAAAAACTGCCAGTTATGGGCTCTCATTTTTTAGTTAGTGATTGATGTTGGGGCCAAATACAAGCCCAAGAATTCCTTACTGTCTAGGAGTTTACACACAGAAATAGGGCTTCAGTCATACCAGCTGCTGACCAGTTACTGTTGTGGTAAAAATGCATATTCCATCTAATTGCTTAAATATGTATATTCCTTCTTTCTAATTAAAAAAATAACACTGGTAGAAACTCTTAAGTAGTGTAACAGGAAAATTAGGCATAAACTCAAATCTCAGACTGCAATAGCTCATTGAGGACGTTGGACTTTTCTGCAAAAAGTCAGTTTATTCTGTTGGGCTAACAAAAGGGAGAAAGTGTTCTGAAGTTGTAGGGCTTTTAGCATAGGTTCTACATTTCAGCTTTTAAAACAATTCCTTGGATTTATTCTGGAACAAGCAGATTCAAAGCTATTATTGGCTTAAACATTATCTGAAGAAAGGATGCTCAGTATGTTTTACCTTTGATCTTCCAGGACTACAGTACTATCCCTCTGCATTAGTGTGCCCTAGTATAACCCAAGATTGCATATCGATTATGTGCAGCATGCTTTCAATGTCAAGAAAATTTAAAACAATAACAGCAATTACAGAATTGGTAAATTCTAGAATTCTGTATAATACAGAATCATAAGTACAACATAAACAAAAATAATTGATGTAAAACTAGTTATACTATCGTAGCTATTCATGAAGATTTATAGAATCAATAGTCCATGCCAATTTGCAGAACAGTGACCAAGTCAGGTGAGCAATCAGAACGACTACATTAACAATTCAGAATTTTTAACATTGTCCTAACTAGAATTTTTCTCCTTTTCTCTGCATCTTTTCTCTCTCTTTATCACCTTGTAATTACATATTTACTTTCTCCTTGCCTTTCTTACATTTTAAAATATTTTTGTTTCTTCTCTAACATCTTTGTTAAAGAACAACATAGTGCTTTGCTTTGTGCCCTTACACTCTGGAGAACTTGTCACGTCTTTATTTCTTCCACAGTGATGCTTCTCAAGAGCGGGAAAGGGTAGGTGAAGAAAGAAGACAGGAGGGGAAAAGGCTTGGGTTTGTTTGCAGTTTTACAGACTTATGCCTGCCCCCCTCCTTTCTTTTCTTCCCTTCCTTCTCCGCTGCCTCTCTCCCTCCCTCCTTCCCCAGCAATACTTAAAAAATCATCCCATTGCTGTTGTGTGAGTGCACACGCTGGGAGAAATTACAGGGGCTCTGCTCCAGATCGCCTTGGCAACTCCAAGGCAGCCCTGTGCGCGGGGACTGGTGGCACGGCAAAGTTTCCCAGGCCCCCTGGGGAAGGGGAGGGGAGAGGAAAGAGGAGGCAGAGGTGCTGGAGCCAGTAGCGTGTGGAGGAGAGAGCAGCGAGCGGGATGAAAGGGGCACATACATCTCCCGCGGGACAATGGGGGTTTTGCTGGCTGACTGTGAAAAGACACGCTGAGGATACAATGCTTTGTGACACATGAAAGCTTCGGGGGCCCTTCCAGAGTCCCATTCAGTTCTAAGAAATCTTGTCAACATCTTAAAATGCAAAGAAAACAACCCTTTTGATTTTCTTTCGTTTCAAAAACAGATTTTAAATATTATTTTAGATAATGGTTGTTGTTGGTTTGCTGGAAACTTTTGCAGTTCCCTGAGTTCCCATTAACTGCAGTGGGAAGGGAAACTGCCCAGTAGGCCCCCAGTAAGGGCTCTCAGAGGTGAGCACTTGCTTCCTTCTCGAACAACTTTTGTTCATGCTTGGGCCTGCCATCCCTCTGCTTTGAATGCCATGAGCAGTTACAGCTCAAGAGAGCTGATCCCATGTTCAAGCTGAGAAATAATCTACATGATAACAAGAGCAGGAATGAGACTGAGCAGCCTAAAACGGGGAGCCATGCAGTCCCAGCCAGAATGCAAAACAGGAAACCACGCTGGGAAGCAGTTTACAAGGACAAGAGCATGACTCTTCTTCCCTGACATACCACTGTCACATGGTTCAACTCTCCATCCCAGAATCAGTCCAAGAAAGAAACAGGGTCACAAAGCTCTAATCCTTCAACACAGCAATCTTTGCTGGTAAGATATGCCCTACACTGAATCCTAGTGATTTTTGGAGACTCAACCTAGTATCAAATGTGGAGTACAAAACCATTAGGTTTGGTTAAAGCACAGGCAGGAATGCCTGCAAATCCTCTAAGACCAACAGTGCTCAGACTTTCATCCTGAATCTATTACCTCTTAAGGGCAGGATACTGGGAAGTGACTGACTCAAAACCTGTGCATGTCCAAATATTCCTATCAGACTGTATAGGTTAACCTTTCATGTTCAAGATGTAAAGCAAGTTTTGAAATGGTCTTATCCAAAATGAAAAAAATAGACACTTTTATTGCTATTTTAGAAAGAGAAAGTAAGAACACAAGAACCCCCACTTAAAATATATGAAAATAAAATTGACTGCACCAGTATGTAAGCATTCATTTTTCAGTTTGTAAGTAACATTTTGTTTTAAGTTTCAAATTAACACTTTAAAAATAAAATTTGTAACAAATAATGTCTGAGATAAATATTTTGCAGAAGAATTTGGAAATTATTCCAAAATTATTAACTTTTTTTTTGCATTGGTTAAAATATTTTCATTATTTTATAATTACTTTACTTGAGGACTCTAAAGTAATAACCAATCTTCGATCCATAAGGAGGGCTACAGAATTTTCTGTTCGTAAAGATAAGAAAACTATTTGTTACTTGCTAGTCTTTACCATTTTCCTCACAGAATCAAAATTATTAACTGTAAACTTACCACTATCACCCAGTATAACAGGTGGAAAAGCTGAGTAGAGAAATGAGGGATCAAATGTTGCAAATGTTGGATTTCCGTGTTCAGTTTCTTGGTGTACCAGTAACACTACAACTTCCACTACGATGGCACACATAAACAAAGCAATCGAGTGTGTGAGTTTAGTGATGTTCCTTTGCAATTCCTTTTGTGGGTACAAATCTTACTGGCTCTAATGGTTTCTGCCGAAAGGGCAGAAAATGAAAAAAAAGATGAAATGAAAGGGTAAGTATGAAGCTTGAAGATCTGATCAGAGCCTGGGACTCAGCCTTGATCTCAGTTACTTCAGGGACTAGAGTACTTTCACTGTAACTCCAGTAGCACGTATCTGCTCCTTTAGAAGACAGACAGAAGTATGATGTATCTACAATGACTTGAAAAAACATTTAGTTTTGCCAGGCCATGATTCTAGTTTTATATCTCCATATTATTTATATTCCTACAGTCTTCTTGCCTTATTTTAAATGCTTTCTCCTCTGAGACAGACACCCAGAGCAGAAGGTTCATTATATTTTATAGGTTTAAAGACAGCATCCATATAAATGTGTAAGCAGCCCATGGAAGTATGGATGACGCAATTCCATGTAGGAGGAGCGAACAAAGCAAAAAGATCTTTTCCTGATCCCTTTCATCATTCTGCACTTTGAAAGCTTGATTCCAAGAGGAAGCATCAGCACTGCTTTGAGACAGATGGCACAGCCCTCCAGATGGAGTACGGGCAAATTTTAAGGAGAAAAAGAAGTGGGGCATTTTAAGGAGAAGAACACTAGCTGCATCTGCTCTGGAAAGAGAAAGAGCATTTCCAGTTCTGACAGTCCTCATGAGAAATTCCTTCTCAGAGACTCAGAACACTTTCCCTGGAAGAATTGCTCTTCATTAAAGAAACACATTGCAGCCCTATAGTGCAATCTGACAAACACTTTAGAAGATGCCTTAGTGAACACTCTAATATTAATAGTAGATCCAAATAAAGCCAAGACTTAGGCTTAATGTTGTGAGTTTTGCAAAGTTTATGAAAGACTTTAAATGTTTATTCATACAATGGTAAGGATTTTCTGAAACAGGCCACCAGAATTTAATTTGTTTTAAACTCCCACGGCTTGGGACAGAGGTAAACTGAGGTCTTTCCACTGGGGTTTAAAGAAAACTCTTCATAATGTTAATTGTAGCAAACATTATCAGCATTAATCAAGAGTACTCTGTTTTCTTTCTTACTATTACAAATTATGTGCAGCACATTTTTCAGACTATGCTGACCAGAAACCATGAATTGTCTTATATTGTGGAATATAAGGAGTGCCACACTACATCAGACCAATAATCTTTGTTTTTAAAAAGTGTTAAGAAAGCACAGAAAGCTGTAACTCTTGTAATAGAAAATTATGTTCAGCAAGCACTAGGGGTGGGCTGGGAAGACAGTGGCAGTATGAGCTGCAAAGGAGAGACAGCTTGCCTTGGGTAGGTTTAAGAGTACTGGTCGTCAAAACTCTTACCACAAAACTATTTTCATCATGCTTAGTTTATTACTCTTTACTCACAACTGTATCAGGTGAATGTCATTGTGCTTAAATTTACTAGGAATTGCTGCCCTGGATAGTAAAGCCTCAGGGAAGATGGGAGTCCGAGCAGTAGTCTACTACATGAGCACTACGATCATTGCTGTACTGATTGGTATAATCATTGTGGTCATCATCCACCCTGGGAAAGGTACTAAGGAAAACATGCACAGAGAAGGCAAAATTGTGCAAGTGACAGCAGCAGATGCCTTTCTTGATTTAATCAGGTATGGCTATGACATTGAACATTTTCTGTACCACTAGCAATGACAGTAATATTTAGATTCATAGAGAACAAAAGTAGAGAATTTTAGACAGTGACTACATAAAGTTGCCAAATTTCTTTCAACTATGAGATATCAATATCTCTAAGCCCTGAAAAAGGATTTATTTCCAAATGAAGCTGTTGCAGGGGAAGAAACTGCTTTTAATACTGAAAGAAAAATTCATTCTTTCTTTCATGCACGAAAGAAAGACTCCTGCTCTGTTATCTGCTTGGCTCTCTTTTCCTCCTTCTATTGCACAGACATTACCAAATTCCTCCACTTTTCTTCCAACTTGCAACAGTTTTCTCACTTCACTTGAACTTCTGATTTAGTTATTCATTTTAATTTTGAGCTGTAGCCACCAATATTTGTGTGCATCTACTCAAGTTATTAAATGGTATGAATGGAAAATAACTTCCAGGAACAGGCAAGAGAAATGCTTAAAATAGAGGGCACATATTTAAAACCTTGTTTTCTCGTTGCTCAGAGACTCTGCAATACCTCTTTTATAGAGCTAATATGTCACAGATGTATTGCAGGTATTAGGGACGCTGAAGTTTTGAACTCAGGAGCTTTTCCACAGGTAAAGCCACCAAAATTTTTTGTTCCACTAACCCTTTTGGAGAATCCAGAGACAAGGAGAAAGGCCTCCAGGAGTCATGCTGCCAGGAAGGGGGACTACAGAAGAGGTTTTCACTCAGATTGCTTAAGATTTATTCAGTTAGACTGCTTCTAAGTCCCTCAGAAATCCACTGTTCTGGAAAACAAAGAAACAAACACCCATCTGCAACGAATGTACACGCACATTCACAATTATATGTGTATGTATTATGATTATACAATACTCAGACTCCAGAAAGGCTTGGGGTTTAGTTACAACAAGACCACATCAAGTGATAAATATCATGAAGTACTAGGCTACATGACTGCAAAAATTTTTAGAGAACTAGAAATGCATTAAATATTATTAAATTATTTATTAATCTGGATTCATAAAGCTAATAAGTACAAAATTAAAAGTCAACACTGTCCCACAGAACTTTGTACTTTTGATAATTTAGCTAATACACTGCTCCATAACCAGACCTGCCATATAATATTGGATGCGGAGATTCCAATTGCTAGGATCTATCCAATCCAAGTACATTTCATCCTGATAAAAATAACCAGGCCAATGCTACAGAGCTGTACTCACTGTATATGTAATCATATATTTGTCCTAGGATTCCTTCAAAAATTAGTTGGTCGATTCTTTTATTAGTTATGTCCTTCCTGAAGATATGGTTAGAGTATTACAACTTCTCATGTTGTTTTCTTTCTCTTTCACAGAAATATGTTCCCTCCAAATCTGGTGGAAGCTTGCTTTAAACAGGTAATTTTTTTTTAATTTCCAAATAAAACATGAAGAAGAAATTGAAATGTAATTGCATTTTCTTTAGGAATATCATGTACTTTTACTTACAGCAGAAATTTATGTGTGCTATGAGCTGTCAGGAAAAGAAAAACAAATTAAACAAACCAAATCTATGCTTTGTTTTCAATCATATTAAGACAGTAGTATTTACTAAGAGAAATGTAGAAAACACACCTAGCTTGGTAAATCAAAAAATGATTTTTTTCAAAATGTCAAATTCATAAGATGACAGCAAGCTTCATTAAAGTGAATACAGGATTTGTTTTTCAAAAACAGTGTCATGTTAAACTAGGAGATACTGAGATATTCACCATCTGTACAAAGACTGGAAGGCAGTCAAGACTGTCATGTGAGAAATGTGCTTATGTTTGAAACAGAAGAAAAAAATTTGTGGACATTAATAAAAAAAACAAATTAGGGACTTCCTGTCACCTGTGGTAGGAGTCCATAGGAATGCTTTTATTATGCTGCTTCCCAAAATCTTCAATCATTAGCTTGGTCTTAACCTTAGCTGTTCTGTGGAGAAAATAACTAGCTATATTTTTTTTCTTAGAAGGAGGAGATTATAGATTCAGTGAAACCTAGAATGTGTGTTTCCATAATCTAATTGCTCCATATTGACCTCACAGACAATCTTGAACTGATATTATTTACCAGTTACTGCTGTAGCAATAGAAAAAAAGCTGAAATGTGGAGGTCAAGAAGCAAGAAGATAAAGTAGAAATTTTCCAAAGTCCAGCTGAGTTACATCTTGCAGAAGAATTGAAAATAAATTGTAACATAATCTTTAGTTATAAAACAGAACCAATAAAAAGGAGTGACTTTCTGCATTAAAGATTTCTAGATTAAAGATGATAAAGCAAACCAGACCCAGGTCCAAGACTAACAAATGGTATGCCTCTGTCTTCTGCAAGGATGTTGTTGAACTCAGCATAGTGATGCATAAGAGCTGTATGGAAATCTAAATGTCTATATCCAACCCAGAAATAAAACTCAAAGCATTTAATGTAATAAAGTCCAGGAACAATATGATCTTTATCTCAAACTAATTAAATAATTAAGACATAAACTTACAGATGCAGCAGCGAGTATTTTCCATAAATCTCTCGAGTTGGGAAGTTGCTATCTACAGCTGTTGAAATCAACTAAAGTGTCTTCCAGATTGCAGTTTCAAATAGATTTGGGAAATGATTTAAGCAGATAAAAAGCCATTAGTTTGGTCTTGGTTATAGTGAAGGATATAAATACATTAAAGGAAAAGGTAAAGACCTCATAATAAATAAATATTAAAAATACATTACACAAACAAACAAAAAAAGAATAATAAAGGTTTCTGAAATATACCTTGTACCATCTTCCTTCCACAAAATTGCTTGTTTCCTCTTTCTTTTTTTTGGTTTGGTTTGGGTATTTTGTTTTGGTTTTTTAGGAGTTTCTTGGGACTTCTGACAAAAAATAGTTTTTCATATAAGGAAAATTAAATAGTTGAGTGGGGGATTGTAAGTAAACTGTAAAATTTGTGGAGAGAGCAATGGAAGCTGCTGAAGGACTGGTCATACCTCTGTTGATATTTTTATTAAGGCCATTGCCATAAGATGCACCCAGTTAAATTTATGGATGACAAAAAACTTCAAAAGCACTTTGAGTTATTTAACAAATCCCAAAGGAGCTGGTATGTCCCTGGCACAACACAATACTGCAAAGTCACAGCAACAAAGTGAATCAGCTCTTGTAGACCTTGGCATGTTTGGTACCTCTTTGTAACTCTTCATTACATGTGAAATAAACATTTAGAAGTTAACAGTAATTTCATACCATAACATAGCAAGTTATAATCGAAGAGACAAAAAAAAATTTACTCCCCTCCAAGTCAACTCTAGGATAGATTAGGTGACAGAACACCAAGACAGGAACTAAAGCCAGAGGAATGTGACCATTTAGAATACTGAACGTATTCAAATTTTTTCATTCATAGATTCATGTAAAATGAACACAATGGAGACTGGAGTTATTGGAATTATCAAAAGATCTAACATATAAAAGAATACTGATTTAGAAACTACTCAGGTACAAAACTAAAGTGGTAACAGAGCTGAATAAGATAAAGAAAAATGTATAAAAAGAAAAGGAAATCACTCTTACTGAATTTAAATTGGGAATTAGTAAGGTTTTTAACCTTTCATTACTTAAAGGTGAAGTCCTGGAAACATCTTCAGTTAGGAGTCTTAGAACACCTCAACAGCTTCATGATACAGCTTAAAAATTTCTTTTGATAAAATATTCTACTATATCAGGAAACCTGACTCTGTGATTGGCAGTTCTAAGTTTATGTTCCTAATTAAAGAAGTCCTGTAGGTTCTGCTAACACTAAGTATATTGTATTTCTCATGTGTTTTACAGGTTAAAGGCATTTCTAAATAACAATTCAAGAACCAAGAAATGTTTAGTGAAAGTTTTTATTGACTTTCAGCAGTAGCTGTATTTACTGAAGAACCAGGATTTTAAATCTGGTCATACTGATACTATTAGTTTTTTAACTCAATACCAAATCCTAGATTTTTAGGTTAAAGTGGTTTGGTTTTTTTTTTGTAGCAGATTTGTTAAACTAAAATCTTTTTTGTTTACAAGTACGTGTAAGATTCGCAGGTATCCAGATGACTTTGTGTATCTTACTTCATAACATTCTTTTCAAAAGTTTCCATCTGTTTTGTCATATGTTTCTCAGAAGATTTATGAAGAGGAATGATCCATCTGGCAGAAATCTGGTTCTGTAACACCATGTCTGCTGGTCCAAACACAAAACACACTACTACTCATAGTTGTCCACACTCAAAGGTGTAATACTGACCCACAACTTTACACACCTGGAAGACATCACTGGAATATGAATGCCACATGGAAATCACATCTTTGGATAGATCAGAGGTGCACATTCTGTCTTACAGCATCTTTAGGCAGGTTTCCTTCCTGATTTGTATTGGAACCCACTGGAGAATGTGAAATGAAATTGAACTGTGTGGAGAGCATAACCAAAGTGGGGGCTCCTAGATGCAGTTGGGAAAGCTTTTAAAGGATTGTTGCTAAGAGACAGAGTCCTGAAGGGAGACTGGAACCTTAAGACTTACCTAGAAAATATTTTCCTAAAATTTTCTATTATTCCTCTTTCAGCTGTTTGGTTCTTTGGATTCCCTTTCCTGGTTTTCTTTCCTAACAAGCCTGTGAGGCCAAGTTGCCTCCTTTTGCTTTTACTCTCCACATCCTCCTTATTTGCACATTTTCTTTCCCAGCGGATGTTTCCCTTTTTCCACCTGACTGGAAACATTTTTCAAATATAATGGAGAATGGTTTGGTTCCCTCAGGACCCTGGGAGGCATGTTGTCTTGTCCCATAGGCTTCCATTCAATTTCATCAGGGAGTTTCAAACCTTGGCTTACAGTGGGAGGGACTTTGCTCCTCCAAATTCTGCCTGGAGGTTCAGGGACTTGAGAGATATGGGAAGCCTGACTGCCAGGCAGTGAAGACTGAGGCAAAGAACTCCTTGAGTACCTCAGCCTTCTCAGGTGGGTTGTTAGACAGCAGATCCAAGCAGGATATTTTCTGATGCTGGTTATTTCCATGAGACAGGTCACAACCTTCACCATGCACTGATCATATGAGGCTTTGGTGATTTTTGTGACTAATGAGTGAATCCGAATAAATTGACTGCAGGTAAATATTCTACACTTACCTAAAGTTAGTTTACTTTGTTCAGAATTTTCTCTATGCCCTTACATTCACCTCCAGTTTAGGGATATCTAAAGAAATGTTTGGGTTTATCTTTCAGCTCTTCATTTCTATTTCTCTGCTAAATTTAAAAATGTTGTCTAGCCTGGGGCTGAGCAGTGGTGAGCAGTCTGCTTGTTAAGCAGATCCTGCTTCTTCACTGCTTGTTCTTTGTGCTGTGCTCTGAGGGTCTGTCAAAGGACAAAGGAAACATGAGCGAACTTGGGAAATCAAGAGAAGCAGAATCAATCTGAAAAATTGGGTAGGGTCATTCTGTTGTGAATAAGTAGAATTTGATGCCAGTTGAAGCTAATAGAACTGCATCTGATAACTGCATTCCTGCTGAGATATTTTTAATTACATATTCTTTCTTGAACTTGTCATTATCAAGGGGATTGAAAGTGTTAATCACACATCCAGAAATGAATACTAAACTAATATATGGTGTCTATTCCTCATGATAATTTTGGCTAGTTAAGATATATTGTGACTTGTGTCATCAGCTCTCCTGCAGAAGATTTAGAATGGTTTCACACATATCCATATGGAACGCAAAGGAAAAAAAAAAAACACTTAAGAAGGTGGAATATCATTGCCTTCTTTTAAGTTCTTTTAATTTTTTAGAGTTGCATTTAAGCAAACTTGTTGCTTTTAAAAACATTATTCACTAAATGCAGCATCATCTCCCAGACTTTAGCATAGTGCTAATTGCACTATCTCAGGGTAAATTAGGACAGTGAATGAGGAGTGTTCAGAACAGTTACCTTTGCGGTTACATTCTCTGCAAGTTAAACCACCTGGATGTGCTGCTGCCATGTTATAATATTACTGCTTTAAAAGTCCTTCAATATATCCAAGTCAAATGACTGTGGGTATCTTGTATCACTGATGAAAACAAGATAATAATCAAAGTGTAAACAACCGATTCATTACATTATGCAATAAAATAATTATGTTGTCTATTTCACAATGAGCTAACTTAATTAAAATTAAATTTAAAGTTGTTCATTACCATCATGTCTTGTAAAAAAAAGTCCAGAAATGCATTATTTTTACATTTTACTTGCAGATGAGATTGTTCATAGAAAGCTATTCAAATTAATATGTTCCAATAACATTTACCTTGCTCCTCAATTGTTCTCTATACATGAACTTAAGGAAAAATTACTAGTATTTGGCAAAATATTACCGATCAAAAATACCTCTTCCTGGAGACATAATGCACCAAATATCCTCAGAAAGTACAAGATTTCAGTGATGTTGTCTAGCCTATCACATATCAGTGTGTGGTCCTTTAGTCACTCTTCTGAGACCAATAAGTCTACAACATGTTTTATGAACATGTTCATTTTGTCTAATTTCTTCCATTTCTGAATGTTACAAAGGAACAAGGATCAGCAGAATCACAGTGTGATATCAAACTGTCTGTTTGAGTCACGTGAACAGTGAGTCACTGATAACTCTGATTCCCACTGAGATAGAGATCTGCTGAAAGTAGGAATGTCATAAAAGCTCACAAAATTATCTCTTGCCAGCAGTTATTCCGTGGAACCACAATAGTCAACTCTGCTGTTACCTCACCTATTTCAAAACATTTTCTAAGATCTTGAAGGTGGTCTTTCGTCCAGTCACTTCCTATAAGCAGTTGGCTTTTTCACCATTTCACACACAGAAAATATGTTTGATGGTGGTCAACCAGTCTTGATTTTACCTTTAGTGTCCCTTGAAAAAAACAATAATAAGAATAAAGCTCAACCTACATTTTTTTCCCTTAGTAGGGAAACACACTTCCTTTTTGTTTCCTGTATTCGGTTTTCCTTGATTTTCTTTTGCTTCACCAGGAAGCTTTTCATTATTTTTGAAACATAATTTTGAGCATAAGAAGACAGACATATCCACAGAGTTCTCCTTGAGCTCAGTCAGCGAAATTGAAAGAAAGATCAGCTCATGTAAATATTTCAGACCAAATAAAGTTGCTCTGGTTCCTCTTGCTTAGATTACCATTTTGAATCTCACTCTAAATATGCCATTTCTCCGCTGCTCTGGAAAGAGTTCCAGAAAGACTCTTCCCCCTAACAACATCTCTAAATACTTAAGTCTGAAGAATGAGATGAGTCAACAGATAAAATAAACATCTCTGTGTATCAGGCTAGTAGCTGAAATGGAAAAGAACTTTACCGAGTTCCAAAAATCCATATTATACTGCTAAAGAGACTTAACTAATAAAGAATTAAAAGCATGTTTCTGCTGTGATAGAATTCCAGAATGAGCACAAAATGAAGGCATATTCTTATTATAACGTAAAATTCTTTCTAACACAGGTTTATGAAGGTAAGGAACTTTGTGTGATTGTGCTTTCTCCTGCATAGATCCCAATGTCTTCTCAGTCCCCTATAATAATTTTTGAGCACCATGGTCAACTCCAAACTACTTTGACCTGAGGGGGCAATTCTCAGACAAATCAAGTCCGTTCTGCCTCCGAAGGAAAGGTGCTTTATGACTTAGCTCGTGGGCGGCTCCAGCAGCGGGCAGGGAGCACAGACCCAGCCCTGTCCAACAGCTCTATCCCCTGTGCTCCGACCTGGTCAGGCAGGAATGGGAGATGGGCCTGGGGGTAACGCAGGACAGTCAGAACCAAGTAAGTTATGATGTGCTAGGGAGAGTGGGAAGGGAATAGGAAATTTCATAGGAAATTAGGCTTTAATTCCAGACCTCATTGTTCCAGATCTCATTAAACAGCCTGCTTTTCTACTTTCATCTAATCTGTCTGCCTGCAAGTGCAGCACATTTACACCCTTCAGACATTTGCATGAGGGAATTTGCATCTAAGGTTTTTTCATAATGGAAAACATTAATAAAAATATTATTGTTACACAATTACCATACCCGTAGACAAAGAAAAAGAAAAAGGAAAAAAGTGTTTGATGTAAAGCATTAGGCAGTATTTTAACATTCCTGACAAGACGGAATAAAAAACATTTTAGTGAGCACCTATATAAGGTTTCCATTTACACTCTAATGCCTCTCTATTACTTAAAGAGACAATCCCGTCCCTCCTTCCCTGGCTGTGTAGTTCCAGTTTGAGTGTTCTCCCCTGACATTCATTAGGCAGTGTGTGCTGATTCACCTCCACAGGCTTTACCCAAAAATGGCCACTTTTTTTGCTTGGTAAGATTTCTGCCAATTTAAAAATTTGACTTATCTCACTAAGAGGTCAAACAAGAATTATCGCAGGTTGAATGTGAGTGGGTGAGGTAATAGAACTGAGCTTTTACATGTCAGCCAACTGCTCAAGCAGCTCTCAGTTGACTTCTCTACAGCCCAAATTTTAAAAGATTCTAGCAATTTTTATTCATAACTCAAGAATACCTGACCTTAATGTACAACTGCTCTGCTACATATTATTCAGAAGCTTTCCATAAATGTCCCACAAGCAGGTTTTTTTTGACATTCTGAAAGACTTAGAGCCTTTAGAAGGTTACCTCAAAGAGGTGGAAAGAGTGCACAAAACTGTTCACATGTAGAAAATAACATTAAATCAGGTCAGTGTTGAAAGATGATGATATTCAGGTTTCCCAACTTGGTCATAATTACTTCATTTCACTCAAATACTTCTGAAGGGTGCAACAGTCCCTAGATATCAATAATGATACTAAAGCCCTTGAACTTAGTTGCCTTTTCTGGTAGGTCCAAAAGAATAAAAATCTAAAGTAGCTGAATAACCTCAATACCAGGTTTCTGCTGTTTTAATGAATTAATTAGCATCCTGAGCTATATCAGAAACATTTAACTGGTGATAATTATTCTTCGTGTTCAAAAAAATTTAACCAGGACAGAACTTCAGGGTTTCTTAAGCCCAGATAAAAGTATTCAGGATGCAAATTTCTCATTGGAAAAACATTAGGGAGTGAAAGATTGGTTTTTAAAGCAGACATTTAGGATCATATTAAGATTTTGCAATTGATTTCTCCATTCCATAATGGAACCATTTCATGTCTAATCCTTTCCTTAATTAAAAAAAAGTGGTGACTTGTACTGCAAAGTAAACTAATGGCTTTGCCATAGAAAAGGAAAAAAGAGGTATGTTATGTTTAGGTTATCCTAAGTCTAAATTTTTTTTAATTCAGAAAGATGAGCAAATAAAGAAAGTTCAGACCACATTAAAATATTTTTACTAGAAAAAAACCCAGATTTATTTAATATCTGTAATTTTGTTATTGAGAAAAACAGCAATTTATAAAAATGCAAACTGAAAATCAGTAGTTTTGTCACAAAACACAGGAGCATGACAGATCTGCATCTTTGACTTTGGCATATTTATGAGAAAATGATTTCTGGAAGATAAAGCCAATGATTACAGTCTTGAAATTAATGGACTTTTCCTGCTTTCAGGAAAGCCAGGCTTTCATCACTGTACATTTTACCTCTAAATATTAAGAAAAAATTCAAATGTCCTACAATAGTAATTAATAATTTAATTTGTGATTTTAACTTTGCTTGCTATGATTCACAGAATTTCTATCTTTCTTTTATTTTTGTTTTAACAGTTCAAAACCAACTATGAAAAGAGAAAGTTTAAAGTAGCTATTCCATCCAATGACACATCCACAGTGACTTCCATAATAAGCAACGTGTCAGAAGCAATGGAAGCTCTCACCAGAATGAAAGAGGAAATAGTTCCTGTTCCGGGTTCTGTGAACGGAGTGAATGCCCTTGGCTTGGTGGTGTTCTCCATAAGCTTTGGCCTGGTGATTGGAAGCATGAGGGAGCAAGGTCAGGCACTGAAAGACTTCTTTGATAGCCTTAATGAGGCTATCATGAGATTGGTAGCTCTAATCATGTGGTAAGTGCCCCTTTGATAAATTCCTCTTTAAGCTTCTAACAATATTTTTTCATCACAGTCAGGCACTGGGGAGCAAGGGTCTGTTCGGCAGAAAGTCAGACAGTAAGACCATATCTACCTTGTAGCTTTTTTGTAAGTGAAGTCAACAGCTGTAACTCTCTCTGTCAATAATTTGCCCAAACATACCAACTCTTTCAGTGGGTTTTGCTTCTGACATGAGAAAAATCAGAGTTTATGGCAGAAGTTGCTATGCTTATACAGAGCCACTCTATGTCTTCATGAAGATAGTGATCACAGCCATATGCTATTGAAGTTTCCTTATAAGTTAATCTGAATTCATTAAAGGAAACCGACAAACCTCTCCCATAATCTTATTTCTGCACAGCAAGACCTGGTTATCACAGTTTTCCAAAGCACCTGGTTCCTGTAGTTGTGTGGTGTACACGTCCTTGCATTGTAGCTGCACTGCTCACACATACACATAATCTTCCTGCTGTCTTTATTGTGTAAATAAAACAAATACCTTTTCTCTCAAGGTATGAAATCTTTTCAACAATGAAGATTCATTATTCTCCAGATAGAAGGTTAACAAAGAAAAGAAATTATATAGTTTTTTGTCTTCTGTACTACAGAAAAGGAACAAGTAAACTCCAAGAGCCTATCCAAGAGCACACACATATGCTGCTATACTAGATAAGAAACAAAAAATAAGTGTATTTGCTTCAGTGCTAAAATCTTTTCTCCTTCACAAGCACGCTTAAAATGATAAAGCAGAGGATGAGAATTTTTACGTCAGATAAATTTCCACATGGATTTGAAGGCTTAAAACGCTATTTAGATATGGGTGTTAGGTTTTGTTCTGTGGTATCTTGTGAGAAGACAAGTGGACATTTATAGAAATAAGGCTGTACGTAAAGTACTGCTGCAGCAGACTTATGCTTGAGTTTTATGCTCAGCACTAGCTCTTTCTTCACCTCTAGCTGTGTTTACTGATTGGAAACAGCAGTCCATACCACCTGTGTTGTTGTCCCGCACTGCAGCCAAACTTTGTCAAACACGTCTTCATGCTGATGAATACATTTATCCAGTGCTCCATGGATAAAATATAGCATGGCCAGAATCTGCTTGAAATCTTCAGAATTGTGCAAGTTCCTTCCCGAACAACGTGGGAAACAGCACTGGAATAGAACAGGGTGCTTGGCATAGCCTACAACAGTGTTGGTGGAGTCTTAGTTCACACAGAATTACAACAGAATTGGCTAAACAAGCTTTTAAATTACACTTGAATTCCAAAGAGAACTAATTTCCTTACATGTCCAAAGGGTATGCTACATATTTGGAAACCTTACCAGGTCTTGAATACACTGAAGCTCACCAGAAACATTCACAGCTGTGGTTTAATCCAGGTTGAAATGTTCAATCACAGCTGTGGTTTAATCCAGGTTGAAAGAGTCAAAGAGTTAAGTTCTTGATCTTCTCCTGCACTGGGGCATCCTAAGAGTGAAATTGTGCGTTCATGCAGCATATAAACACAAACAGCATGGATGGGGGAGCTAATATCTTCTTTGTTCTGTAATACTGATTTGTTTCTTATTTGCAGGTATGCTCCACTTGGAATTCTCTTCTTGATTGCTGGAAAAATTGTTGAGATGGAAGATATGGGTGTGATCGGTGGTCAGCTTGCCATGTACACTGTAACAGTTATCATCGGTTTGCTAATCCATGCTGTCATTGTCCTACCTCTTCTCTACTTCGTGATCACTCGTAAGAACCCATGGGTATTTATTGGAGGCTTAATCCAGGCATTAGTCACAGCTTTGGGAACGTCTTCCAGGTATAACATGATATTTTAAAACATTATTTTTAATGGTATTACTGGTTTGAGAAACGGTTTTGTCTAATGTTTGGTGAACTCTGCATTCAAGTACTCATACACTGCATTTTAGTTCTGCTGCTCTCTGATATTTACTTGAACTCTGTTTTCTATAAGAAACCTGGAACATAGGTGAAATTAATGTGTTTGGTGATGCAGGCTGCGTGGCCAGAACCCTTGTGACTTTGGTTAGTATTGGTGCTTGCTATTTTAAGTAGTTTTTAATGGCGTGATCGTAAAGGATACATCATGGCAAAAAGGCAGAGCAGCAAACAAGATAGTCCAGAGGGGATTCTCATTGGCAGCTGACATTTTGTATTCAACATCCTAATAGAAAATTATGGATACAGAACCCGCAACAGAAATGCCACTTTTGATCTTTGCTGGTGGTCACAGGTACGTCATAGGAATTTTTAAAAAATGTTTGTGTGTATGACGGCAGGAAACACTATTGCAATCAAAAATATAAATTTCTATACCACGTGACCTATCATAAAACAGCTTCCCTTTTAGTAGGTGTTAAAAGTCTCTCCTAAAAACAGGTGTTTTAAGTCAGACATTCTGGGATACTAAATTCAAGTCCTTGGTGTTTTGGATTACTTTGAAGATTTGGATGAAAAGCTATTGTGGCCATTAAAGTAGAATCTGATTCAGGTTTGTATCACTGAAAAAGCTTTTGAGGACTAAAAAATTATGATAATATACTAATGGGAGACAGGGGCAATTACTGATTTCACATTCAACATTTTGATGTCAATACTTGCAAATCTGTGGAATGCTTAAAAGAGATGTTGATTAAAAATTGTTTAAAAGAAAATTAAAAGAAAACAAAACTTACACCAGCCAACAGAGTTTAGGGAAAATAAAATGAAACTACAGCTTTGGTGGGTAAGAGTAACAGCGTTAAGCGGATGTGCTCCAGTTTTTTAAGACATTCCACTTGGAGTGGATTGAGATTCTCAGTAAGAACCCAGGCTGATGCAGTGCACGTGAATTTAAAAACCATTTAAAATTCAACTGTAAGGTGACTGTCATCAAATATATTTTTCTAGAACAATCTTCTACAGCCCTTTATTTTTTGTCAGAAGTTCATCAATATTGATAGAGTTTTCAAAGACGTGAAAGTCTGTTAAGAAGTTAGCAATGAAGATTTCAGTGAGACTGAGTAATCTGGATTGCAGTGCCTAGAAAAATGTCTTTAGTTTGGTGTGATCAGATGTGGAGATACAGAGCCTGGCTCGGACGGAGTTAGCTTTCTACATAGCAGCTGGTATAGTGTCAGATTTTAGAGTTGTGACCAAAACAACAACGATCAGTCACATGCTGGTGTTTTAGCTGTTTCTGAACAGCATTTGCACAGCATCAGGACCTTCTCTGTCTCTCTCTCCCCCCACAGTGAGTAAACTGAGGGGTGCACAGTGGCTTGGGAGGGCACAGAGTAAGGCAGATGAACCAAACTAAGAGATATTCCATGCCACATGCACCATGCTCAGCAATGAAAGGGGAAAAGTGAGGATTTCAGGAAGGTCGGCCACATGTTACTCAGGAACTTGCTGGCCATTGGTCCATCCAGTGGTGAGTGGTGCCTAGGCATCACTTGTTTTGTGTTGTGTTCTTTTGCTCTTCTTTCAAACTTCTCCTTCACTTATTAAACATTTTTCATCTCAATCCCTCCATTTTCTTGCTTTTACTGTTCCTTTCATTTTTGACTGTCCCATCAAGGTGTGGAGACAAGCAAGCAAGTGCTGCGTGGTGCTTAGCTGCCTCCTGGTGATAACCCATAAGTGAGAAAGTAATGCAACCATTGAACAAAATGCCCTTTCCAGAGGAGCCCACAAATAAATAAGAGAAAATATGCTTTTTACCGAAGGTTTGAATAGCTCAATTTATATAACTTCAAGAAAACAACATTCAGGGATGGTTCAATCACAACTCCATGACTTAAAAGTGAGAAGTGGGAATTTTAAATAGATTCCCCTGCCTGGCAGAAGAAAAAACACTGAACTTAGACACATTCAAACTAGGAACAGCATAGAGAATGGCAGTAATTAAAAAACAGAAAAACTTTCCAAGAGAATTAGAAGTGCTGTTAGAAGTGCTTAAAATCATCCTTTACATTTAAAAAAAATATTCTGATAGATATAAACTAGACAGAATAATCCCTCTTATAATTATAATGCATGACACTCTACTTTCTCTCTTTGCAGAATTTATATCATATATTACCTCCTTTCTTTGTGTTTCAGTTCTGCAACACTACCTGTTACATTTAAGTGTCTAGAAGAAATAAATGGAGTGGACAAACGCGTTACAAGATTTGTGCTCCCAGTTGGTGCTACAATTAATATGGATGGAACTGCTTTATATGAGGCTTTGGCTGCAATTTTCATTGCACAGGTCAACAACTTTGATCTGAACTTTGGGCAGATTATCACAATCAGGTATGGAAACCACAGTCACCTACATCTAATAACAGCACCTTTGTGATGACTCCTTGCTAGTTTATGTGGGATTAAACAAAAGCATCTGGAGCTGAAAACAAGAACTGGTAGAGTGTCAGATTATCTGTTATTCACATCTTCTGCACACAAAGGGGTCCCCAGCATATATTCTCCTTTAGATAAACCTTTAACAAAACTGTAACATAATAGTGAAGTCAACAAGAACAGTTTTTAATTAGATTTAAATTTTTCTTTGCTAAGATCTCTTGCAACTGTTGGGACCTACAGACTTGTAATCAGTACCAGGTAGTTTATAATGCATGTACAAAGGTGTAGCATAAAAGCGTCACAGTGCTGTTGCTGGAAGAGGTAGTGTTTTCCTTGTCCTGGTGGTTTCAAGGATACAAGCAGGGCTAGCTGTGCAGGGAGCAGTATACCTTCTATTACACCAGCTGATAGAGGGGGAGAAGGTAGGTTATAATTTCAAGCACACAAGCCTTCTTGTTTGAAATAGAACAGCAAGCAACCCCCTAGTTAGCACTCAATGGTAACTGATCGGCTTTAGTTTCATTTTGTTTATCACAGTTTAAGGTTAAAGGGTGATGGGTACACATGCAGAAGAAAGGAATGTCAGCAGGGGAAGAGACAGGCAATGTGAGACACTGAGACGTGTATTCATCACACAGGAACACTGAAAATATAGTGCTTTTCTCCATAAAACCCACCAGTTAATTTCAATATTTATTAACATAAGGCAAAACTCTGAGGCAATTGCTCTACTGTCATTAGTACTAGAGTTGCTTCCTGGAAAACCACATGACAAAACAAATTCTTCCTAAACCAAGTGTGAACCAGCATATTTCCACCAAGTCACTAGATTGTATGACTCAGAATTTCTGGCAGCTTTCTATTTTCTGATGGCAGAATGCCAAGTGCTGGAGGACAGAGACTTCACCTGGCATGAAATTACAGTGAGATGGACAGAGACTGAGTTCTTGCATTAGACCTGCAGGGGCAGAATTACCTCCCCAGATTTTCTTTTAATGTGTTTGAGCTCCTGGAGTGAGTTTTTACAATGAGTGGGGACATGTAGCTATAATGTTTTTGTCTGGCCCTTGGCATCTAGTATGGAATTTAGCACCTAACAAAATCCTGTTTCAAAGTTTCTGGATAAAGGTTTAGTGAAAATACTTTGTATGAAGAGTCATACTCCCCTGCAGATATGGGGTGTTCAGATAAGGGACTAAGCTCATCTTTTTATTTACTACTTGACAAATGCCTTCTTGCTTTATATCTGGCTTTAAAATTTGCCAGATGATAAGGAGAGTTTATTGCAGAAGTCAGTTAATTTCTCCTGCCATTTCTTTGCACAGCATCACCGCTACAGCTGCCAGTATTGGGGCTGCAGGCATTCCTCAAGCTGGACTGGTCACCATGGTCATTGTGCTGACATCAGTAGGTTTGCCTACAGATGATATCACTCTTATCATTGCAGTGGACTGGTTCTTGTAAGTATTTTTATGGAGTCATTAAAGGCTTAAAGCATATTTAAAAGAGAAATAGGGACAGGGAGATTCTGGCTATAACATAACCTTTTGCTGTGGAAGGCAGTTGAAATAAGTGTTGAAAAGAATCACTATTTCTTGCTATTAAGGTATTTTCTTAGAGCAGATGGTGAGGGGTGTTGCTTAATTATGGTTCCTTTTGCATACAAGCACTTTACTTAGAAACCTGTACTGTTAGGATACTAAGAAAACTTTCAGATACACTGTAATTAAATAAGAATAGAATTGCTTTATTCTTCTATTTTTTGTAGGATGGCAGTGAAAGCGTTTTCATCAACCAGGCTCAGAACTGTATCAGATCCTACCAATTCATTGCACCCCTGCTGAATATCTAATCTAGGAAAGGTTCATATGTCTATCCCATGAACACAGAATAGAAAAATAATTGTGTAACTCTTTTACCCAGCCACCACAGAGTGGAGTTTTTCCATTCATCTATCTGTAGAAGATGGCAGACACCTTTAAAAGTATATATTCCCTTAGGTTCAGGAAATAAATCAGAGCAAGATACCCTCCAAACTCTACTTCATCCAACAACGGTTATTTAAAGTTTCCAGGGGCTTTTACCCTTCAATCTTCTCAAGTGATCCCAGAAAGGAGGTGACCACGTTGTTATCAGAACATAATGTCTTCAAATGGTTATCTAACCACATGCCCACAGCCCAGTGTGGGCGTGTGCTTATCTCTTAGCACTGCCCATCACTGCTGGTCAAGCTGCCTGCTACATCTGCTGGGCAGACTCCTCTGAGAGGGATGAACTGCTGCAGTTTAATTTGAGCCTTTTCAGCACAATTCCACTCTACACATCATAGTTCATGATTAGGAGACAAATGACCCTAACAAGGTAGCTGCTTACATGTTCAGAGTATATAAACCCAAAGCACCAGGGCATTAAAATGCCTCCAAGCAGCCGTATGCTCGCTTTGCCATCCTCATCACATGGCTGTTTCTTGCTGTGAAGTTCCTAAGAGTATTAACAGGTTTTGTGACTCCACATCCCACTATATTTGTTAGTTTCTGTAGAAGAAATCATGGCATTAACAGTTCAGATAAATGAATATATATAAAATAGGTGGCTCATTCAGTAGCTATTTAAGGGCCATTTTAACAGCTAGTCTGCATGTTTCCTTGAGAAAGTGATGAAATCAAGACTAACTCACAACTATTTCCGTAGGGATCGTCTCCGTACCACTACCAACGTCCTGGGAGACTCCATTGGAGCAGGAATTGTTGAACATTTATCACGACATGAGCTGAAGAACAGGGATGCTGAAATGGGTAATTCTGTGATAGAGGAGAATGAAATGAAGAAACCCTACCAACTGATCTCACAAGAAAATGAGAATGAGAAACCAATAGATAGTGAAACCAAGATGTAGGCTAGAGAAAGCGTGAGTTCAACCCTACAAGTGTGGAAAGCACACACTTTTTCTGGCAATTTATATCTTGAATTCACCAAGTTCATCTATTCCTTCATTTCTCCCTTTATGCTCGCACTGGAAAGAATTAATGAAAATATATTCCAAACTAGCAGTGATCATGGTTTATGTTGGCTTCCCACTTTAAAAAATAAAATTAACAGGCAACAACACTGGTCCTGCTAGACATATGCTAACTGGGGATAAAAAAAGAGATTGTGTATATGTTACTCAGTCCTGTGAATCTTTTTTTTTCTTTTTTTTTATGAACTGGAAAGTAAAAAGATAACAGAGCCTGAAAATGGTTTTATTTTTTTAAATACCTGTTGCAAAATTCCTAACATCTATAAACACACAATCAATACTTCTAACTTGATAACTGCATCCAGCTAAGTAAATTAACAGGACTTTTGCTTTTTTATCTGATTTTTTTTCTCTAGTGTTATATTATTGTTCAAATACTAGCAGGACAATAAAAAGCAGGAGATTAATTGAGGGGATAAAAAGGGGGAAGATATATAAATAAAGAAAAGAAAATACCCCCAAATCAGCACTTTTACCAGCTGAGTTGAAATATTTCTGAGAAAGTTATTTTATCTAGACAGTTTTTCAAATTAGATTCAGCTGATCTTTATAAAAATTTAGCCTAGTTGGCTCCCACTGACTTGCAAACATTTACATATGCATGTATGTACTTCCAGTCTGGATTTGCTCCCTTAATTTCAACATCACAACCCAGTTAAACAATCTGTGTGTGCAAGTATTTGTAGGAGCAAGGCCCTGGTCTGGGACAGAAAACGTGTCTTCATGTGTGTTTGGATAAAAAAAGTGCATGCTCTGGATGCAGTAATGATCTACTTAATTATCAATAATAAGAAGGCAATGCCTGCCCTCTGTAGAAGGTGCAGAGGGTGAGTTGCTCAGATCCTAAAAGGGCTGGATTCTGAATCTGAATGCCTGAGACCAGCAGAGGTTTTCTGATTGGAAACCTCCCAAATCCTTGATCCACTAATGAAATACAGAGCTATTAAGTGGATTTACATTTCGCCATCTGCAGAAGGCTCCCTACCTTAATGTGAAATTTTGAATTCCTGGAGAGTTTATCAGTAGCACCTGAAAAAGAAGAAAAAACCCTTTAGAAAATAAAACTAATGGGTACTTTTGTACCTTTTACTAAGAAAAGATATGCAAATTGAAAAACAGTAAATACTATAATAAATGTTGTAATTTTAATGAGAAAGGATTTTTAAATAAAATATTGTAGTTTTCTTTGAGGGAATAGATAAGAAAAGAATGAAAAAGGGAGACAATGCACTTGTAATCCAGTGGCTTTTATATTCATTTCAAGATTATTTCCTGAACAAGTCCTTTCCTAGAAATAGAAATTATGTACTTTTTCCGTTTTGCCTTGTATTATTAGAGATGTTAAACTGGAAAGTTTTTTATGCAGTTGCAGATGGGAGAAAGAAAAAAATATTAATTAACAGGTACAATAATGTTGAGTGGTCTGTTTTGTTAAAATATCCAGTTTTCATCTTTCTCCCTCCCCTTATCAAAATAATTCTGACAGAAATGAAGGATTCCTTTGCATTGTCCCAGCTGCCATTCAACAAACATTCGATATATTGCTTCAGTCACTAAAAGTCCATAAATATGGTGTACAAGGAACTGTAGGGAAAATATCAGCATGCTGGTGGAAGGTAAATCTTTTCCCAAGCAAGACAGGTTTTTTGGGACTGGAAATTCCTGTCCATCTTCTCCAGTTGAGTAATCCAGACAATAAGAGTAAAAACTCTCAAGTGAATGAAGTGAGCAGGGTTTAATGTAGATTACTGAGCAGTCAAACCAAGAAAGCTCTAAATGAATCTCAAAATGAATGACTGAAAGAAAATATGGGTTGTTTTTTTGGTTTGGTTTTTTTTTCCTAACAGAATGCAAATCTAGGATACAGACAGGCATTTTCTGATATATAATTAGAGATATTTTTATATAGATACTGTATTCAGAATGTGTGTATAAACATTAACTGTAGAATTTATGGCATAACATTTTAAATTTTTGTTAAGATTTTGTTTGGAAATACATTGCAAAGACAATGTAAAAGGCTGTCTTTCTATGACATCAGCTGAGAAAAATGAATTGTGTCACAAAGAATGTGATCTTTTTTATACTAACTTTGTTTCTTATGGAAATCAGATATTATAGAAAGATTCCCTTCCCCATCCCTCACTGGTTCTGCATTGGTATGCACCCAGAGTGGATTGAGAAACATTACTTTGTAGATGTATTTTCAATAAAAATAGTTTTACATTGCTGGTCTTATTGTGATTTAGAATTTCTTTCAAAGGCTCTGTAATAGAAGCTTCACACAAACTTAGAGCTGAGAAACTCACAGTATGGGAGTTCAAGAATTACAGGCCATTTTATACAGCAGGGCTTTGGTATTACAGGACTGTCTTACTTCAAATACTTGTTTTGTTTCATGATCAAAAATAAAGAAGGAAAAGGTGGAAGGAAGAAAGATTAAGAATTAAAAGAACCAATGTTTGTCCTACCGAAGCTCACTCAAATTCAAGTCTATAAATATATATTTATATATGCAAAATCTGAAAAAGGGAATGCATTTACATTTTCAGTGATTCAACTACTGCAAAGTTGCCATTTCATTTTGGATGATGGATAATTATATGGTCCAAACTCCCATTACAGCACTGTAACATTACAACCATCTTAGACAATCTGCTGTTTTACTCACAGAAGAAGTTTGGGGTGCTGGGTGCTTTTGGCAAAAACTTCCACTAGCAGTTATCATCTACAAGAAGTGAAGTACTGGACTGAGCATACATCAACAAAACACCAAACCTCTATGGGTTTTTGCTGTGATGTTTTAAGCGTAAACAATATATAATGCAAAGAGTTTTGTCTAAAAAAAAAATTCAGAGAAGACATGGTGTTATAAAACACATGAGCATAATTTTTCACAATTTTTTTCTACTTATCTGAATGCTAATTCATCCAATCCAGATGAGTATCTTTGTGTCTCTGGAACTAGTATCATGATGGGAAGTGTTAAGAGGGCTGGTGTATCACAGAATCCCTTAGGTTGGAAAATATCTCCAAGACCATTGAGTCCAACCTTTGACTGATCAACACCTTGTAAACTAGACCACGGTACTGAGTGCCACATCCACTCTTTTCTTGAACACTGCCAGGGATGAAGATTTCAACATCTCCCTGGGCAGCCTGTTCCAATGCTTGGCAACACTTCCTGTGAAGAAATTCTTCCTGAGGTCCCACTGGAACCTCCTCTGGCACAGCTTGAGGCCATTTCTTCTCATCCTGTCACTTGTTACCTGGGGAAAGAGATCGACTCCCACCTGGCTACACCCTCCTTTCGGGGGGTTGTAAAGAGTGATAATATTTCCCCTGAGCCTTCTTTTCCCTGAATAAATATCTCCAGCTCCCTCAGCATCTCCTGATATGACTTACCCACTAGACCCTTCCCCACCTCCATTGCCCTTCTCTGGACATGCTCCAGCACCTCACTTGGGGATATTAGTGGCACAGTGGCCTTGCTTACTCCTCTGTGCCCTCATGCAGAATTGAGATCAATGGTATTCCATAATTTTTCAGCAGTATTTTCATTTAGAAGCTGGAGAACAAAACAGCCTTGCCATTCTTAGGCAAGAATTCATGTCTCTGTAACAGTGTGTGGCCAGTGTAAAGCAAAGTGATCATGCATGTGGAAAATCAGCTACTGGCACAGGAAAGTATTTCTTCTGAAGGATTGAATTTGCACAAGTGACATTTGTGTTCCAACGCAAGCACAACTGGCAAGAAATTTAAGGCACTTTTTCTCAGCTAACCCTTACTTGTTTTAATAAAGCTGCAACAGAAATGGCACAGAAGAGAGTATCTTGCTTCTCATGTGACCAACAATGTCCTAGGTGTGATAACAGTGTGTGATCAACTTGGTTCTAGTGTCCCAGAACAGGACAAAGATTCTGAGATGAAGAGATAGATCACTACCTGTCTTGACTTCTCTCTTTCAAAGGGGATCAGCTTATCCTGGAAGCACGGAGGGAGATGACTTTTACACCTCCATGCAAAAATGAAAACCCAGACTGCAATATCAGTGAGGCAGCAAGATTGTTTCTGATAACAGAGAGCAGTAGTCAATTGATATAATCCTTCATGATGAGCCCTTTCCTTTGCCTCTTCCCCCACTCAACTCCTGAGATGTCTCTAAGATACACAGAAGTACCTAAAATTCCAAAATTTTAAGACAGGAGCACCTGCATCTCTAACCAAGTTTTTTCTTTAACATGCCTCATTACACAACTAGGGCTGCACAAATAATTGATTTTTCACTTCAATGAGAGAACTGAAAAACTGGGGAGAAAAATTCTTCCAGGGTATCACTGAAACAATTTTTTGTTGCTTAAAAAAAAATTTGAAAAAATCCTATCTCACTTCTGGATTGCTTTTACCCTATTTTAAATTAAAACAAACTCAGTCGTAATATGAACTGAATGTGGAAATAAAACATTGAATCATTTTGCTAGGAAAATGTCAAAATGAAATATTTCAGCTTTTCTATAATATCTCCTCACTTTAAAGCCAATTGTATTTATAGAAGTTGGCACAGCTTCACAAGTACTTGCCTCAAAAACTGCATTTTTCAGCAGTATATTTTTATATTAATGCTTTTTCTTTGTTCTTTACAACTTCCTTTCTCCAGACATTGCACATTTTTCTGTTTTACTTGATTACTTATACTTTTTTCTTCATTGTATTATTGGCTTTTTAAGAGCTTTTAAAAACTCTGGGTATTTGATAAAAATGATAAAAAATCAACTCTCTTCTGATATTTGTCCACTATTGCTACTATTATTCTGGCTCCTAAACTTGTGTTCACGTTATGCATCATTTTTTCAATGGCTTAACCAGATTCCAATTTTCTGCAGCACCATGTTTCTCTGTCCACCTGTCCCACTTGCTCTCTTGGCCTTACTCCTCATTTTTACAGCTTCTCCTCCAACAACTCCACTACAGCAGGTTTTCATATATCCAGCTTCAGATCTCAGGAGTATTCTTGGTGCTCAACACAACGCAGTCTCTGAGTTTTGGTTCTCGACCAATAAAACATGGACCAAAGCACTGCCCTGGCACGAGGGTTTCCCGAGAAATTAAGATTGTGGAGAGCCTCTGCCACGGGTCTGGCACAACTACCTGGGCCATGTCTCAGGCACCACCCAAACCCTGAGGATTTGCCCCTAGTGTGTAGCACCCTTGTACTTTTATCTCCTGTGCTCTAGATACTTGGTGTGCATTTAGGAATTTACGCTACTGTCTCTTCACAACAGAAATTGGATGAATTTGTTCTTCATAATTGCTCATAAAACCCAGCCAAATCATGTAGTGCTCGCTGGCTCCTTCCACTGGCAAAAATCCCATGAATAGTAAAAAAGAGAGAAGGATAAAATATAGATCTCACTTGGATTTCAAACACAAAGAATAAACTACATTTATTGAGAATAATGTTGGTAGTGATGGCAGATGGTGGCTGCCATTCTTTCTGAGCAGGTGCCACACAAGCCTCCCTTCACAGATCTTCCGGTTCACCTTGCTCACGACCTGCAGTCCCTCTCCTATTCAAATCCTGCTCCTCTCCCAGGCAGCAGCTCCTGGCCATGCCAAATTGCCTGGTGGTTTTGTGATATGCACAAATGGGGACTGGGATGAGACCACCCAACTTGCTTTCATTTACAGGCTCAGCCAGGATGTAAGGCTGAGTCTCCAGAAGAAAAAGCCGACAGTACTAACCCACTGTGCCACTTAGCCTGCACAGTGCAAAAGAGCTATTCAGCTGCTGCCAGCGCTTCATTTTCAGATGTACTGTGGCTCTGTAACAATCAGCCTCCTAAAACTGCCGTGTTTCCCAGCAATGACAGCCAAAATCTTTTGTCTCGTTGGGTTATGCTGCCATCGTGTGGCAATAGTTTTTTGCAAGTAACATTTTGCATCCAATTAAAAAAATTAAATGCTCCGATGAACAGTTGAGAACACTTAACATATTGAGCACAGCACTTAACGTTTGTTCAGCTGCAGAATGTTATTATTATTATTATTATTATTATTGTTATTACTAATCATATAAAGAATGTACTCGTTCATCTTGTCCTCTGCTCAACACAGCCTTAAAGAGGTTCAGTGTAACACTATCATTCTTATATTGATTCTTTCGTATTTGTGGTCATTGTCTCTGCTTATCTGAGCACCTCTCAGGCAAGATGAAGGTGTCTTGTGCAAAATGGGTTTTGGCCACCGTTCCCAAAACATTCCTTTAGTTGTATGGGCTATTTGGCTTACACTAATTACTAGCATAGCAGTTTCACACAGTACTAATCTGTCTTCCAGTCTCAGTTTCTCTTTGAAGGGCTTTCTCCTGGTAATCTGATTTGTCCCAAGGTTTTATGAAAATGTTAGATTTGCACACTTGGAAGCTGCACCTGCCAAATCAGGTCCCTATTGATGCATGTAGACTGTACCTTGACACAATGCATGACAAAATGGTGAGGAGCACAGCTGAGGGAGCTGGGGGTGTTTAGCCTGGAGAAAGGGAGGCTCAGGGGAGACCTTATCCCCCTGTGCAACTGCCTGAAAGGAGCCTGTAGAAGTGTGGGAGTTGGTCCCTTCTCCCAGGTAACAAGGGGCAGAACGAGATGAAATTACCTCTAGGGGAGCTTTGGATTGGATATTAAGGAAAATTTATTCATATAAAGGGTGGTCAAACTTTGGAACAAGCTGCCAGGGCAGTGATAGATTCATCATTCCTGGAGGTTTTATCCAAGCTGTGTAGATGTGGCACTTGGGGACATGGCTTAGTGGTGGACTGGGCAGTGCTGGGTTAATGGCTGTACTGGATGATTTTAGACGTCTTTTCCAACATAAACAATTCTGTGATTCTACAAAGCAAATGCTGTGTGGCATCTGGCCAGGGCCTAAGTTGTTCCTTTGCAAACCAGCAGTGCTGCCAATACTTGTAGTACTAAATATTGTATTGCAAACTCCTAGAGACAGAATTGGAAGAATTTTGCTTACACTGTCTTTAAATCCATTTCCAGCCCTTAACACTGTCTAACAACATGATGTGACATAAAGGACCAGAAAGCAAAGAAAAGGAGTTCAAAATTACTATTTTTAAGTCTGACTTTAAAAAAAACAAGTCACGATTTTGAAAATTAGATATGTGTAATACTGAATCCTACTAAAATTACATCCCTCAAAAGCTACACGAGAAAATATTGACCTTCCTGGCAATTACTGTCTTTGTCAAACTGCAATAGGTCTTTCACAGTTCAGCAATAATTAAACCACCATGAAACTCCACCACTATAAAAAAGTGCACCATCTGCTAAAAATACAAAGAAAAGTTTTAAAATTGCAAATATAATTCCAGGAGCATGGGCCAGACTTTTTTTTTACTTCCAACACAAAGCAGCTCTTCTATTTCAGCATCATCACCAATAAACCACAGTCAAGCTTTGCTTGTTCCTTCTTTCCTTTCAATTCATTACTTTTCACAGTATACTTTAGTCTGGTGGATAAGGCATTCTCCAAATACAAGCTCAGCTGTGAACACAAGAGAGAGAGAATTGAAAGGGTAAAAGGTTGCAGGGGAGCTATTGGGAACAGAGCAGCTATTCTGATTTCCTGCCATGGTGAGATAATAACACAAACCCACTCAACACATGGGCAAACATAGGAGGATATTGCTAAGGAGCTGGCATGATTTCAGCAGGGAAAATCTGCCTCAGGGATTATTTGCCTCATGGACCTGCTGGACTTCTTTAAGTGCACTCCTAAGGAAACTAGTTGCACTAGTATGTGCAACTTATCTGCATTTTCAAAAAGCCACAGATAATGTCCTACACCAAATGCTAATAGGAAAATACATTGCCATGGATTGAAGTACAGGTCCTTTATGGATTTAAAGCTTGTTATGAGAAAAAAAATGGTACATTTCTCAACATAAAGAAATATTTCTCAATAAGAAGTATCTAAAGTGAGTCCACGGACACAATGGTTTGGGGGCTAATTTTATTGAATACCTTTATCAATTCCTTGGAGAAGAAAGTTTGCAGTGAAATCTTCTTAAGTGAGCAAATAACACTATGTTTTTTAAAGTAGTTATGTTCCTTGACAATGGCACCAAATTCCAAAGCGACTTCATAAAATTGAACGGGTGAAGGACTGCTACGTAATCTTCCCTTTAGAGAGATACATTATAGTGCATCTATGGAAAAAAAATGTAAATGGCAGCTACATGATGCTGACCTCAAAACTGGCAGTTGTGAGCCAAGGAAAGTGTCTTAGAATTGATGCTGTTTCCTGAAATCACTGGATCAATGCATTGGCCAAAAAAGGCAGCACAATGCTGGGAGTCATCAGCCAAGGTAGGCAGAACAAGGAGAACAGAGGACATAATTTTGCTGCTATGTCAAGTCCTTGGTGCAGCCACAACTCTAATCCCTTAGGACGTTTCAAGGAGGATGTAGAGGAATTAAGAGATATACACAGAAATAGACATGAAACAAAACGATCACAAGAGGTGATACGAAAAGGCTGGAAGTCTTTAGCTGCAAAGATTGCATGATGAAGAAAAACAAAAACAAGAAGGCAATGGGTAAGGAAAACCTAGAACTGCTGTTCACCCTATCCAACAGCACTAGTCACAGGGGAAATTTGATGACACTGCTGGCCAAGTATTTTAAAACAGAGTTTAAACTATTTAAGGAGTACAGCTTTGCAAAGTGGACAGCGAACTCTGGAACTAGATTGTCACAGGACATGCAGACAGACAGTATCACAATGAGGCAACAGTATCAACAGGTTCAAAAAGGGATTACGTACACTCAAGAACAGGCCTAAAACAGATATCAAAAGGAGTAAGGAAGGACAAAACCTCCAACATCCTAAATACAACAACTTTGAAAGTTACCTAAGCCACCCAGAGAAGTGGTCAGCTCACGTTCTTTCACTAAACAGTGTCTCCACTGCAGGGCAGTGAGAAAACACTGGTTTTGGCAGAACAGTGGTCTGATCTATCAGGAGATTTCTAGTGTCCTTACCTTTTTCTACCTGTCCCAAACAGCAAGCATTTAGGCAACACATCATGGCTCATTCAGGTATCTGCCAATAAATATCCAACGACACCAGGAATTCCTTCTGTGACTTTCCACTTCACTGACACACGCATTCACCTGCACCAACTTATGCACCTTGCATAAAGTAGTCACCCTGCAGCTGCAGGTTAATGACCCATGTCTTTCAGGAAGAACTATTTTCTGCCTTCCCATTTGTAATGTTGTGTGTGCTCATGTGCAAAATTTGCCATCATCCTTTGAATCATGTTGTAAATTTCCTTTGTTAAATCTTTTACAAAACTGACATGACTTTCCCAGGCACAGGACTGTGTGCAAGGCTTGGAGCAGCAAGGCCCACTTCCAAGAGCTCCCAGCAAGCACCACCATGCAGCCTGGGCAATGCAAGAAACACCAGGTGAAATACTGAGTAAAATGTCACATATTCTCATCTCTTGCTTTACTATTTCTTAACCAACTTCAGAAAATCCAACCACCCAGTGGAACAGCCTGGTAAGTCCTGATACACAGCTGTAAATTTGCACTCTACTGTTTTCAAGGTGATCCGTTTATGCAGACAAAGTTCAAAGTCTGGAGCAGAGGGACTTCAGCTCATTTACATGCACTTTTTCAAAATACTGCTTTTTTATTCTGGTGACTCTGCCACTGTAAGCAATATTCCCCTAAAGAACTTGGGAAATTATTGGAACAGATGTTTTTCCAGATTTATTCCACTCCTCTGGTTGGAGAGACCACAACAGATAAAGAAAGACAGCAACCTGATGAAGTAATTAATCATCTGTTAATGAAGATACTATCACTACCGATTACTGAAAAATTCTATTTTAAATGTCTTCAATACAAATTATTTTTAATAAACTAAATTATTGTTATTATTTTCCAATACAAGTTATTATTTAAATGTTCTTGTGCAAATGTTTTATGGATTTTCATCTTTGAAAGTATTTTATTAAAAGCATGTTACTTAGAAAACCTAGCACGAAGATATTTAAAAATAGCATACATAATGTGATATTCCTGTTCTAACCAGCGTGCCAAGTGTATGGGAATATGAAACTCATGATTTGCTCCCCTTAAGAGATGAGGGCTGCAAATAGTTATAACCCAATCACAGGAACATCATTCATTGGCCTGATTAGCCAAGATTAAACATACCTTCAGCTGACATCACAGAATGAAGCACATATTTATAGCTGAGTACAAGGGATAGCAGCTCTGTTCGTTTGATTTTTATCCCTTTTCATCTCTCTCCTTCTCTACTCAGCTTTCTCTCCTGGCTCTTATTCTCTGGAGCTCAGACTATAGGGTTTTACACATTTAATACTTTACCTCTTTTGCAAGAGAGTCACCCTCAGTGACTGGGCAGTGGCCATCTCTCCTTGTGTCATGAACCTCATTGGGGTAAGAAGAACCTAGAACAAGGATTTGTTAGGTCCCACATTATAGAGATTTTGCATTTGCACTAAATCAGTGAGGTTGGAAGCGCCTTCAGCTGCGTGCTTTTGTCCAGAAGTTACACCATACAGAGAAGTGCAGAGAGAACTTGTAGAGTAGATCTGACTCACAGTGCTGTGGGTAAAGCAAGGCCAAAGGCTGGGAGCTTGTTTCCACATCCATTCCTCAGATGGATTCATAGTCCTTGCAGTAATCCCTTCCCAGGGTGAAATTCACCCTGGTTCAGCCAGGGTGAGTTCTTCGTTCTGCCTGACACCTAGTGGGCCTAAGCAGAAACATCTTCAGCAATCCTGAACAGCTTTTCCTCCACTCTCCCATTTGGATAGTACACACTCAGCCTGCAAATCATGTGGAAATTTACTGGTATAGATGGACAGTCTGTGACCTTTTCTAGCATTTTCCCCTGAAAATTATTTAAATCAGCCTTTTGATCTGAATTCTCCTTATCTTTCAAGGAAAGCAAAAGGCTTAAATAGAAGTATAGAGATGTCAATCTATTTTCAGGAGAATCACTTGCCATGGGTCTTTCCTGTGTGCACAAGAACATTGTGGAAGAACAGCTTTGATACATGACCAGCAAAATAATGGTACTATGCCACACAATGGTCCTGTTTTTAAAAGTATTAAAAATACAGATTTTCTGGAGTAACTGTGTTACCTTTAGATATAGCATTTAGTATAATAAATGTGTGAAAATTCATCCTGGAATTTCTGAACCTTAATTTTCACTTTTCATTATCCTGATTTAAGGAATTAATATCTTTTACAACTACAATTTTCAAAAACAAACTTAAGAACTACCAGCATGAAATGTACAAAAAGTCCAAACCCTGAAAGAATGGATACAAGCAGAAAATAATTTGGGGTTTTTTTTCCAATGGGTTGAATAAAAGCTCCTCACTGTTCTTCTTTGGCCACATCAGTTCAAAAACCATACAGCAGCAAAAAAGCATTTCAAGAAAGACAAGACTGCCTTGAGAGTGGACAGACCCTGCAGAGAGACCCTGCTAAATCAGAGAGATTGGCAATCACCAACAGTGTGAAATTTAACAAGAGCAGGTTCTGGATTCTTCGCCTGGGATTAGGCAACCCTGGTTATGTGTGTAGACTGGGAAATGAGAGTCTGGAGAGCAGCAGTGTGGAAAGGGACCTGGGGCTCCTGGTGGAGGGCGAGTTGAACACGAGTCAGCAGTGCCCTGGCAGCCAGGAGGGCCAACCCTGTCCTGAGGGACATCAGGCACAGCATCCTCAGCTGGGCAAGGGAGGGGATTGTCCTGCTCTGCTCTGCACTGGGGCGGCCTCACCTCGAGTGCTGGGGGCAGTTTTGGGTGCCACAATATATGAAAGTCATTAAACTATCAGAGAGTGTCCCAAGGAGGGCCACGAGGATAGGGCCTTGANGGATGGTGAAGGGCCTTGAGGGGAAGCTGTGTGAAGAGGGGAAGCGGTGTGAGGAGAGGCTGAGGTCACTTATTCTGTTCAGCCTGGAGAAGAGGAGACTGAGGGGAGACCTCATTGCAGTTACAACTTCCTGGTGAGGGAAAGCAAAGGGGCAGGCACGGATCTCCTCTCTGTGGTGACCAGTGACAGGACACGAGGGAAGGGCATGAATTTGTGTCAGGGGAGGTTTGAGTTGGACATGAGGAAAAGGCTTTTCACCCAGAGGGTGGTTGGGCACTGGAACAGGCTCCCCAGGGGAAGTGGTCACAACACCAAGCCTGACAGAGTTTGAGGAGTGTTTGGACAGTGCTCTCAGGCACAGGGTGTGACTCTTGGGGTGTCCTGTGCAGGGCCACGAGTTGGACTTGTTGATGCTGATGGGTCCCTTCTAACTCAGTATATACTCTGATTCTGTGGTTCTATGAAGAGAAATTATATTGGAGGAATGGAAAACTTCACAGCTGAAAGGAGCAGAGAAGGAGTAGAACAAGTTGGAGTGCTAGTAAAGAAGGCATTAAGACGTCAAAATGTCCATTAAATGTAAAGAAGATATGTCATTTGTGTTTTTCTCTGATTAAGAAGAAAATTGGCAGCCCATGAAATGAAAGGCTGAAAATTCACACAATGCAGTTAGTTACTTCAGATCACATTGAGGTGAAGACTTCAGCAGAATCCAGGAGTTTTCATGTTTATAAGGCAATAAGAACTTTCATAATCACAACAGATAAAATCATATATAAACTTTGGAAAGAGGTAGAAATTCTCTTGCCTCAGGACACCCACTAGTCTCATAATGCTGAGTAGGAGGAAAATCCCCCAGGGGCACATTAGATCACATGGTGTGTTTACAAGTTTTACACTTCCTCTGAAACTTTACCTTGCAGTTGTTGCCAAAATCAAATTTTCAAATGAGATGAACTCTGGAGGTCCGATCCAGGATAGCAATCCTCAAGTTCCCATTTACCACAGCAGCATGCCAAAGCAAAAGACATGTAAGTTTATTGCTGAAGGATAGGAAGGCAAGAAAGCGAGAGTCCTCATACCATTGAAACCAAACCATACATCTCCTGTCATTAATTAATCAAGCTCAATTTTAAAAGCAATTATGATTTGGCTGTTTACCTCCATCTTTTTCATTTGGAATCTCTTTATTAACCTATCCAAAGGTTAGGAGTTCCCTTTTGATTTCCTATTTTATAAAACTATTTTGTATCTATTTGGTTTTGTTCCATATACTTTCCAGCATGTAAGTACTTCTTCTCACTCCCCATGTTGACTTATAGAATTATCTTTCAGACTTTTTCTTCGTGGAAATTCTTTCTTTCTGTAATTTTTTTCAGGTTATTCCCATGTATCTCTGCTCCCCTGATTGTGTTAGAAATCCTCTTCTGCACTTGAGCCCTTATCCTTCTTGCATATAGGTGGCCAGAAATGGTAATGGTATTTCAGATGAAGGATGCACAAAAAAAATTAATTCTTCCTAATAGCGATCAAATACTTCAGTGACACACCTCAAGATCTCATTTATTGCTTGAGTAGCATCTCATTCTCCCTACATGCAGTCATCCTTCAAACTTTGTCAGCTAATTATCTCCAAGTTTATAGCAAAAATCCTTGTTATTTCTCCCTAAGAGCAACAACTGCGTTTTGCCCAAAAGAAGTTCTTTGCATTGCATTAGTACTTGAATTCTTTTTGTATCAAAGTCATTAACAGAATTATTAAGACTGTTTTCAAATGGGGAACTTTACTAGTACCTCCCTTCCCTTCAATGTCACTTGTCTCTTTTCATCTTTCAGTGTCTCAAACAGATCAAACTAATCTTCTTCAATGCAGTTAATAATTTTCTTCCAACCAAGCATTACGTTGAATATCAAATAAATTAGATCCACCACATTATTTTTGTCAAGAAAATTCCTTGTATTTAGAAAGACAATGATACATCAAGTTTGGCTTTATCTGTATGTCATGAATTCACGCTGCATTTTGTCCTGTTTTGTTTAGCCCCCACATCTCATCTCACTTCCTTCTGAAATTTGCCAAGTCTTTACTTTTTACTAAGGTCAGGTAGAGTTGGTATCACAGCAATGGGGCTTCAGAGAGATCTGTACAGTCTAAAAGCCTGTGCAGAGACATGATCAGGTACAATCAATGTTTTCTTTCATAGATGTTTGTCCAACCTGCTTTCAAAAACTAACATGGCTCTGAAACCCTTCAATTAACCCAGTGCTACACCCAGAAGTATCTCCTACTGTTCATTCCAAGGCCTCTCTGCAACAAACAACCATGTTTTCTCTTGTTCTTTTCCCACAAAATGAGAAAATTATTGATCAGCTTTTTATAAAGTTTTGTTATATGTATGCACTGTGGCTGTTTCATTGTCTTCTTCCTTAAGTTCAGACAAACACCATTCCCTCAGTCCCTCTGAATAACATGTTTTACCAACGTGTTTTTACTTCACATCTTTCTGGGCTTTTCCCCAGTTTATTAGATAATACTTAAACTATTATAAATTATAACCTATTTATTATATTTTACAGTACAATTTCCCTAAAATCAGGTAATTCCTGTTTCAATCATAAATGAAATATGATAACTGATACAGTGAGTATTTGTTGTGCAACAAGTAAACAGGCACATTTGTGCCTATACAAACAAATATATACAAGATATGCCTGAGTATAAAGCAAATATTTCACCATGTATCAGCCAAATAGATGCACCAGCTGTCCATTGAAATATTTAATTTTTTCCTCTCCTCTACATATCTGAAGCCCTGATGCTACAGACTTGAAAACTTAATTCAATCACTGTAAAGAGTTAATGCCTACTTGTTTTTATTAGTACTTCAAAAGAATTATTACTAACACACACTAATCTACATTTGGTAAATAGTGCCTAAGACAGCTAATGCACTTGTTACATTAATGAACAGCACAAAGTCTCTAACAGTTTCTACAGCATTCAAAACTATTCAAGGAATACTCAGATAAGATTTCAGTCCATACACAGCTTTCCACTTCCAGCCTTCCTTCAAGAACTCATCACAGGGTAAACCTGCAGTGACTGTCTGCTTGGTCACAAAGTACCCTTTTTTTTTCTGGAAGAGAGACATCCTTGCAAATTGCTGCTGTAGTGATGTAATAGCCATGTAATATTGTCTGCTCACAAATTTATTTTAATTCTATTTAAAAGAAGATGGATACTTTGTTCGTATGTGATCATATGAATGATTTCATGTGCGATAGTCAAAATAGATGTCCAGGAGATAGAGCATAAAAATGCTGATATAAAAAAGCATTGGAATACAAGCTCTTGGAGACTTGCCTTGGGAAACTGAGGTTTCTTGTGCTCCAAGATCTCCCATCCTGTGCTGGACGGACCCTTAGTGTTTTTCCCATAGAGCATTTCCCCAAGTAGAAGCCTCAGTAAAATACTTTCTCTTTCTAGATTTTATCTTTATTTTGAAGATCAATGTATCTTTTTGACAGCAAACATAATTTCATCTATGTCACACATTTTTCTGAAGCACTGATTTATTTTGGAAGTCCTCATTGTATTCAAATCCAGAGCCTAAAACTATATGTTTCGGAGTATTTCTTTCACTCCTTACCATCACGGAGGTAACTAATCCCTTGCTGCCATCTTCATAAGCACTGTGGCATCAGTTTACAGGCTTGAATTCCATCCAGTCTTGTTGTCTGAACAGCCATGATGAAAGTGCCTGAATATCTGATGCAAGAGCACATTCCCCAGGTGGCAGCTGTACCTTATTAACCACTTCTTAACGTTAACCCCTCTGTTTATGTGTCTCAGAGAATGCTGCAAACCACACCCCTAGTCTCTTCTGCTGCTCTGTGCTTACTTTGGCAGTAGGACTTCTGGTGACTTGGTCTCATCTCACCTTTTGCCCTGTGTTTAAATGCAAGAAGCTAGAAAGGATGTAGTCCTGCAGAAATCACAGGTTTTATGATGAGGGTGTGTTCCAGTCCCAGGTAGCTTTTCAAGCTTCCCACTTTCTGACGCTCTATGCTGATCAGTGACAGGATGTCTCAAGGGATTTTAGAAACCTGGTCTTGCATGGCAACACAGAAGGAAAAACCTCTGTTTTCAGCAGCTTGAAAAGCTACAGAAACTCTCTCTTTGTAATGTGAAGTTTCAGAATCAGGCCTATTTGAAAGTATCTTCTTGCAAAAATTCAAAAGCACTTTCAGCTGCTTTTATCCACTCATTTTCTGAGTACAATTGCTGAGTTTGATCTCACTATGGATCACACTCTAACATTACGTGCTTACAAAACTACCCATTTCAGGTGTAATGAGAAGCTCGGGGTGGAATTTAATCAGATTTTCTTCCTCTTCCCCTTCCTTTCTTCCACCCCTCCCGCCCACACAGTCATACTGTAAGATCCAGGTCTAGTCTATCCCTTACAGTACTGACCATAGGGACTGCAGTATATTTTCCTCTTGGAGCCTTGTGCTCTGATTTCCCAGTGACAGTGCTATAGACACCTCTCTTTGGAAAGGAAAATGAGAAAATGGACCTGAAATGTCCTTTGACTCTGTCCTTTCCTTCACGGAAGAAGATTGCCCTGTCCCAGATAAAAATATTAAATTGGTAGCAGCCATTTGAGTTATGCCATTTTTTTATGTAAGGGGCCTTAATATAAGGGGCAGGACATTAATACCTCGCTGCTTGCTTTCCCTATGAGTGCTCCGCTAAATACTTCCATATTTATTCTTATTTAGGCTTGACTCAGGGAGAAGCCTGATGTTTTCCTTTCTAGGAAGCAAGTGGTTAAAATTCACTTTGAAATAACAGCTCCCAGAAGTTTCACTTGCCTCAGTAATTACTGTTTAGGGAAAGGAAAAAAAACCAAACCAAGTCTCTAAATCCCAGTAGTTTGCTGATAGTTCCTCTTTGCAGCTGACATTGTATTTACTGATATATTTTAATTCAAGCATGAAAAATTAGTCAAATATCAATAACTTTGTTATCCAGAGGCTGAAAAAGGAAATAATGGAGCAATTAAATGACATATTGGAACAGGCTCGTTAAACAAATATAGCCACATTTTACTGGCAGCAGCATCTTCATTAAAACTGGTTTTAGCATCAGGCAGAGGGAGAGGAAGAAAAGGGAGGGAGGATGAGAAAATGAGGAAGAGAATGCAGGACATCTTCCAACATAGGAAAGAACATGGGATGAAATTATATTTATTTTCTGTCAAAGAGTCAGTGCCAGCAGTGGACTATGTCGAATTCCCCTCACACGACCAATGACCTTCTCAGTTCACATCTGAGTAACTTTTTAAGGGAAATGTAACTCCTGTAAAGTGCTGAGGGAACAATAGGATTTTGTGCTCTGACCTACACAGGATTAGAGGCATTCCTGCAGGGTCTACCTGTAAGCCTCCAAAGGCCAGAGGAACCAATCAACTGCTCACCATAAGGCATTAAAACCTAAACACACCACCAAACTTGGAAGGAATATGGCTGGATACAGCACCTGTACCAGATGTGCCAGCATCCTTTCTTAAGCCAGCACAGTGAGCTCAGTGTTCTGGGTGGATCCTAACATTTTCAATGAAAATTTATTGTCCTCTTGAGCAGTAAGTAACTAGCTATTTGAAGAGGTTGTTTGCTCATTTCCCAGCTCTTCTGTTTCCCTGATTGAAGTAAGTGGCATTTAAAACAGGAGAGATCAGGTGGGGAAGATTTCTCTAGGCTAAGGACATGCCCTGTCTAAATCTGCAAGCAGATGTCTTGAAATTACTAGATTCACCCGGGGAATCTATTTCTGCCACAAACAACAAATCTGCCTCAATCTAAGCCTTTCAAGCGCACTCAAGTAAATATCTCACTGTCTTCATAGATTGTTGTGTCCTAGTTGTGTTTACAGACACAGTTCCCCCACACAGCAGTTCTTCCATGGAACCTCTGGCTGATCTGTGAAAATCTGGCTTCTGGCACCAACCGCTTTATTAGTTTTGTGTCATCTGATGTGGGAACGAAGTGCCACAAAGCAGCTCAATCCTCCCTCTCCAATCTACGCAGGACTCATGAATGCAACATTTAACATTAACTTGGAATAAGAAATCTATGCCATGCATAGGTTGGAATAATTTTAATTTCAAGAGGAATTATCCAGCATAAAAGTGCATGAGTCAGATGTAAAATGTGTGGCTCAGGTAGCAGGCCCAGCAAAGCAGGAACTCTCTGCTCTGACTCCTGGGAGAGGGCAGGACTGGTGGGAGTATCCTCGGAATGGGTGAGTACTGATTATGCCATGGAGGTGAAAGATGCATTTTTACAGTGGCAACAGCAGTCATGTGCTGGCATCTTTGAAATGCTTTCTGAACATTATAGATTACTTTCAGCCCCTCTGTTCCTGAAAATGTGTGAAGAAAATGCAAATAGGGTAAGAAAACAAAAACCTAGGGCAGAGACAAGGAGTTACTGCAGCATGACCCTCCCCATCACCACAAAAAGTGCCTCTGGCATTACCCTGATACATTCAGGGCTGTCAGGATATGTGGAGATCTTGTGACCCAAGGAAGCAGATATGTAACTTTGGTGTACATCCCTGTAGACCTCGGCAAGTCTGTTTTTCCAGCAGCACTTCCTCTCACCCTAAGTGGACAAAAAAACTTATTACTGGCTTCAGAATTAAAGGTTAAGAAACTGTAAATGATGAAACCATGGGAATCAGCCTCACCCCAAGCATTTAACTGTTTTGCATCCCACAGATCTCAAGTTGGGAGTTGCCATCAGTCTCCTATAATCTAAACTGTGTACAAAACCTGACAAAACTCTGCTGGTACCTCTAAAATTCATCAAGGTTCAGAGCAAAAGAGGGTTTTTGGGCAAGTGGAAATACAAAATAATGGTGGGCTGATGAACTTGGAGCCAAGTGAGTAGTTGTTGTGGCAAAGGGTAGGGATGGCCACCAAACAGAAGCTGGTGATATTCAAACTCTGAGGATCATTATCAGCTGGATGGAACCATCCCTCATTCAGGCCCAGAAATAACAAATCCTGAAAGCAAAGCAAAAGCAGCCCCTATCTCTGTGGGTCAGTGAAAGGTTAAGCAGTGGTGAGGTGGTAATGCTAATGACTGCAAATGTACAGCAATGTCTCGCAAACAGAGATAAAGAGGCTTGGGTGAGAGTGTGTGATCAATGAATTTCATAAGAGAGCAAGGAGAGAAATGAGTGGATGAAAGGAGGATGGATCAGAAGGACTCAGGTTGGTTTGTGATCTATCAATACAAAGATAAAACCTGGAGGTATACAGATCACCAAAAGGTGAAGTGATGGAGCTAAGACCATCTTGTGTAACTAAGAGATTAGAATGTTCCAAACATAGAACACCAAGTTCACCCAGAGCCTAGCTCACTTCCAGCCTCTATTGATTTTCTCAGGTTTATGGTATATATTCTGCCCTGACAGATGTTTAATCAGCTGTTCTGTTCAAATAATGGTTTAAGCATTATTCTGTCCCTGCTTGTCAGCCCCTACACAGCATTGATCCTTTGGGCTGTTTCACATCAGAGAGAACTGCAGGATTGCAAGCTACACAGATAATCATCTTGGGAGTCTGGTTTCCTTATTAGAAAACACAGACAAGGAAACTAAAATCCATGCTGGACCAAATACATATCTGTAGTTACTGCAGTATTCAGTTCTATGTCTAACTGCTCTGAAAGGTCCTTTGCCCAGACTTTGTGCAGGAAAACATAATTCATACTTTGCTCTAGATCAACATTAATATGATACGATTTTTGTGGGCAAAGACAAGCAGATTTTTGTACACAGGGTGAACTATAGGAAACTTCTGTCTGAGTGCTCTGAGTGCACAGCACCTGTAAGACAAAGTGACTGAGCCTAACTTTCCTTCAACATAGGCTGAACTTATACAGGAGTTATAAATTTCATATATTGGAAAAGCAAGGTTTATGAGACTCAAAAATAACACAACCTGAATTAGCATAAAAGAGCACTGATAAACCCCTGCTAGTACACAGACATACTCACAGAGCCAAAGAACAATATTAAAAACCCTGTTCTTATCACCTTACACAACAGAGTGGTAGCTCCTTGAAGAGACTGAGAGAAGATGCTGACTCTTGCAAAACTTTTTCAACACATCAGAGAATAAGGTGGTAGGCAGCAGCTAGAAACAGCAAAGTATAATTTTACACAAATTGTGAAACCTCAGAATATCTCCAGCTTCTCTCTATGGATCACTGTAAACTGTTAAAAAAAAAAGAAACCTTTACAACATCAAAGATTACAGTGGTAATGACTCAAATCTGCATCAGGGAGGTTCAGACTGGCCATTAGGAGACACTGGTTTACTGAGAGTGTGGTCAAACAGTGGACAGGCTTCCTAGAGAGATAGCTGATGCTTCAAGTCTGTCAGTGTTCAAAGGCATTTGAACAGTGCTCTTAATAACAGTCTTTAACTTTTGGTAAGCCCTGAAGTGGTCAGGCAATTGGACTAGATGATCATTGTATGTCCTTTCCAGCTGAATTATTCTAGTCTAGTCTATTCTAGTCTAGTCTAAAAAGAGAGTGTGAAATCCCTTTGGTGTACAATGTGCACTTTCTCCAGACTTCTTTCCAACTCCTCATATCCCTGCAAGGAAAAATACACCACAGACCAGTCCATGGAAGTAAGAGGAATGCTACAGAGAGACTAGCTTTCAATTGGGAGGTACAGTTATTTTTGAAATGTTTGAGCACAATGTAGTCCAACACAATGCATTCCAGATTCCTAGCTGTAAGTTTTGGATTCTCCACTAGGGATAAGTGAGGGCCACACTGGATACCTAGAGAAAAGAGGGGTATTTAGGTCATAGAAAAATCAAAAATCCAAGTTTTTGGCTAAAACCTTCAGTACAAGTCGATTAGACTGAGTGTGCACATGTGCTTTAATTCTATAGTAGTTTAGATGAAAGGGTGTGTATGTGTCGTGTGTCATTCCTCCTGCTGTTGTGTCATTCTCTTCTAACTTAAATCTGGGAACTTTGGCCCCACGGAGTAAAGGCAGTTTACATTGTGTAGGAGTTTGTCCACTGAGGTTGGGCCCACTCTATTTCTGTGAGGGAGCTCAGGGCACAGAGCATGCATGGTTCATACAGCATTGTTATGAATTGGCAGAGGCAGTTCTAGTTAAAGAATAATATTCTGCCATGACTATAGTAATAATGTTATGAAATCGAGTAGGAGCTTTAGATAAGCCTTGCCTTGATTCAGATCTTGGCAGGAGTGATCTGCACTTAAATCACTCTGGCTTGCAAGTTCTTCAGGATGGACGATTAGGTTTATTATAATATGAGTTATTCATTGAATAAACAGGAGATAACAGACGAAAGCCTTTACACAAACTACACAGGATAAATGAACTAGTAGCAGATTACATAAAACAGTGCATGATATATGCAGCTAGCGAAGAAATAGTATAGATTAGGATTTCAATGTATCTTACCCAAGAGTTGATGATGGTGTACACGGAGTCCTTTCTCTCAACACCCAGGAGAGTAGCTGTGAAAACCAGCATCCCGGTTTCAAGGAGAAGGTTCCACATGTTTCATGGGAATGTGCAGAAAACTTCTGCTTTCTGAAGGTTTAGTGAAGGTTTTATAGTTTGTAAAGTGCAGGGTCTTTCAGTCACAAATTTCGGCTTATCCTTCTCATATCTTGCTTTCAAAGCCAGAAGTTGTCAGCTGGGAGTGCTGAATAACCCCTCAAGGGCCAGGTTGTCTTGAGTGAGTTATTCCACCAATTAGCAGATCCTTGTGAGGACAGTTGCCTTGGTCTATCTAGTCTGTCTGGACTGCCTAGTACCAGCTAACAAGCAACAGATAAGCTTTCTGTGACAGGGGAAATGTCCTGCTACAAGCATAAGGAGAAATGGGCAAGCATCACTCCCAGCCCATGCAGCTCACTGCATCAAATGTATCTTTAGTAGAGAAGTCCACATGGCTTTGCCCTTGTGCATCCCCTGAAGAAAATAAATGTACTTCCTAGTGTCAAAGCACTGGACTGATTGTTCTTACCCAAATACAATGCAAGTGCCACACACAATCTCAAGAGTACAGGGAATCAGCAACGTGGTTCTACTTGTTTTATTGGTCTTTTCAGTCAAAGGGTCCTGTCACTTACCACAGACCACTATAACTACAGCCCTTCTGCACACAGGCAAGATTAATCTCATGCTGAAGTAAATCCTGGGCCACTTGGGCTGAAACAAGACACAGGGTAATATATTCATGCTACAATGGTCACAAGAAGGTGAGCTGGCATTAGTAGCCTTTTAGGAACTGCTGTTTCTCAGACTACAGCTGGGTCAGGCTCCACTGCTCTGCAGCCAGCAAAGTTCTGAGTATTCAGCAGGCCAAGCAAAGCTCATTAAATATAAGGAAGAGTTGGGGCAGGAGAGAGGAATGATGAGAAGTCAAGTGAGAACAACATAGCCAATTGCTGTACAATGGAAATCTGCTGGTTTTAAGTCCAACAGCAGCCATGATCCTAGTGTTCAGGAGAGGAAACAAGCAGCAGAGGTGGGAGGAGATAAATGTTAAGGAAAATTAATTACTGATGCTGGGGTAGTTTATTTTGGTCTACTTTTGCACTTACTGTTTCAAATAAATCAGCTTTACCTGAGCTTTCAGTGAAATGATGTAGCTTGGCTGTTGGACTATATCCAGTGAGAGTTAAATGCCTCCTGCTTGTAAGGTGCAGGACAGTCATATCTTCAGTCATCTTACTCCAAATGAAAGCAACACTCTCAAGAAAGTCTTCCAAAAAGCTTATCTTTATGGCAAACACGAGCATGACCTCTTTTTTTTTTTCCTAGTTACCTGATGCAATGTTGCTGGGTTCCTCTGCCTACCTCAAATATATTCTGGCGCTACCTAAATGGATATAACAGAGAGAGGTAGTAATACATCACTCTGCAACACTGAAGCATTTCAATGAATGTCAATAGACATGCCTTTCTTTCTCCCAAAAAATATACAGCAACTTCAAGGCTATTTCCAGTATCTTCAGAGTTTCAGCCCTTGAAGTTGTCACTGGAAGCACACCGGAAAGCACAGTGTCCCCTGCTGACTCTGCACGTACCAGTTCCTGAGGGCACTCACTGCAAAGGAACCGTGAGCTGCCAGAAGCCCTGCACCAGTGCTCATGTCCTCCACCAGTGCATGTAAGTCTTTTGTTCCTCCACCTGCTGTGAGGCTCCTCTGACAGTATAACCACCACAAAGGTTTGTGGTGACTGAATGGGTGAGAGACCCAACAGGAGACAAAACCCCAAAATACACTTAAATCCGCTCCTCTCCAAACTTCCAGTCTGACTGCAGGCACAAGAATCCCACGAGCTTCACCTTGTTTTCTCTAACTTGAAAGTCAAAATAGAAATATCTTTTTTATAAATACCAGTGAGAGAAACAAAAAAACACTTTAAAAGCCTCAGAAATAAAGCTTCTTGTTGCAGCACACTTTTCCACTTTTAAGATAAATGATAATTAATCAAATGAGATTTCATTTAGATAAAACAATTTTTATTTCATGTTTAGAAGAAACAAACTAGCTTGTGTTTATCTGAAACTTGTTTCGTATGTGAAGTATGTACACAATATTGATGACATCTCTTAGATCAGCATCTTGTTTGGCTGCCTTGATTGTTTCACTGTCAATTGCAGGTGGACTTTTGGGAGTGGTTTTAGGAGTCAGATGTTTTGAAACTTCTCCATACTCATATGTGTTTAAACTCCATCACCTCTGGTTCTTCCTTGCAGAGAAAGAGAATTCTACTGCCTGGAGCAAATAAATATCTTTAAATGCTCTAAAAATCCAAGAGCAAGAAGACAGATTGGTAACATATTGCTTGATGTTCTAACAAATTTCTAAAAGAATCACTGTTTGAGGATAAGATTTAATGAGCATATATGCAAACTTTCAGCTGCCTGTGACCTAAGACTCCATGCCAAGAACAATCTCAAGGGAAATTTTAGTTATTCCTGTCTATGACTTGTTTTCTGAAGTCAACTTTTACCTAGCTGGTAGAACCAGTGGTCAAGTTACATATCTTCTCCTTTGGTCACTCTCTGCTTGTAGCAAGAACACATGGAGACCTTGTAAAACACAGTGCTGTCATCCCAAGCTCACCAACCAGGCTGCAGGACGTCATGTGACGGGTGTAGCATTCCCTGACCTGAATCAAGATGCAGAGCTGCGGTGGAAAAGGAGGAGGCAAGAGCAGGACCTGCATGCTGCCTATCCCCTGTGAGGGATCCCTCTGGTGGGCACAGCAGGCCCATAGCTCACAGCCCTGCCAGCAGCGGGAGGGGAGGCAGGAGCAGTGCTGCCCTTTATCTGCACAAGACACAAGTACCACAGCAGGAGGAGAAGCGTTGGGACCCTCTGGATTGCACCTCTACACCCAAAGCAGGAGCTTGACAGCCTCTTCTGGAATCTCTGTGCAGGGGCCAGTGGCAGCTTTCTCCTTTCATAGTATAAGGAAGAAAGAAATAATGTGTGTCAAAACAGGCCTCTACTAGTAAGTATGTGTGCCCATTAAACCACAAGATAGTGCAGTCTCACATAATAATATTCTGCATAGGGGATCTCTTAGCTACTCTAACACATGATGAGAAAGTATGGCCTAAGCTGGAAGCTTTGTCTGTACATCATAAAATCTCTTTTTCTAGGGCGGGTGGGACCTGTTGAGGGGAAGAGAGAAAGAAACATAGGTTTTTATTTCAGCTGCAGGTTGTGGACGTGCTATGACAAAGAATAAAATGACACTAATTTTTCTCTTCCCTTTTTTCTATAAAACAGAAGTAGGCAGCCAACAGAAAGCAGTATACTGACAGAGATACAGCAGCTGTAACTCCGAGAGAAAACTCGTGCCAACTAATTTGAACACAACTACAAGATAAACATTTGCAAATTGACTAATTTGCAGAAAATTGCTTTTTTTTCTTCTCAGATAAATTAATGTAGGTAATCTGCTTAAGGCAGGGGTGCCTGCTCCTAATGTATAACCTAGTGCCTTTGAGAACTTCACACCATGATAAAAAAGTGCATTTTGGCGAGAAGTGCAGAATTTTTAGTTGTCCATTATTTATTTCTGTTTACCCATTCTAGGAAGGTACATGTGGGTACACTTAAAATATTGACTTTGTGGTCGCAATCTGTGGTGAGTTCTGCTGGAGAATGGAAAACAGTGTGCAACAGAGAGATTACCACAGTTTATAGCCTTTTATAGCAACAGCTCAAAACTCTTCTCATTATATCTATTCATGTTTCATTGCAAGCATGTTGTTTGTGCTCCTCAGAAAGGATGACAATACTTGTTACCTTGTCTTTAAAAGCAAATTTTCTCTTGTAAAGTTTTAAGGTTCTAAGGACAAATAGTCATATTGGAAGTTTTTAGGACAGTAAAATGACTACAGCTTATTTCAGAATTATTTTTGCAATTGTTCCAATCAAAGTGATTTCTATCATTTGAATGATGGTGTACTCAACAGTAGCAGAAAATGCTGTTTAATATTGAACTGTAATATAATTGTTGCAATAACTGTGTTTCCCCGATTTAATTCCTCAAGACAATGTTTCCCTCATGGTACAAAAGATATTTTAAACTACCAATTCATACCACCAGAGGGCAATATCATAAAGTCGATTTTACAACACAAGTTAGGAAGAAACTGTGAGCTCTAAAACAGTCTTCTATATCAAAACCCCTCTTACAAAACTTAAAATGCATTATTTCATTTATTCAACTTTTTCACCATTTTAATTTTCATAAATAGAAAGAAACTATATTGCACATCAATACAACAAAGGAAACATTACAAAGAGGAAGGCAGAATACGTAAAAGAAGGAGATATTTTCTGCCGAAAATGACAAAAAACACAACACCGCATCAATAACATTCTTATTGTTCCAACTCACTAATTTGTACTCCAAGGTAGTATGGGTTGCTGGGGGTCTAGAAGGAGAAAGAGTTACGGTCTTTTGGTACTTTTTCAGGCAGAGAATGGTGTTTGACTGACTGTAACTAAGGGCAAACTTAGTTAATGCTGAACATCTGTTGATATGAAACAATCAGGTATAACAGCACAGGACACATTTGCTACTGCTGGCAAGAAATTTGTATAATAATTTCTTTCAGTCATGTATATAAGTACTGCCTTACAGAAGAAACCTGAAACTCTGTTTATTGTAGAGCTGGTAATCCAGGTAAACTGAAGAAAGTTGACATGTAACTCATCAAAACGGAGGGGGACAGAACTACACGGAAATTGATAGCTAGAAAAAGACTGGACAATTTCAGAGATTATATTTGTTATTACAAAATCAAGACTGGACTCTTCATTTCATGTCATTTGCCTGCAGAGTATATCGCTTTCATTTTTAAGTAAAATTTGGTTGCAAGAGGATGCTTTTAAAAAAGACAGAATTTCCATAATCCAGAAAATAGAATTTTATGGACGACTGGTATCTAGACAGTCTTGATGTCCACTTCAGATCTTCCAGGTCAGTTGAGGAAAGGAAGAGATTTACCCCAATATCCATGACAGTAGAAAGTTCTCAGCTTCTTACATTGAATCCCCAGGGACACCAGCTTTTGAACAAAAGCCCCACTTAAGAGTTCTTCAGAGTTTGAGACTGTTTAGTTCCAAAAGGAACCAACTACTTTCCTACATACGAAAACTATTACAGAAATTACACTCTGCCTGGTTTCAGTATGGTAACATTTATACTAATGTAGTTAAGAAGGCACAAAGACCTGGCTGGGATCCCTCACTGAAACTTAGGAAACATGACTTGAGTGTATGCAGTATAAAATGAACAACATAAGAGACAGGAATCATATGTTATCAGTGAGGATGGAAGACACATCCCATCCACAGATCTGCAGGGCTCCCACAGCCTGGTAAAATTAACTACATTTTATGAACCTCAGATAGAGTGAGTGATTATTTTGTACAAACAGACAGGACTCTCTGGAAAATGGCTTGTCAATCAAAAGAAAGACAGACAGATAATGAAAATGACGGCAAGCTTTGTGCTGTGCAAGTATGCTCACCAGAGAGAATCAGAAGAAAAATAACTGGAAAGACAAAAACGTTATAGCAGTGCTGATGCTTTGATTTTAGATGCTGTCTTCCACCTAAGAAAAGCATTTCCCACCAGGTGGGAAAATATCTGAGAAACTAAAGGGGTAGAATCTGATTTAACCAAGGCCATACCATAAACCAAAGGCTTAGAGGAACAAAAATCCACATCTGCTACCACCTGATCTGCTCCCCAAAAAATGTTTACTACTTACCTTGCTAAAAGCACTGTTTTCACATGGCACTCTCCCTGTCTCCCTCTTTTCTGCTCAAGCTAAATTGACATCCATCGGGAGGTTCTGCTTCATCATTGGTTGTGATACGTGTTCATCATGGGTTACAGTATGTGTAATACTTCTATTCCAGTCAGTTGTGGGGTCAGCACAGGTACACGCAGATTCTAGAGTTTGAACATCTGAGCTCCAGCAGAGTTGACAGAGGTTGCCCACCCTACCATGCTGAAGCAAGCCTTGCAAGTAGTCCACAGTGCCAGGTCTGGAGCACACACCTGCCTCTGAGTGGCTAAACCCAGCACCACAAACACCTGAAACACCACAAACTTGCTGAGGCTCAAAGGGGAATCTGACCTATATTCTGGTCTCCAGGCCTCTTTAGGATTTCTGTTCAATTCAGTATAGTTCAATGGCCACGAAAGAGTAGCTGATGAGGAGGGGAGTAAAGTAATTTACAAACATGGTCTAGCTGGAATTCCACCACTGCTTGATGCTTGAGTACTCAGGCCAAAATAGAGCCTGAGACGCATCTTCAGGACACACTGCAATAAGAAACCACTGACTTATCTCACTATTAACCGTCTGCACCAGTTAGTCATGGTTTCACTAGCAATGCAGTGGCACTTGTAGCAACTCATTCCTTTGTCCTGGACAAAGCGCACTACTTAGGGTTATTCTCAAATGCAAACCATAACATTTAATGGCAATACACAGAGTGGTTTTTGAATGATCAGAATTGTCCTAGATGGTGCTTAAAATGAGCACTGAAGGCCAGAAGTGCACTGAAGCATTATGCTTTGGTTTCTTTCATGTAAGAAAGTTGGCAATGCTCTTTTACCTCTAGGGTGCAGTATTGGACAGTTAAAGTAAATTGGAATCCTCTTACAACATAATAGAGCAAAACTAATGCCACTTCTAAGTATTGTTGATTTTGTAAGATTTAGTTTGATGGGAGCTGCTTTCTATTATTTTTTAAGTCTGTTTGGCAGAAAAGACTGTAATACTATTTACAGTTTCCTAACCTGAAGCACTCAATTTTCCCGAAGCATGTCTTAGGTCTCCTATAGCCTCATTACCTAGGGCTGAGTACAGACATGCATTGTAGACCATTAATTCATAAAAAGGATCTGGACCTTACATCATTGTCTGTTCTTTCCACATAAACAGCTCATCACCTGAATTGGAAAGGCTCAGGATTTATTAGCTATAAATATGGACATGATCCTGTCACATGTAAGAACAGTTCTTCCCAGAAGTGAGCCTTGCAGTAGTGAGAGCTGGAGTCACATCACCAGTATGAATACAGTGCCACTAAGAGAGATTATTCATAGCAGAAAGATTATGGGGACAGCAGGAAAGGAAAACTGTCCAACCCTTACAGCCACATATGAATGCTGTATATTTCCAGCTCCAAGATTAGCAATCTCCCAGAGAGTGAATCAAACATCATCTAAACTGTCCCGAGTTGAGGTGAGTTATGCATGTACCACCACAGTTAGTACAACTGCTCAGGTAGCTCAAGCTTGAGTTCATGTAAACCTCTGGACTACATTTCAGAGGACAATTAAGAAAAATGACAAAAAATGCACCAGGAGTACAAATAGCATGACCAGGAATACACATCTCAACTGCTTTTTCACTTAGGAATGTAATTCTTTAAAAGTCTTATGTCTAATTCTGAAATCATGTTTTTATAAGAAATATATTAGTCAATCCTAAACTAGGAACCCTTACCAGCTCCTTCTGTTCAAAACTAATATTTCAAATCTACAAAAATACTCTACCTGCAGCTGTAAATGATGAGCTATCTCAGATTTTAACTCCTTTGCTTGAAGTACTAGTTGGTGTTATAGCCCCTTAATGCTGTTTACTCCTTCCAACATCTTCTCACTGTCTTGGCAGAAGAAGCACATCTCTCAAAGGACTGACCCTAGAGGATATTTGAGTCAGCACTTCAGAACTGCATTTCTAAGGCTGTCCCGTGAAGTCAGTTTAGCTTAATTAAACTTGTACAATATGACTGTTCTTCTTAAAGCACTCTCTCCCTCAGTCCCAGCATTAGAACTCCATGACGGATACAGAGTTGTGTTGTGGTATTTGTGACTGAAAAGGGAAAAGCAATGATACTCAATGACCTCTAAGCAAAGACATCTTCCTGTGGAATCTGTCACATAGCCTGCTCTGTAGACTTCTCTGTTCAGAACTTCACATAAAGGAAAGAGTGGAGGAATGAAAAAGTTATCCAGCTCATTCTGTTCCTTCTAAAACTACGTAATTTCTATCTTAATCTGTCTGACATCTTTGAGCTCTGCAGAGTAATAGGATATCTGTTTGTTACTTTTCATTAGCATACAGCAGCAGCAAGCCTTGGCATTTGTTATTTCAGGTAGTATTGCTCTCTAAATATCTGCAGGCTTAGGAGGTTTTCTTATAAATGTTTTCAGCACAATCGCATGGCTATAATAATCTTCAACTAATCAGATTTCCCCTCTCCAATCGCGTTTTGCAAACATTTCATTATTTAATATTTTTTATGAGAAACTGCTAGGCTAAATAGAATCCCAGATGATGGCGTTTATAAAATTTAATATCTCAAAATCTACAAGTGTAGTTCAAAAATATTTTTTATTTTAAATGGAATAACAACATCTTAAAGAAGAAAAAAAATAGCTGCACGGTTTGCAACGGGATGTTTTTTAAGTACAGAGTTTCTGAGCATTTAAACTGTTACCAATACAAGAGGAGCAAGACAAAAACCTTTCAGTTTTGGTTTGTTAAGTAGCATAGTTAAAGGAATGTTTTACACCTTCCAGTTTTATAATTTCATCTGTGCCTAAAATAACTCTAAAGAGTCAGTGACAATAAAGCTGAAAGCTACAAGAATAGATGTGATGAATAGAATAAGTCCTTTTGCTGGTCTGGAATAAGATGGGACGGAAATGTGGGGCTCTTATTTAGAATGCTTGCTTCATTCTCCTACTCTTATTTTAGTGTTTTCTCAGCTTAGCCCTTAATTAGTCCTTAGACAAACCTTGAATAAGGGCCTCAGGCTGTGACACAGAAGTAAACACAGTAATGAGCATTTTGGTTAACCTCTCTGCGGGGGAAACAAGGCTTTTCGGCTTCCTCTCATGGACAGATAACAGAAAATCTTTGATGTCACAGCTAAGATTTGTGATTTGTCAACTGAATTCTGAATATGTAGATCCTGTCCGTGGGCTATATGAACTTCTAGGCTACCTGAGCAAAAATCTGGATCACCACCCTGGAGAACTACTGGGGTCTTGCTACAGAACTGCTTTTACTGCAGAACGTGGTAGAAGAGTCAAGGAAATATTTAATTTCTCTTATTTATCATTGTAAATGCACACTCTAGAGCTCCCTTTAAGGTTTAAATATTCTAACCACCATCCTCAGAATCACAGGGAAAACCCACTAGCAACACCTCCTGTCACTAAGGTAATGTGTCGCAGAAACCCTGATTGAAGATATTTCTCTACATAACAGGACAGCAATTTTTTTGAAGTTGCAAGATATTTCCTTTTTATAGCATAAAGGAAATACACAGCTCTAACTAGAAAAAAGACTTTTGTAAAATGTAATGGAAAAGGATGTATATATAGTGTATATGAGCGTGAGAGAGAAGGCATGGAAGTGATTTGCCTGAGGTCCCAGAACTTCTAAGACCAATACTGCTTGTAGACTTTTGTGATGTGTGGTAGCCCATGGCTGTTTTTTTAACAGATTTTGGATTTAGAACCCGGAAGAAAGAGATGTTGAGCTTTAGATAGGTTCAGCCTCATGGCCAAGCCTGCTTCCAGCATATGTTAGCTTAAATGCTTGGATTTCATACAGATAGTTTCTCATTCAGAGTAATGAGATTTTAAAGCTATTACAACGATGTTACAAATGCTCCAGATGCCCAACCAGCATATATTTTCCCAGTTTTTGTATTATGCTTTCAGGAATATTTTAATGACTATTTCTATAGTGCCAGCAAGAGCCATATGCCATTTTCAGTTGTAAATGGCAGCCTTAATTTTCACCTGGGCTTGCTTAAGTCCCATAGTGAAGAAGAAAAGGTGGAGGGGGAATGGAAATACCTCTTCTAGAGATGCTAAGAAAAAAAAAAACCATAATTAGATGTAGATTACAGTTAGCACTCAGACATCTTGACAACATTCACCACACAAAAAAAAAGTATGTGCTGAATTCCACAAGTTAACAGAGCTGAGAAGCAGCCTAAGTACCAAATAACATTAATTTGCATTTAAAGTTCAAGGTGTCACCATGCTGTGAACATGTATTGTGGAAAGAGTCTTTCTAGGCAAAGAAAGGCTAATACACTCCACCAGTTTTACATTCCACTTGCCAGCAGGGAAGTCTGAGAGATGTTGTATCGGAGAGATCAGTCTTTCCTTGTTGAAAAGGCATAGATGGATCCCACATAACACACACAGTAGTTGCCTACTACTCTAAACAGCAATATTTTATTAAAATTCTTAAATGTTAAATACACTTAGTAGAGGTATATTTGCATTGCATTTGCATGTCAGTGTCATGCTGGGATGTTTGCCACAACTTGTTTGTGCCACTGCTCAACCATTATTAATGGAAATAATTCTATAATCCTACTTTCCTAGTACACTGGAGAGTAGCTAAGGTCTTCTGCACATTTAAATTGGTTATTTTAGACACTATGAGTGACTGAAAAGGTTATTTTAGATACTTTAAGTGTCACCCTAGGGACAGTCTATCCCTTATGCTTCTGAGACAGCCTACCTTCTACACTGAGTCAGCAGGGCGGCTCTTTTGTCAGCCCAGTACCTCCAAAGAGCCAATTCAGGACAAAGAAGACTATAGTGATGCCACCAGTTAATTGAGAAGAAGAAGAATATTCCACATTTGACAGGCACAGCTTTGTGCTCTCATTAGTGATTGTTTTGAGCTACAATATGCTTTTAGATGTAAGCTTTTTCTCAAATCACAAATGGCATAACTTATTTCCATATCTCTTGTCATCTCTTGTAGGCTTCCCCTCTCATTACTGCTCTCTCTTACTTACCCATGCCTCTGGTATCTGGACTGACTCAACTCAGGTTATTCAGCATCAGATGGAATTTACAACACTAAAACAAGAAACCCACAAGGGACATGACTGAATATTTACTCGGCGAGTGTCTACAAGGAGCAGAAGTTACAGCAGTTTTTCAGCTGTTGATTTCCTCTTTGGTTCCCCACTGAAGTTCTGGTCTATACAGCCTCAGAAACAGTCTAATGGGATCACCAATCAGTTACCAACCTACAGGGCAATTAAGGACAGATAGTATTTAAAGATACTTAATCTCCTCTGCAGACACAAATGCTGCTGTTATTTATTTATCCACCACAGAAGACTTCCACTTACAATATAAGCTTCTGAATTGACTAACATGCTCTATTGATATCTCAATTCTTTGTTCCTCAGGAGATCACCTTTTGCAAATAATGGGACAGGAATTTTACCTTAGAAAAGGGCAAATTATATGTGATTTATTTAAATTTCTGTACCTTTTTCTGAAACCAAGAATTTTTTAAAAATTCATTTTATAAAATTATTAAGAAAGTTGTTTTAAAATTAGAGCCTGATAATTATTTTTTACTGCAGTAGAAATTACTCAAATTACATATCCTTTAGGATCTCTTGGAGAAATTAGTTTTCAGTGTGCAGTGTTCCAGGAGATTTTATGTTGCTTTTATTACCTTGCATGGCATTCCTTGCAGATTGCTGGTATCAGTTCTAGTTACTTACTGTTCAATTAAAATAACAATAGCAATTAACTTAAAAAAGACTGCTGTGCATTTTCAGTACTGAGCAGAAAGACAAAAGGAAAAGCGAGATATCAACACGCATAAACCCACCTGTTACACTGACCATTTCTGACATTTCTGACATTTCTGTTTGTGTGTTTGTGATGTCCATGCTAAGAGCACCTGGAAAACCTGGACTATCTCCTTTAGTCATAAAGCATCTTAAATCAGTTTTGAGTGATGCCTGCTATCTGACACACAGAGCAGCACTGATTTCCTCTGTTAAAATGAAAAAAGAAATGGAAAGAGAGCCCTAATGGGGAATGTTTTTGTGCAAGTGACTGTCTGGAGCACAGGGTAACACCAGGACTTATCTTTAAAAATACACACTATTTAGTCCATAATATACATGTATATATGGACAGCAGGAAAATTATGCTTCAGCTGCCATTGGCTGGACAGCTTGTTGCAGTTCAGAAGGCTTTATGAAGTCAACGATGCAATCACCTTTGGCACCATAGATAACAACATCTCTTGTCAGCAAATAATGTTCTATTGATCCACAGGCTGTGATGGCTTCTGGGTAGTTATGGTCTTCCAAGTCACGATCTGCAAACCGAATGCCTCCAGGAGGGGGCTTGGGCGCAGTTCCCTGCAGCAAGTGCTGCTGATCAGCCCCAGAGTTATGAGTCTGCCGAGTAGAAAGAGCTTCTCTGACTTTGCCTATGACATTCAGAAGCCCTAGCCATGCTGTTAACTTTTGTTAGAATAGCTGATTTCTGTTAAAATTCTGCCAGAGCTTGAGAGTATTCAGAGCAGAAACAAGAGGAGTGTCATCTGTGTTCTTTACTGCATCTCTCTCTGCTGACTAATTTCCATCCTCTGTACATTCATTTGTAAATTAAGTAAAAACATCCCAAGATTTTTAAGGCCAAAGGGACCATTACACTAAACCCAGTGATTTGTGTTTGACCAAGAATATCTTCCACGTAATTAATTTCACAATATAATTTTATACATAATATAATTTGGTAACATTCTCTAAGATCTATGGATGAAAAAGAGTGTGTAAGAGCTATTTTTTTTCAATTATGGAAAAAATCTATTAAAATCTATTACCATCTATTAAATCAAGTAAGGAAGAATTTAATGGGAATGCCTTGCTTATGTAATCTCTCTCAACTCACTAACATTTTATTTGACATCTTCCAAAGTTAAATGCTTTTTTGAATATAGAGATATAAAAGATTGGGTACTGAATGAGGTCTCTGGCCAACAAATATTAAAAAATGTTTTAATAATAATTTGAATTATAACAAACTGAATAACAGATAGTAATTTTTCAGACATTTTCATGCTGTTTCATTCAGGTTCTTCAGATGGATTGAATAATTTCTTTTTGAAAATATTTATTTTATTGTCAATCTAAGGTAAGTAAACAACAAAATGTTAGTTTTCATAACTTCTTACGTTCACATCTTTAATGATAAAAGCATTCTCCTTTTTCTTTCAGAAGGTCTAAAGATCTGTTGGGCATTCAAATAAATCACCAAGTATATGAAGACAGGCCCACTTCCAAGCTCTGCTTCTGGCACTTTCTCCCGTGCGATTCATTTTACAGCAATAAATGTTTCATCCAGCTACTACCTCAGTGAATTAGTTGCTGCTTACTTTCTCTTTATTTATCTCCCTTGAAAAATGTTGATGGAATAGTCATGCTCTAAATACGTGGCTTAGGATCACTAAAGTATCTTCAAGATTAATTAATCTTAGCAAGTCTTTTGTTTGAAACAAGATAAGATCCAGATTCTTCCATTCTTCATGATATACCCTAATAAAATTATGTTTGCTTGGGAGAAAACTAGCAGAACAGGAAGTTAATTCAAAGTCTTTTCCTGCTTGTGCTGTGACTTCAGAAGTTTTTAACTAAGGTTCTTGCATTTCTATAATAAGTCCTTTCAATCTTTTTTCTTCTGCAAGAAGAGTATATTACTATTAAGGTAACTTATTAAAGAGAAAAAAAACCCAACCACAAGAAAAACTATTGAAATAGATAAACAAAATCTGATAATCTTAAGGTATTCCTCAGAGTTTAATTACCTCAAGTTGAGACTGATGAAAGGGGATCCGAGAAACTCCAAAAAAGCAATAAACACTGCAGAACAATTTGCCAGTGACTGAAACAATCACTTGGTCAGATTCTGACTCGCAGCCCTGATCTCTCACTGCCTCTGCTTTCAGGGTGTAGGTTTAGTGTTTACCACCTCGGGGGCAGGGGAAGAGAATAAATAATGTGCATCACTCATTAAAAGCAAATAACATCAAAGAACTAAGAAACACTGCAGCCTCTTTGGCAATATCTGTGTAGAGGAGTCAAGGCTTTTGTATAATGTCACTGATTTCAGTAGAACTAAACCAACTCACACTAACTGAAGATTTGGTCTGATATGGCTTTTATAAACACAGCAAAGAAAAATAATTAGAAGTCTACAGCAGCCAGTTCTGTATTATCCTCCCTGATCATTATGGAAGAAAGGAATACACATTTCTTTCCATGCTGTCTTTGTAACTGCTTTGTCAAACAATCTGTAGATTATAACAGTGACATAATCCTTGCGTTTTGGAAAAACAACTTCACTCTAACTACAATAAAAGACAATTCTGGTAGGAAAACCTAACAATAAGGTATTATCTCCAACCAACCTTGAAAGTGTTCAGTTTGCACTGCAGAGTGTCAGGGGTGTGTATTTTTTGAAAGGGGGAAATACTGCATTTTGTCAGTAATGCCACGATTTTAAGTAGCTGTTGTATATTTTTATGATTTTGTTATTTTAGCTGTCTTGGTTTAGGATGTCCTGAGAAAGTTTGGGAGTAGCCTGAAACTTGTACGCTATTAATGTAATGCACCTGCAGAACTTAATCAATAGACACTTATATATCTTGGATTACTGAGTAACTAAAGATGGATGAAATGTTTAGAACATTAGTTAAAACAATAAGGTACAAGAAGTGGGACTCAGCGAGGAGAAACTGTGCATACTCATGAGCAACCAAGCTTAACTGTTAAATAACAGAGAGGCCTTTGTGTCGTAATGTATATACACCCTGGAAAATTTTTACTTCTTTGGACTTTCTCAGCAAATAAATGACCATTTGTCCCCAGTACAGGCCTGTGTTGTCATGAAACGTTCCCTCCATATCTTATGGCTGTGGAGTTTTAAAATTTTAAGGTGAGCATCTTTGCTTCAGCTATAAATTGCTGACAGGGTCTGTGTTCCCATCTGTGAAAGCCTCGTGGGCTTTCCTCGTCACTGCATTGTCTTCGTATAGAATGAACAATTCAGAGTGTTGTTTTCAGTAAACCATTATCAGGACTTGAGCTGAGTCCTGCCCTTTGCCTCTGTGTCAGTTTTCGCTTAGAGAAGGAGAGATCCTTTACGCACCAAAGATCTCCACTCTTAGTACTGAAACCAGCTTGTAAAGCTACAGGCACGGCAGCTTCTCGGATCATTGCTGAGGAGGTTCTTATGCAAGTCAAGTGCTTGGAATGAGCTATTTCACAATGAAACAAAATGTTTACATATCTCTTTAACCAAAATGTTTTCACTGATGTTACACACGCTGTTTCATTTTGGTCCTCGAAACTCTACACTATAGAAGTAAGAATCCCCAAAAAAGTCTCTTCAGGCCTCAGTTCAGAAATGAAAAATACATTGCAGAAGCAGCTGAATCACTTTATTTGTTACTACAGGTCAATGTAACTTATTTGCATTCATTTTTTAGTGTTATTGAAGCTTTTCTCACTCCTCTTTTCAATGCCTTCTTTGTTCTCTTTGAAATTCTGTGATTGCTCTCATATTGCCTCAAGTGCTTGGAAAAATCTCACTCTTTATGGAGAAGGCAGAGTAGTAGGAAAAGAGCCATTTCTATTCTGGTTTGCAACTAGCTTTTAGGAGGGAAGAGACTGCCATTTCCTCTATGCACAGGCAGTGAAAGCATAGAATAGCTGTAATCACAGAAAAACACACACTGTGGTGCCTCTTTGAAACTCTACAATTTTTGTCACCGTTCTCTTCATCCAGGTATACCTTTCTGCTTCAAGTCTGCAGGAAACATAACACTTAACCTCATAAAAGCATTCTGTATTGTCTCTCCTATTTTGAAGTGGAAGGCTATAGCGGTAGCTCTCTAGTTTCAGGATCCACAGCTATTTTTTCTCTGGAAACGAGCCATCCCACAGCAGGCTGACAGCATTCTTTCCATCTAGACTGTTCAGAGCTCCATAATTTCAGAATCCTACATTAATTTCCAATATGCATATCCATCTCTCAGTATGTACTTTTTGCTTCTTCTGTTTACAATAAAAATGCTCATAAAGCTTAAATACTTTCATTTATATATTAATAAGGTGATAGGTGGAGCAATCACATATTAGAAAACAGTATTTACATTCAACAGAAAGAAAAAGAAGAAGCGAAGCAAAGCAAGAAGGAGCAAAAGAGTAGAAGAAAATAAGAGGAAGAGGAGAAAATGTTTTTGAGTTTCTGATTTTCAGTATGTTAATATTTTCCACTACTAGTGCTCATACTTATCCATGCTGGATATTGACATGACATCAATTGCCCCTGTTGTAAACTCAAAGCAACCTCCCTCTTTTCTTTAACAGCTCTCACTTTATTCTTCACATTCTTGCTGCAGGAAACTTTTACATTCCTTTCTAAGAACCTGAGTCTGCAAAGACCTCTTCTGACTGTTGTTTTTGTAGCACAGGCTTTAATCTAGCAAAGAAAAATAAATACAGTCTATCCTGAATAAGTTAAAGTACATGGACTCAAATATACACAGCAGTTTCCACTGAATCAGACCTTGCAGTATTGTGTTGATACTCAAGACATTATACATAGATATTTTTATTCTGCTCCAAAATTCAAATGCCAAATTACACAACTCATCTTCTGAAAATCTGACCGTAATCTCAAGCACATATTTCAAAGTTCTCTTTATCAGATTTCCATAACAAGATGTGAAACTTACCATTGGTATTATCATCCTTGCAAGTATTTTTGTCCTGATGAATCCCTGGTTTACAATTTTGCTAAAAGAGACATTTTAAAATGTGAAAATTACTTTATTTAGTAGGACTCATAAAAACTAGCAGATTGAAACAACTAGCAGACTTTACCTATTGCTCCTAAAATAATTTATTTTTAACTGTATCTTTAATTACATATCTGACAGCTGCATCAAGTATTCAAAGTCCATATTCTCATGTTCTGATTTAACTTAATCATGAAATCTTTATTATTCTAGTAAGGGATAGAAAAATGTACTTTAAAAGAATGCCATTTCTACGTATTTACTGATTCTTTACTAGCTCAGATCAAGTATTGAGATAGTCCCAAGGTAACACTGCGAGTTAATCTGTTAAAACATAGTTTTTGTATCATTCCACTGGAAAGAACAGGAAAGCAAAGCAGGCTCTTCCAGCCCCATCCACAAAAAGGCTGCAATTTTCCTTTTTATTTTCATAAGCTACCCGGGACAGGGAGAATTCCTGAGCCACTCTTTCCTCTGCTCATCTGTAAAAAAACCCTTGCTTCATTCAAGAACCTGAGGATTTGGTTCCCTAAGAAAGGTACTTTTGCTTTTTTTACAACTGGGAGAAAGAAACAACCTCCAGTCATTTTCTGAGTCTTAAAGTCATTAATTAGAACAACATTTAAAAGAAAATCAATTATGTATTTGAAATGAAATAGCAAATAGAACAAAATGTTTTTCAACATTCTTTTTAAAAATTGTAATTTTTCCTTAAAAGCATATATGATTTTGCTCTGATAATCAGAAAGGAAAAGAAATATACAAGCTGCTAAAACACTCAGAGAAGTTTGTGTATATATAAAATCCTGAGCATTTATCCTAGATATAATCCTATAGAATAGCTATTAGTATCAATCAGGATTTTAAAATGCTTTTCAATTTTCCTCTTAACAGGATTATCTATCAAGATTACTTTTTATCTCTTTCACTATTCACTCTGGTGATGAAACTACATTCCTCTCCTATCACAAATGACTAGCAAATATCCAGGCTGGTCAGTGGTGATCAAGAGTATGCCATTCCATTGTCTGGAGATGGCAGCAGTGTCTGAAAGCAGGAATTTCACTGCAAACTCTCCTGAGTACAGCATATTAAAACACTGCCTTTGTGGGTGTCTAATGTGGACATGGTAGGCTGCCTATCTTTTAAATAAAGGTTGACATACTTAAAGGTTTTAAATTTATAAACTAATTTAAATTTATAAATTAATTTACAAAACATTAGTAGAGTGTGTGATATACATATACACTAAAACTGTCATGCCTCATGGCTCTGAAAAATAAAAAGCAGCAGTTGATACCCCATTTGTAAAAACAATATGTTATTTCTGTTACTGCTGTCTGTGCATTGTGCTATTTTCCTAAACAGTTTAACCATAAAACTCTGCAGGATGAACTTACTTTATTCAAAACATAGAAATGCTTCCCCACCCTGCTGTCGCAGTGTCATGATCTCCAGAGGGAAGGCATCAGGCAAAGAACAACCTTTCTCAAGAACATTTGCATTTTCTAATAAACGGTTAAAAAGTAAGGAGAAACATAAAGTTGACACTTCTGAAGTGCAAATTTGAGTAAGGAGAGGGCCCACATTCAAACACCACTGTTGAGAGAAAAATTGAGTAAGTTACTTGTAGTGAGTGCTTTAGAGCCCAGGATAAAAAGTCTCTATGTTCTTCCACTGAATTTTCTTCACCACATTGTAAATCCCATAAAAATAAGTGGAAAATGGTCTTTTCATCTTAAAAAAAAGAGAGAGAAACAAGAGGAAATAGATCTTGTTGGCTAGTGCATATCTCATTAATGTCAGATATATCTGTAGATGTGTCTGTAGATACTGTAATATACATAAATATATATACAGATATAAGTGTAGATACTGTAAACAAAGACAAAATTGGGTGTTAAAAGGATGACTTTGATGTCCAGAAAATCCTCTAAACAAGACCCTGACAATGACAATTATTCCTATTTGAGAAGGATGGCTCACTCCTGCAATGTATCCTAGTGGTAATTATAAAAGCACATTTCTAATACAGAAGTAAGTCAGGCTGATTTCCTGGATCCTGTTCAGAAGAGTGCAAACATAAATTCTAACAAATAATTCTCTGCACACTCTGAGAACAGAGAATCCTTTATTCCAGTGATGCAGTTGTTTTCCAAGTTTTATGGTCAGAAGAGATAAGAATCTATTAGAGAAATCAGACCAATAAATCTGAATCATCATACAGAAAATTTCTGACTTGTCTATCTAAATCAGATGGAATTGAAGTGGTTTGTGAGCATAACACAGACTTACAACAATTTCCTGGGAATTAGGAAATGTGAATGCTACTTTGTACAGAATGCCATTTTACTGAGCAATTTCATCTCATTAACCTCAGTATATTTCTCTGCCTCCAGCTTCTTGGAAAATTTTCTGTTGAGCAACTAACTACAATTTCTCTCTGAAGACCTTTGGTTTGCAGCATTATGTGGTTTTCCTTAGAGATTTTCAAATTTTGCTCTAAAAACTTGTGAGTCTTGTGTTATATTATATTCAGAATGCTGTTCAAGCATTTCCTTGCTTTGACTATTTGTCATTTGTCAAAAATATGCCTCACAAATTCCTGTCTGTGCTTGCTTTTCAGATTTAGCAGTCAATTATGTAATGGTATTATCATTTTCTGAAATGCAGATTGTACCTTACGTGAATATAATGGAACTCCCAATGATCTCAGATCCAAGAGGCCACGTGAAAATCTAACAGTGCCAGCTTTCTTATTTCAGCCTTTTTTAAACATTTATTCAGTGTTCTGCAAAGACAAACAATTAGGCAATGTTAAAAAAAAGAAGATCCAGATAGCATATGCTTACACTAATTAAGGCTATAGGATTCATTTAGAAACAATTTCAAAATACACTGCTATTGTTAATTTTTTAAACTTTATTTCTTACAACATTTCTCTTCTTCACCTGTTTCACCTCACTTTGTAAAGCCAGAACATGGAATTTTGAGGGAAACATTTAGTTTTAGCAAATAAAGGATGAATTAATTGAAATAAGTTTTTAAGTATCGTGAAGATTTTACAGTCTCTCATTTTGCATGTGTACAATACACCTTTCTCTTGTGCCTTTGTTACTAATCAAGGCTCAAATTAATATCATTCAGTCCTGCCTGGCATTTGCTCCTTTCCATTGACAAGCTCTTTTCTTTCATACCTACCAGAGCATTACACAGCTTACCATTGTCACCAAGTTCATCACAAATCAAGAATACTGATACTTTCTCTTTGAAAGACCGGATCAGTGTGCCTTACTACTGAGTCTACACTGAAAGAAGGTCACATAAATAGAAACACAGCAAAGAAAAATGCCGTATTGCTGTGATTTTTTTTTTTAATGTATAACCAAAGCTGTAAAAACTTTTTGCTGGCATACTGAGTTTAAAAATCTCCCCAAGCAATTTTCATCATGTAATGGTCAAATTTAAGGACCTCACTCTGGTCTATAAAATTTTTAGCTTATCTTTTTTTATCATGATTACTGTCCAGAAATCTAGCAGCATATTCGTTTAATAACAATCTAACTACCTAGGCAAACACAAAGGTGTCCTCATTTTTTTCCTGCCACACAAAAATAACGTACTTACTTTCTTCGTGCTATGTAAAAGTCCAGTAAACCATAATTATTTTTATATTCTATTGGAATACTTGTTAGAAGGAAATACAATCTCTAAGGTATCCTGATTTATCTACGTCATCAGTTCTTAAAGTTTTTTGCTTAATTTTTGGTTTTTGGTTGTTGGGTTTTTTTGGTGTACAAGGTAATTAGGCAGGTTCTAGATCTTTTGGCTAATACTGAGATAATGCTGTATGCTTCCTCTTACTGCCCCAGCCTTTCCACTCAAAAGTGAATCTCCTCTCCATTGAAGTCAAGTCAAATCCCTTTGAAACACAGATGTCTTTTTCTCACTATATAAAACAACCCTTAATTCTGGGCAACCGTAACCTTCTGGTTTCTGCTTATTTTGGATGCGTGTCTGGAAATGCAGGCTATAACGTCCTTGTTCGTCTTGAGCCAAATAAGTCAACAAGGCTGCCAAACAAGCAGTCATACGTCCCCATTGTTCCCACCTCTGAAACATTTTCTCTGCCCTGGTGCACCTGCATTCCCAGCCACAAAGCCAGCTCCTGGCTGAAACAATGCGGGCTCACTGGCTGAGAGCGTCCACTTGACTGCATGAACACCAGTGCTGGGATGGACAAAGTTCTGACAGCAGCAGTGAATTAGGAAAGCAGGACAACTTTGTTTTGGCAATGTTGGCTTATGCCAACTTTAACCCTCTACCTCAGTTTCGGTTAGTTCATTTCTGGAGTCACAAACAACTCTTCAGTCAAACCTTGAATATCCGTCAAGAAACACAACCAAGACTTCATTGCTGCAGCTTTAGTTGTGCTTTGTCCTTTTGCTTAGTAACAGATTGCAAAATTATGAATAAAAGTTGGTGGGTTTATGCATTTGTTCCTTTAATTTTAAAAATGGCGTAATAACCCTCTTGCATGACACCTGTGATCCTGTTGCAATTTTTCAATGAAAGAAGTTTGTTCGTGTAACCAGTAATCTTTATTTCATGTTCTGCTTTAGATAGACAAATTTCTTCTTTTTTAAAGCTCAAAATTTTACTTGTGGAACAGAATTTTTATTATCCTTGCAAGTACTTGCTATTTCCAAATTCATGTCCGTCTTTCCTATGTATTATATTTTTACATTAATATCTAAGTCTCATGAGAAACTTCACTCAAAACTGTTTGCCAGATTTCAGCATTTCAGAAAAGCAGTTTTCAATCCATTTTGTCTGCACACATTTCCATTTTGAGAAACCATTTTCTTTCAAAAATATTAAAGGTTTCAAAATATCAAATTACTTATTTATTCAGTGTAAGAGTTAATGGCAAAAGATGTCAACATTTACCTTACTTCTGAGGCTATTGATATTCTTGGTTGCTTACACCTTTTGGCTGGGAACATGAGCAGCTAGCACCCCCGAGTACATAGTGGCTTGTCCTACACGTTATTTACAAGGATACCTTACATGTGTCCAGGTTTAATAATCCATGTTGTTGATTCCAACAACCATTATATTCTTCTCCACGCTGGTGCCTCAGCTGCAGGCATTTAGATATAAGATTTCAAGAACAAATACGAGACCCTCTGTGCTTTACCAGCTAGAGCTGGGTCTCAACATAGTATTGGAAAACTTGTCTCTACTTCCTGTATCTCTTAACAGAAATTATTTCAGTTTATCTACATACCTAGTTGAAAACAAATAGCTTCTAACTTCCTGTGTGAGACATTGTCTGTGAGATACCATGCTGACTGGTCATTCCCAGACCTTTGCAACTTAACTATGAATTTTGAACCATTTCAGAACTTTCTGTTATTCTAGATCCTCTTCTGGAAAATAGATTTGATATTTGAGACTTGTGGATTGTGGCAGGTGATATGACATAAATGCCCTATTTATACTGAACTGAGAGTGATGTGCTCTAACCTCCTTGGACTATCCTGACTGGGCTGCAGTCACCTGCTGCAGAAAATCCCCTTGCTAGTATCGGCTCTCTTGAGTAGGGTTGCACTTGAGACACCATAATTGATGTTTAAGAAAGCATATTAAATTTTGGCTCTCAGGACACCAGTAACTTCCCCTAAACTAGCCAGTCCCTCTGACAGTGAAAAATGTGACAGCAAGAATTCTGGTGGCTTGGCAAAAAGGATCCCTCCACTTATGGCCTTGGTTTCCTTGGTGTCAGCTCCCTACATTATAAATGCACATGGTTTTGAACAGTCAGTTCAAATTCAGCTTCTTGCTGAGTGTCTCATACAACTTATTATTGAATTGGGAGGTAAGATGAAACACTGCATTCTTTGTAAACACATACTAGCCTTGAGTTTCAAGAACTTGGTATTTGTCAGTGTACATGAAGATACCCAACTTCAACCCAATATCTTCATACTACTGCCTGGGAACTTTCCCAGCAGTAGAGAGACCTCTACCTAGGCACAGTCCAGACAAACATAAATCACAGGTCAGGTCTTCTGGGTTGTACTACTTAGTGCCACCACTGTAGCTCCTCAGAGATGCAGGTTGAAAATCACTGCTTTGAGGACTGCTAGGCACGTGCTTTTACACAGCCCTCTGAAAGATGTGGCCTGCAGATGTGAGGAAGTGTTAAGAATATGAGCACTTGGACCTCTGACAGTGCTCAAGGCCTCCAGAATTACTCTTAGAGGACTTTTTTAGGCAAGGAGTCAATTTTGCTGAGGACCATATGAATCATGAGCCGAACAACAGAAAACAAGCATGGACTACTTTCTTGTCCATTTCTAGTTTTCTGCAGCCAAGGACTCATTTAGCTCCCCTCAGAATAGTGAACTTAGGACCTTAATGAGGAACGCAAGTATTACAAATGTCATCCCCAAGTGACAAGCTCATTTAGGAAATTGTTGGCGGATACAGACAAAGCCCTCCAAATCAGGATCAGTGCTTTCCTCAGATAGCCATTATCTTTTCTTTGTGATCTACTTAGCTGTCAGAATGCCTTCCAGTCACTTGGTGAGTGAGAAAACTGTCATTACTCCTTTCTCTGCACTGCCAGCTCCTGCTGTGATAGTGCAAGTGTCAACGAACATCATATCAACTAAAACTTAGTAGATTGTCTGCATTATGGTGTAACTGAATCAGAGGTTATCCATGTCTGGAATCTTAGTCTACAAGCCAAGTACATATATTTTTATTAGGATTAAAATACCTTGTCTGAAAAAACAATGCCTTACTGCAAAAGGAGAAGGGGGAGGGAGAAATCAACATCTTGTATATAGCACATGCAGAATATTGAAAAATGTATAAATGTAACAAGAAATGACAGAGAACAATTACCTAATAGATACCTTAATTCATTTCTAATATTTGTGAACTAGTTCCAAATACAGAAAAATTAGTCACTTATGGGAAAACACCTACCACATAAAACAGTTGAGAATGCTAAGTTTCCTACATTGCATTAGTAAGCTGTGTTTTCTAAGAGAATAATAATAAAATCTGTATCTGTATCTATTTCAGAGAGAATAATAATAAAATCTGTATCTGTATCTATTTCAGAGAGAATAATAATAAAATCTGTATCTTGTATACTGTGGGTTATTTGAGAGCTTTCATATGCTCTCAACCTACAGTATACTATATAAATGTAGATTGCCTTTTTAGAGTGTGACTTCTGAACAAATTAAAATTATTGGCCTTGTGATACCAAAGGAAATGACTAGAGGGATGATCCTATCAAAGCAAGTTGTCATTATTTTATGAGCTTCTTCTACCCCTAACATAAATGCCACTCTTTAAAATAAACAGTGACATAATATAAAGTGTATTTTAATCACCATTTAATTACAAGGAAGAGTAAATCACTTTAAAACCACAAGTAAAATGTTTTTGCAACCATGTAACAAAAAAAGAGAAATTAGCAATAACTTAGGATAGCCGCATTTTGACAGACTAATGAAGTACATGGAACTCATGAAATGCCTCTCCCACTGGGATGCATGACAAAGGCAGATTCTTTCAAAGTTGTTACAGGGAAATTCAAAGATAATTCGGTTAATTATTAAAATTTTTCATATAACAACTTTGAAATTGCTTTTGCCTTCAGTTCAGATATATTCTTTGAAAGTAATATCTTTTGTATTTTCACAAGTCTCAGAGACGCATGCGTGCGTGGGCTCCTGTTTGGTTCTACCAATTTACCTCCATAACTGTCTAAGAGTAGTAAGGGTTCAGCACTGAAGATGGCTGGGTCCATCTTGGGGACATCTACAGAAAAATGACAGCTTTACAGAGACCACAATATAGTCCAAGAATTAAAGAAATGGTGATGTCCTTTCTAAAGTACTATTTCAAATTCAGTGCTTATATATTTTGGACCTTCAATTTAGATGCTCTGCTCAGAAACTCCCACAGATTTTATCACAGAAGCAGTCTCCTTTTCAGATGGATACTCCAGGAGTCTCACATAATCCCAAATGTGCTGTGCACTTACCCACAATTTCTTTTGATCTTTGGATTTGAGCATGTTCTATGAATATTGTTAAATACTGCTTTCCAAATTTAATGTTTGAAGGTTCAGATTAGGTAGTTTTTTTCACTGAAGGTTAGACATTGGACTAAGTTGCCCAGGGAGGTGGTAGAATCATCATCTTTGGAAGTGTTTAAAAGGCATCAGGACGTGTCATTTTGGCATACAGCTTAGGGGTGATTGTGGTGATGCTGTTAAACTTGATGACCTAGAAGGTCTCTCCCAACCTGGATGATTCTGTGATAGCTTGAAAATGTTAATAAAGTTTTTTTTTTCCAAAATATTTATTTTCAAGCTCAATAAAAGAGACTGTAAGAGTCTCCTATAAAGGATTCATTCCTCCTTGTGCAAGTGAATAACTTTATTACGGACTGGCTTTAAGATACAAATCAAGACATTTTGTGAATGTAGAGAGATCTGGCAAAACTCCAGCACTAGTTCTCAGAAAACTGAATGCATGTGTACACACTTGTTGGATGCTGTGTGCATGTATGTATGTGTAGACTGAATAGCAATGAATAACAATTTGTGACATAAATTTATTTTGAATCTTAAAAGTAAATGGTGAAGGTCCAGGCTCCAGAAGCTTGACAGGCACTCTTCTCATATGTAACCCTATTTCATCATACCAGAACACATCTATCACATTTCCAGAGCAAACCACAAGCTCTGATTTATCACCCTGAAAACACAAATACACACACTGGCTTTGCAAAACCACATCCTGATTCCCGAGCTGTGTATCAATTCTCAACCCTGCTCAGCTGGGTCATAATAAGAAACCATGCACCAGTGTATGCAAATATTCTCTGCAACAGTAGCTGCAGGAGAGGACAAGAACAAGGCAGAGAAAATGAAAAGGTATTGTAACACCAAGTAAGATCTGGGAACAAGAAGAATTATCAACAGAAAACCAGTATAACAGTTTCAAAATACTCCACATGCCAGGAAGGTTCTTCAGCAGCACTTTGTGGTCTGCTCAAACATTTTGCCTTGCTTGGAATTTCTCAGTAGCTATGAACTAAAAGGTCTCTATTGATTTCTGTGCAACAACAGCTGCTTCACAGGGCTGTATTTGGCAAACAGCAAATACAAATGGTAAATATTTTTTAAATGGGAGGTGACCATTACCCACATAATTTCAATTTTCATCTTCTTTCTCACACATGAAAAGATGATTTACTATGATAGCTATAAGACATCTCAATGCGTGCAATAATCAGATAGTTGATGTAATTCTCCAGTGGACAAAGGCAAAAAGCAATCTTATTCTCACAGTTCATTGCTATGATCCTAGTAATTAACTCCTCCTTATCACATACAGATCTCAAACACAAATGTAGACCGATGTTCCCTTTCATGGTGTAAATCACTAACATAATTCTGTATATATATCACAGTTTGGGATACACAGCACAGTTAGCCTAATGTGATTAAAACTAGCAAATGGAACCTCTCAAAGGCTCTCGAAGTTTACCAGTCTGCTTCCATTCAACTTGTCAAAAGGTCTGACTTATAAGTAGATACCATCATTAGCCCAGCAGATCCTACAGAAACAAACAAGCAAACAAGCAAACGTATCTAGGCAAGCAGAGCAGCGAAGTCTGTTGTCACAGAAGTTGGTTATCTTTCCAACTGTAGAATACCATAATTATGCAGGGAAACTCACTGTGGATTTTTTTCAGAACGAAGGAGAAGGAGATCAGCATAATTTGCATCACATCTAATTTTTGCAGCCTATTTCTCACTGCTGGTGTTGATATTCTGCTGTTTATGGAAAGTCCAACATTTGCATCTTTATGAATGAAGATGAAAGAGACTTTACTGAGATGGTGTCTGAGGAGGAGCAGAATGGAGAATGAGTGTTCTGCACCTACAGAAGAGTACTTAGAAAAACAGTCTGCAGTTGTTTAAAATAGTAGGATTTAATTTGTGATTCTAATTGGCAATGATGTAGTTATAATGAAGGGAAGAATACTGAAAGGGTGTTAGTCTGTGGCCTAGATACATCAGAAGAAAGGAAATAATAATACTGCTTTTGCAAATATGCTTGCATAAATATGACATGTTGGGTAGCAGGAACAGAAAAGTGTATATGATTGATTTTGGGTCACCTTTCACTTGACTGCATATCTTACCTGCAAGATTTATGTTGTAAACACACACAGAAGTCCTCTAAGTTACCACTGCTTCAGTTTATAACATGGCATTTACCAGATTTTATATTGTATTTGCTGGTACATTGTGAATCAATTATTAAAATACAAAACTAGTAAGACAAATCCATTCTTCAACAACCTATCACAAAGTATATTTTAGTTTTCTCATACAGCTTGCCTACTAATTGCTAAAACTCATCATATTAAATCAACTGATGTCTCTGCTTTACAGCAAGTATAAACACAAAGCATTTTAGCCAATCCCCGAAAGAACATTGTATTCCCTCCCTAAAATCACAATACTTCATAATCCCAATTATTCTCCAGAAGTATAACTGATGCTGAGATGTTAAAGTCCCTTTTCATAGTTAAGACTGACACCAGATTACTCTCCTGCCACTTTGCCCCAGCTGCCCCCAGCACTCGAGGTGAGGCCGCCCCAGTGCAGAGCAGAGCAGGACAATCCCCTCCCTTGCCCAGCTGAGGATGCTGTGCCTGATGCCCCCCAGGACAGGGTTGGCCCTCCTGGCTGCCAGGGCACTGCTGACTCGTGTTCAACTCGCCCTCCACCAGGAGCCCCACGTCCCTTTCCACACTGCTGCTCTCCAGACTCTCATTCCCCAGTCTAGCCACACAACCAGGGTTGCCCCATGCCAGATGCAGAATCTGGCACTTTCCCTTGCTGAATTTCATAGGGTTGGTGATTGCCAGCCCTCTCATTTCCTGAGGTCTCTTCAGGTTCATTCTTTCTTGGAGACAGAAAACAGCTCCCCCCATCTGCAAATTTACTGAGCATTCCTTCCAGTTCTGTGTCCAAGACATTTGTGAAGATGTTGAGGAGCACAGGGCTGAGGATGGAGCCCTGTGGAGCCCCACTAGTGACAGGTCACCAGTCTGAAGTCACCCCACTCACTGTAACCCTTTGTGCCCCACCCGTGAGCCAGCTGCTCACCCATCACATGATGTGTTGGTCCAGCTGTGAGCTGGACATTTTGTCCAGGAGCATCCAGTGAGAGACAGCATAGAAAACTTTGCCAAAATACAGGAATACTCAATGAACTGGTTTCCATTGATCAACTAGGTGGGTTATCTCAAAGGTCTAGGTAATCAGAAAATATTAACTTGCCTGTAAAATTTTTGAATAAAGCAATTTTCTTAGCTTACAGAATGAACACTGTAAAATATGCTAAAATTTATATTAAAATTATATCAAGTTAAAACTTCCTAACCTTCTTGTCATTACAACAGCTGCCACTCAAAGTATGTGATGATATATAATGTTCCTCTTGAATAAATATCCAGTTAAGAAGAGTACACAAGTCTTCAGTGGATTTAAACGCAAAGCCGTAATCAAAATCATCAAGTACATTGTGTTCTAAATGTATTCTTAGAGCCTTAACTTACATCATTGAAGTTCATGGAGTTTTAGTCATTCTAGTTATCATGACCAGGTTCAGAAACTGTCACTCAGTTTTAGCTCCAAGACATTGTTCTGTCATGATACTTACCTGAAGTTCATTAAATTCTTCAAAATTGTTGGCACAAGCATGATACCAGTGGGGGAAGTTGCATAATCAGGAATACACCTAAACTTCCAGAGTGAAAACTGACTTATTACTTTTAGTGAGGCAAACCCAAACTTATACGAAGATAAACACAATTATTATTATTTTTCTTATTCAGGAACAGTTCTCCCTTTTCCCAGTCCCTAACTGAAAATGCTTCCAATGTGCATGATTCTTAATTACCTCAGTCTCCCTGGTAACTGCTGAGAGAACAGAGACCATTGTTGTCCTGTGGTTGTGTACAGTATTTCCCATTGTGGGTAGGAGGGTGGGAAGAAATGAGACTGACCTTCAAGAAAACCAGTAAACAATTACTCTAAAGGAAATTTCAACCAGTTACGTTGAGGTGAAGTGTTGCGGATGATGTTACTTCACCCTTACTTTTGAGTCTTTCCCTAAAGAAGCAGTTAACAGAAGAAAATGATTGCACCTTCAACTTATATTTCAAAAATCATACTTTCTTGAATAAAATGTTATTGTCATTAAAAATAAAAGGTCACTTCCCTTTTCAGAAGATGGACCTGCTTCTTAGAAAAAGATGGTAGAAAAAAAATAAACGCTTTCAAACAACAAAAATTCAGATCTTTTTTTGCAGCAATCTCCTTATAAAATACAATAAATGCTGTAAAATTATATAATTGATAAAGAAGTACAAGAGACAAAAAAATTTACCAGTTTAATTAGAAAGACATTTGCATCAGATGTTATTCATGCTGGCAGTGGATGTCCCAAAATTCAGAAATAAGATTTATTAACAGATAATGTAAACTTTCCATGTGTCCAAGCATTGAATTTTGCTTTGTAATACAATACAGTCTTCTTATAATTCCTGCTACTTTGTAATATTCGTGGTACGTATAATATTATGAAACTTTAAAGTGAGATCCAAATATTTAGTTTCCTGGGGAAAAAAGCACGATCACTAGTGACATCTCTTTTCTCACAGGTACAAGGATGACTGAAAAGAGGAAAGGATCAGAGCAATTGAGGGAATAAAAATAAGTCGTACACAAAAATTGGACCAGGGGAGGGTATTGTCACATAGATTTTAAAAAATAAAATAAAATTAGTACTTTAAAAATACAAGAAGATTAAATAAACTAATATGATAAATGTCCCCAAGTAACTGGGTAGTTTATTTCTCAAAATTTAGGAAGGGCTTTTAAAGGACTGTTTAAGGTTGCAAGGTTAACAGTAAGAAATAGCCATTAAATGAATGAGGACTATAAGAGAAATAGAGGCAATATGAATCCAGAAATTTAAATTGTAGTTCCGGAGGATAAACAAATGGTTACAATGAGGATCTGAATGACAGAACTTTTCTGAGACCTGATGTTTCAAAAGCATTATTAATACTCAGATATGAGTGAGACTAGGGATGTGGGATATCGGAACCTTAATTTCTGAAGTACTTATTAGCAAAAACTTTATTAGCAACCAGAAAAAACAATCAGGATTAAACAATTACAAATTTTACTTAACTTGTACTAGTCATGCACAAAGAGCATATATATAGATTTCTCTTATGGAATAGACAGGTATCAAGTGAATTGCCCACCACTGCAAGGAAAAATTTACATATTTTTTATAAATTAGTGTGAATTTGACCTTTTTCACAAGGTTACATGAGAAGCACATTAGGTCAAGCTGACTGGCCTTTGAATTGAGGGTTGTCAGGAATATATCTTCTGCAGATGTTTCTATTTTCTTTGACAGTCCAGCTTCATTTGCACGTAAAGAAAAATCTGTCATCAAGAAGAGAGTGACACCTCCTTTTCTTTATTTCACCAAATTGTATTTTGAATAGTAAAATCACTTCTATCAAAATTTTTCCTGCAGTTTTTGATGCAAGATACATTCATCTCTATTCTCATATTAAAAAAACCTAAGGAGCATTAGTTCATTTGCTTACATTATCACATTTCACCCCAAAAGTGATCCCATTCATGACCACAGAACTTATTCTTGTCTAGTTGTAACAAGAAAAGTACCTTCTGGCTTAGATGAGTTTAAGAAAAGTTATAAAATTCTGTTTTAAAGTCCACTATGCAGTCAGTCTGCAATATTTAAACATTTTAAAATAGCCTGGACATTTGTGAATAATATGGTATATTCTTTTAAAAATTTCTTTTATTTTTCTTTTTTTTCTTGATATTTCCTTTTCCTTTTCTAAACCCAATGTACAGATTTCTGCCTCTTCCTGCTGAGTTGAAAATATTCTTCTCCTGTTTAGAATTTACATCCAGGAGGTAACGTTTTCAAACTACTAATAAAAGGAACAATTTCATTATGTTAAAAAGTCATACTGTTTGTACATTTAGAAGATCTTTACTGAGCATGCAGAGTAATTAGTTTTCATAAACTCATTTGTCATGACATTGATTCCATCATCTGTCTTCAAGGTATGTTGTTCCCCATCCCACAATCATGTCAGTGTAGGTGTACTGGGATGATGCAACAGCGCAGAAGGAACACATGCCACCTTCATTCCCATAGTACCTTTCATGACAAAATAACTTCAAAACTTAAAATAATACAATCAAGAAAACCAGAAATTTATGTCCTACTGTAAAATACAGTATTTTAAGTGGTTGTTCTTTGGCTTAATATGATGTTGGAATTAATATTTTTAAAGTGATGGAGTGATGAAAGTGGTGAAGTTTTATGGTGAAAATTAATTCTCTTGCTTCATTTAAAAACTTGTGAGTATACACCAATGGAACACAGAAGAATCTGGGAGCTGAAATTTTCATTCCCTCGGCTCACAGCCTTCCAGTTTCCTTTTCCCCGGTGACTGCCTCTCACACTTTTTCCCTCAAAGTAGACAGAATCACTGCAAAGATGAATAGGAAAAAGTCAGAAAAATGCTTTCAAACGAAGTATAGAATTAGTTAAGCATCACTAAATCAATTTCAGCAGCATTTAAAGAAGGAAAAGAGAAAAAATAGATTAATTACAACGTCTGATTCAGGTGTTTTCCTTTTGTCTCTCGTTACAAGAAACCACATCTGTTTATATCCAACAGTATAATTCCTTCAAGCACAAACACACCATAGAACAGAACAAGTGCTGTCTGTGTTAGCAAGTGGCACAGGGCAGTAGGACTCAACTCGTGCAGTGAAATCATTGGTGGTGAGGACAGATGTCCTTCCTGACAGTGCTGCAGGACTCGGTACTGTGAGCTGGATGACCACTGTGCTTCGGCCACATTGAGGGTGCTGGATCAGCATTACCCAAGCCTGTTGTGCAATGCAGAACAAAGGTAAGCATGCTGGTTGCTTCAAAACCAAAAAAACTAATTAAGATGCACTTTTAATTGATTTTTTTAATGCATATTGAACAAATACCATGGCTTGATAGTAGAACAGTGTTGTAGAAAGCAATTTTTTTAAGAAAGAACACCTTAAAGAAAAAGCATTGTGGACACGTGAAAATCAGGATGGTGTGGGGAATTAAAACTTGATAAGGTTTGCTAAAGTTTACTTTTAAGTATGTATCATTTTTCTACAGAGAAACTATTTTTTATCCAAGTTTAAGATTTACCTATTAATTGAATCAAATGAAGTGTTACAAAGTGAATCCAAACTTGCTAGCTTTATCCCTGGAATAAACACTGAGTCTGTCCCAAAAGGAACACGATTAGCTAAGTTCTCAGATCAGATACTCAAATCATGTAAGGTATGATTTGTACTCCTACAACAAACAAGGTCTCTGTTTTCCTGTTTACTATTATTACCTGAGTTACCTACTACCCAAGACTCTTCACTGTGGCACTAAATAATGAGCAAAAATACATTAACTGTTTCAAAAAGAGTAGCATCTTCCAGTACAAGAAAATTAAATACATAAGGTTAGTGCAGGGAAAGAAACCACATGTTAACAGCTGAACACTGATACACAAAATGATCTATAGAACTGCTGCTAAAGATGAACACAGTATGGTTATTGTAAACATTGTGGGAAAAGATCTGGAGAAGAACTGTGAAACAAATTATTTTTTTAGTCACAAGATTTTTTCCATTTTCAGGGACAAGAGAGAAAGCAAATAGCTGAAAGGAGTAGATTCTTGTTGGGCAAAAAAGGCTATGAATGTTGCTGAGGTGAAAATGGAAATCAGCTTTCTCATACATCTGTAATCCAGTGAAGCAGGACAGGTGCTAGTAATAAAACTTCTAGAGCAAGGCAGCAGTTGTTTCTACTGCAATAATTAAAAATTGAATGAATATTACATGAGAATACTGTCTTTTTTTCACTTTGGATAAAACAACAGAACTGAGTAGATACATAATTCTATAGAAAATATTTCTGCTGAATATTTTCAAGATGTATCCTCTTTATTTGTGAAAAGCAAAATACAAAATAAGTTAAATGTTTCTTCTTAGATGACTGCTCCAACTGATCGCCATACGCATAAAGACCAAATACACAAAGAAATAAAATCTCATTAGTCTGGATTTCTTTTTATTAGAAAATGTTAAGCAGCAGAAATAAAAGTCATGCACTTGAAAAAGATGAGTTTTTACTCTGAAGGCGACTCCTATACTCTTTGTCTTCCCTAGTATCACAAACATATGAAGGCTGTGTTATACAATGTAAGAGCAAAATTGTTACAGTTGGAATAAAAGCTGATCATGAAAGCAATGTTAACCTCTTTAGAGAGCAACTCTATTTCCTTTTAAGTGCATAGGAGATTTTTTCTGACAATATTGACCACTCTTATAGTATCTGAAACATAGCCCATAGCCTTCTGTCACAGAAAGTATCAAAAGCAAATCAATCAAAAGCAACTTTTGATTGCAAACTCCTTACTGTTCTCAACTTGAGAAAGACTTTGATCATCTATGAGTTGCTGGAGTCTGGGGAAAAACAAAAGAAAACCCACCAAAAAAATCAAACAAAACCAAAGCCAACCAACCAAACAATAAAAAGTTAAAAAGAAATAAAATTTATTTTTAACTAATGTGCATAGTACAAAAGGCAAAAAAGCATCTTAACTGCAGCTCCATGCTTTAAATTTCATTTAATATAATGTAATATTTTAAATGTAGTCCCAGAGTAATGACGAGACTCAAGATAGCCATTGGAGTGGCTAGTGCTCAGATCTACAAAAGATGCTCTGCAGCTAAGGCCTAATGTAGATTAATCAGAAATAAATTATTTCACAAAAGGTACAATCTGAAGGATTTTAAATAAAAAGACTACATGAAATCAGTCCTTCTTGAAAAAGTATTTAGGCTGTACCTTCTCTATATTACTGTGGAACTACATGAAATACATTCACATAGATACAAATCCCATTAGCTCCAGAATACTATGAAGTATTAAAAAATGCTTATCATCAATATCTCATCAGATAGATGAAATTTGTTTATATTTTTGTTGCAAACTTATATTCCAACTGGAAACTAAAAATGTAGGTCTACTGTTTTTAAAATAACAATGCAATCCTCTGCATTAACAGAGGGCAATAATTTAGATAAAAACTGTGTTTATTTACCCTGCTACTCTCTGCACCTTTTTCTCACAGCTGACTTCATTCTGTAAAGGAGATGTAAAATATAAGAAACATAAAGAATTGAAAGGAAACTCATTTAGTCCATTCTCTTGCCCAAAGAAAAGATCTAAACTGTTTACATCACCTGTCCTTAAACCTTCAGCGACAAAGATACTACAATCTGTCCAGGCTATCTACTTCAGTATTTAACTACCAAAGCATGAAAATACTGCCTTTTTTTCCCCTTTATTTTTCATCTAATGCTTAACATAAAACTTTCTTCCTGCAAACTGAGCTCTTATTTTTTGTCTCAGAGCAAACACTGGTGTTTCGCTTACCATATTCAGATGCACTTTACATATTTGAACACGAGCCATCCTACCTCTGGCTGTACCACCAGAGTTAATTGTATGATATTTTGTTCATTCGTATTTTGTAAAGCTTATTTTGTTCAAGTCATTAGGTGTATCATGTTTTCCAGCAGGTTGTTCTTTACTGATTCTCCAATTGTCCAAAACTTTAATGAAATACAGTCGTCAAAACTGAAAAAACCTACTCCATTTCAGGCTTTATCAGTTTCAAATACAGTGGACATACTGCTTCATATATCTTACTGACGATAATGTTATTTAAACATCTAAATTTTGTTGATTATTGGATTGTACTATGACACTGTTGATAGATATTCAGGATGGCTACTAATACTCTCTGATCTTCCCTTGTAAATCTGTCATTTACTATCCTATATTTTTCATTTTATTATTCCAAGCTTTGCCACTTTGAAATATTTCTGGTTTATGTCATTAATTTTTTTTTTGAAGGATCTGCTGGCATCCCCGAGATCTTTATTCCATTCCCATCCTTTACTATGGGGTTTTTTTACTAATAGTATTTTTATTTTCCTCCTAGAAATCATGAGTTCTATATTTTCATTACCACAGTGATCAATGTTGTTTTTCACCTTCAAATCCTCACAGAACTCTATACTGAGGATTTGAATGTCAGATGCATCTCACCTTGCCTTCCTTCTTAATGTTGAAATAACAGATGTGGCCAATACATTCCAAGAACTTATTAATATTTTGCATCCTGCTGTATTTCCACCAAAATTCAGTCTAGTCTGAAATTATTTCATCTACTTTATGACCTTTGAGTGATATCCTGACTGACCATGAAAGTACCTCGTGATTTTTCTCTTTTATCACCACTATGGGCTTTAAATAGGTATATCTCCTGACAGATCCTGTCACTCAGAGCAAGCATGTACACCTCAATATACAGAACTCTATCTTATTCCTTTTCTGTGACTGTCACTCCTAGTAAGGTTTCACATTCTATATTCATATTTCAATCATGAGACTTTAGACATTACTCTTGGGCCAAACAGTTCACTATATTAATAAGATTTCCAGCTCTTTACTCTGATGCCCTTTGCTAGAAGAAATAACTTAATGTGGCAGTTTTTAAATAAAATATAAGCTCAATTCAATTTTTATGAAATATAATTAAATTAATCTTGGACACTTATTTTTTTATCTGTTTAATTTGTTTTTGTTCTCATTGCACAAATGGATGACGAGGTTTCCAAACAGCACAGTATGATAGCATGTCTTTTAAACCTGGTGAACTCATAATACTAAAACAAATCATCCACATTTTAAAAAAAAAATTAAGGGTAATAGAACATTTCTAAAACTAAAAAGTGTCTAATGCAAATTTTAGATGCAAAATTTTTCAGCAGCTCGATAATTGCTGGGCATTTGTCCAGCAGTGCTAATGTCATTATTACCCTAGAACCAAATACTTATCCCACTGTCAAAGCATGTTTATATTATTACATTGTTATTGCCTTAGGAAAAAAAAGTTTTTAATTGTTTTATATACCTGTACTTCTAGATTATATCAGAAACAATAAATGGACAGCCTGGTAAAATTTTGAAAGTTTCCTTACAATTTCATTTAATTTTCCTTAAGGTCATTTACAGCTCAACAAGAAAATCTTTTAAGCCCACTGGATTTTTTGAGGAGTCCTTTATTTGCTGTCTTACTAAGGATACTTAATTTGTATAATTTGAAACGTATATTTCCTGGAAGGTGCATCTTAATTTGAATATTATTTTAATGTGCTGTGCAATTTAATGTCTTTATTTTTATGTCTTGTTCAATGAATCATTTGTGAACATTCTAGGAGATAAATAATATGATTTGGTAACAATAGCACAGTACATATGTCATGCATGAACCAATAGCTTCTCAGAGCCCTGGGGAAACTTAGAAAAATTAAATGGTGGCAGAACTATGAGCAAGAAATTTCTCTGAAAATCCACATTTCAAGTAATAGAATTCCCTAGCAAGATACACACTTAGGCAGTGAAATAGAAAATAAAGCAGTATGTTATAATTTAACATGCTCTTTTGTTGACCAGATAGAAATCACACTGTCCATAGTAGATACTAACATGTAACAATACAACTTTCAAATAAGTTTTCTCATGGGTAAAAGACATAACACATTGCTCTCCCAAATTCTGAGGGCTGTTCACCACTACAGACATTCAGTATGCAAATTAAACTTTTTAGCTCCAGCTGAGGCTGTACTGTGCCCACTGAGTGATTGATCTTTGCAAGAGAGAAGGCAGTATTTGCATCATTAACCTTCCATGAGACTTTTTCAGTAGAAGCTTTCTTCATCATTTTGATGTGATTACAAAAAAATGCAGGTGTGGGAACCTCCCTAAATATAAGCACATTTGAGTATGTCCTGGCCATGGACCTAGTATCCGCAGTCTTACCCATTTAGGGCACAGAACAGGCTCTAAGTGATGCTTGAAGACAACAGTAAATTGTTTTTATCTTTTTCTGTGAAACTTTCTATTATCAGAATGAATCTACTCTAAATTATATTAGCAGAAAGTGACACAATTTAGAAGTGCACACAAATCCTAAAACAGTTTATTTGGAAGAGTATGTATATGTGAGAAGATCTAATACTGAACAGTAAAGCAACTGCTGGGGAACTAGAATAATCTGTAGAAATAAGATTTGTCTATTAACATCCATAGATTAGTCCTCCAAAATCAAAATATTACCTTGTTAAATACATTTACTTGAATTTTTTTTCTTTATTATCCATATGTGGGCCTTAAACGCCCATGGATGTCAGATCCTCTCATTAGTTTAAAAACTAGTAGGAAAAAAAATACTCTGCATTTTTAAACTTCTAAGGTAAAAAAATAAAGAACAAAGAGCATAACAAGATAAGTTTTGAACTGGGCTGCTCAGTTGTTCTACTCTTCCATTATTTCTCCTTCAGTCCTTCTTCCCTTGGTTGCTTACCTAAACTGCAAGCTATTTTGGGTGAGGGAGTTGTTTTCTAACTCTCAGTTAGTACAGATTGCTGGCATTCTGTACTAAGCAACTATTATAAAAAACAACATATATATTCTCTTTCATACAAACACAATACATTTTTTAACAATCAAGAGTGAGGCTTAGAAAAGAGACTCTATACCTCAGGGTAGAAAACTGGAAATTAGCTGAGATGAAATAAATGAAAGAACCAGATCCCCAGAGTTAAGCAGAGAAGTTGGCAGTGCCAACAGCAGCAAGCATTGAAGAAACAGAAGGGAAGCTCCTGTTAAAGCACTGGAAGGGTTGAAAATGAGACATGAGTGAACCACTGTAGTGTGAATGTAGTTCTCATTCAACAGAACAGAATGTTTCTAACTGGGAATCTCACATTATATAGCTTCCAGATATGTGAACTTGCCCAAGTCAAAACACTGTTGGGAAGAAAATTCCAAGCTTTGTACTGACACTGTACAACAGACAACAGTGACTGGGTCTGAAAAAAGGTATTTCCTTTCCTTGGTGGCCCATTCAGCAATATCACAGCAACACTATGACACACTTATTTTACAGATATTTCTATCTCTAGTCTAATCCATTTCTTTTTTTTAAATGAAAACATTTACTATGTCCAGACTAACCAAAAGTACTAGTAAATAAGTTTTTTGGTTCAAAATGGAAATAAAAAATGCATGTGTTTATCACTGAAGACACTGTATAATCAGTAGATTATCAGATTCTCTTAACTGATTGGTAAAATTACTATGTGTGCAATGTAATGTACTGAGTCTTCTTAAGAGGGAAACATGATAGGGAGGTTTGTTCTTTCATGAAAATAGCTAGATGTAAAACAGAATATACACTAAATGAGAATAATTAATTCATAGTTGTATTTACAAAATTTATAAGAATACATTAAGAAAGTACAACGTACATTTGCCAGTATTAAAGATAGGGACTCAAATCATGTAGTAGAAGAGCATAAACTAGTTTTTAGTCCTGAGAGGCATCATTCCTATTTGTTTTAATACATAACCACAATTCTATATACCACTATGAATAGTAAGTTAGATACTAAATGCTTTTGACTAAGTCTTGGTTCTCAGTGTACTTCTGTATAATTTTTGCATAAAATCATCACTTTTGTCACTTTATTTAAAATGATGTTACTTGCTTTATTTCAAGATAAAACTCTAAATAATTTTTCTTTTTCTCATCTGTAAAACTCCCACACTTCCTGTATCACAACGTACTCTCATGAAATAAAAGTACTGTTATTAAAATTTGCCTAGTATACATGGAATTACAGCTTAGAAATCCTGATGTTCACTGCAGGGAAATTGATAAAAACAATTCTGAAACACACAAGTAATGGACACATGGATAAATACTAGTAAAGGGGGAAGCATGAACATGGCTTCATAGAGGCAAATTATTTTTTACACATCTTTTGGCCCACTCCAGGTACATATCAGCTCTTAATTTTTCTGTTATATGTGATCTTCCTGGATCCAACTCTGCCTCACTCTTAATATACAGAATACTCTGGACCATTTCTTACATTATACTAAAAATATTTTCAAATGTCAGTTAGCTTCTGGCACAAACAAATTTGGCAGCAGGTGGAAAACATAATTAGAAGTTGAAAAAATCACTTTTTTGCTTATAAACTACTTTTTACACTAACTATTTTTTTCATGCTGTTTCTTTACAATTTCATTAACCTACCTGCTGTATAGTTTAGATTTCCCTCTTCTTTTCTGCTTTGCTAAATTTGTCTGTTTCAAATTTGGAAATCTGATGTCTGAGACTGTGGTTCCAAAAATCCTTTGCTTCAGCAATGAAACTGTGAACATTATTTTTATCTGTTTTTGATGGAGGTATCTGGATGTCTTTTGAAATACACTTTCTCAAATTCAAGTCTGCGGTAGGTAGTAAAAATAAAGACAGAAACTGCATGAGTAGAAGAAATGATTGTGGGAACTAGGTAGAGCATTAGAAAAAATGTGTTAAAACATACATGTTCCCAAAGTAAGAAGATTAATAGGATCATTTTGCAACAGCTGATATCTAAGCACTTGTATCACTCAAGGTACACAGGAAAATTAAATTATATGTAGAAATTCCAGCAAATACATGCCACAATCTTAATGAAATATCTCTAAGGGATTTTTCTTTTATTTGTTTATTTTTCATTCACTAATGCAACTCTATTGCTGTTTGTAAGACTGGAAGCTACAGTATAGTCAGGAGATATCACCATGTCATCTCATCCCATTCAAGGCAACAGTAGTAGAGAAAAATGATCACAGATTTCTCAAGAAAAAGACTTTTTACTACCTGTGAAGATGAGATAATTACCAATTTTGTGAAGAGAACACTTGAACAATCACAAGGGACAGAATGAGTGACAACATCAAGGTACCTTCAAGAAAGTCAGAAAGGAGGTCTGAACTTGTAAAGTTCAGCCAGGGGGTGTTGGTGTTGGTATCTGGTATTAATAATTGTACTGACAACAAAAAAAGCATACTGGAAAATCTCTTATTTCCTAAAATGTCTTAATTCCTGACTATTTCTAATAGCAACAACTTGTACCAGGATGTTTTCACAACATAGTATTTAAGAAAATAAAACTGGATGCTGACAAGAAAAATTGCAAAGCCCAATTTAAATTATTCAGTGTAGGGAGTGAAGCTCTTTTTGATTTGCTTAACTACCCTAAGCAATTCACTTAGCCTCTCACTAATGACTAACAAACAAAAGCTTTCCAAATTAACTTTATTATTCAATGTTCCCAGTTTTCATCTGCTATATTGTCATGGTTGTAGTCTGTACCCCAGATAACCCACACCCTTTTAGAAGTATCAGCCCTTGAGACTAAACACTGGGATAACATGCAGAAGATCAGAGGAAGAAGAGTGAAAACTCCACTGGGAACAAGAAGTGTAAAGGAATCCTTTTGTAAGCAGTCCACACTTATAATACTGCTCATCTGAAGAGGATTTTTGCCTGTTTACGTTCAAGAAACTGAAGTTTCACAGGTGAGAAAGAAATGTGACACTTTTAATTGCTATGAGTTACTTTTCATATGCACCATTTCCCACAGCTCTTAAGATCCAGTTGACTGATAATTATGCTATGTATATTTGATAAAACTACCTGTGTTTCTAAGCATATTCACAGCTTTAACTTCTGCTGCTGTCTTTGCATATGAAAAACAGTTCCACAGATATCCCACTGATATAACTAAGGTCCTCCACAGAATTATTCATGCCATATGGATTGATAGATTGCTATGTGCAATCTTTAATTTAAAAGAATTAAACCATTCTTTTGGAGTTAGACAAAAGAATATCTATCTCATGCCATTTAGAATGTCAAATTTCTGAAACAGAAATTTGTCCAAAGTGTCCTAATAAGATTTGCACTTTCATTGAGTGACTTGAATACTTCCTCTCTCTTTGGAAAGTCCAAACTTCCTTATAATTTTATCAGAGACTTTGTTTTTTACAAAACAGGAAAGAGTTTGAAAGTACTTTTATTTGTCTGCTTACATCTTAGAGAGTATTCACGAGTGGGAATGTGAACCCGCAGGAGGTGAACCTGCTACTCTTCAAACAGGGAAACCGGAGCTGCTCCTGTATCACCATCTAGTGGGGAAGAGCCCTGCTGCCCGTAACGCAGCCCAGCTCCACGAGTGTGAGAGCAGGTTCCTGACTGAACTCCCTGACGGATTGCACACTACCAGCTTTACCCAAATCTTTATGTCCCAAGACCAATTAACTTCCAGACAGGAGGCTGCATGTTACATCACAGTATGTTCAAAATAACAATTTAAGAGCACTGGGTACATGACCTTTTTTAACCTTTTACCTCTGTGGAACTAAACCTTCAGCATATTTTTCTGAATTAATAAATTTCATGTTCGGAGTTGAAAAACTAGAAACTGTTCCCTAACTGTTATTAGGAGTAAAGATTCACTACAAACAACGGGTTTCCAGTAAATTAATGAGCCACAAAACTGGCATGATTATTTTAGGCAAATGAAACAACTGGGCAGAATTTGCTCAACTCCTGCAACAAGGACAGAAGGCATTAATAGAAAAATCATGTCTATGGGGTAAACATTCAAAGAACAGAGAAAGATTTCTAACGCTTATTATCCTTTCTTGTAACACTAAAGCAGTAACTCTAATGAAATACTAAAGGAAAAATTTGGTTCCAGAACAGATTTTACATCCAGTAGTGCTAAAATTTGAAAGCTATATTGATATTTTCAGGGACTTTAGAGGGACATGGTAACAATTCACAAAATTTTACAGGGACTGAGGTATGATAGTGTATGTGCTTCCAATAGATTTCAACTATAAAAGAGTGTAATTTTCACCTCCACATATCATTTAGTGGTTTTTTTCTGCCTAACTACATATTTTGATACCTGAATATATTCACAAAATCACAGAATGGGTAAGGCTGGAAGGGACCATAATGGGTCATGTGGTCCAACCGCTCTGCTCAAGCAGGGCCATCCCAGAGCACATAGCACAAAATTGCATCCAGACCTGAATACTTCCTGTGAGGGAGACTCCACAACCTCTCCAGGAAATCTGTTCCAAAGCTCAGTCACCTGCACAGTTCTTCCTCATGTTCAGGTGGAATTTCCCGTGCAGTAGTTTCTGGCCATTGCCTCTTGTCCTAATACCCAGCATCACTCAGCAGAGCCTCGTCCATCCTCTGACACCTCCCTGCAGACACTGACAGACATGGATGAAATTCCTCTCTTCTCGAGGCTGAATATGCCCAACTCCAAATCTCTTGTCATGAAAACTAGACAGAACCTGACAGCTGCCATGAGGTACATTTAGTTTAGAGCACTGCAAAAACCCCATTCATATGCACAACTTTAAATATCAACTAAAAGTAACCACGCTGCCTTCTGAAATGTTTATAGCTATTTTGAAAGACTGAACCCAGAGTAGAAAAAGGAGTTTTATATTCTCTCCTTGTGTATTTCTAAAGGAAGAGAAACAAGCTGTAGACTGCAATGAAAAAAACCCCAAACAACAAACCCTAATGTCATGGTTTAACCACAAGCACCAACCAAGCTGCATGACACAGCTGCATGCTCACTCCCCCACCAATGGGATTGGGGAGAGAATTATAATGGTAAAAGTGAGAAAACTCGTGGTTTGAGATAAAGAGGGAAAGAGGACAAATAGGAAAAACAAAAGCTGTGCACAAAAGCAAAGCAATTGAGGAGTTAATTCACCACTTCCCATGGGAAGGCAGTTGTTCAGCCATCTCCAGGAGAGCAGCATCCTGTCATGCGTAATGGTTACGTGGGGAGACAAAGGCCATCAATTCAATAGTTTCCCTTTCCTCCTCTGTCCTTCTTCATATACTGAGAATGATGTGACGTGGTCTGGAATATCCCTTTGGTCAGCTTGGATCACCTGTCCTGGCTATGTCTTCTCCCATCCTCCCATGCACCCCCAACTTCCCTGCCAGTGTGGCAGTATGGAAAGAGGAAAAGGCCTTGGCTCTGTGTAAGGCCTGCTCAGCAATAACAAAAATATCTCTATTATCATCACTGTGCTCAGATGTGTTCACAAATTCAAAACCCAGCCCCATACTAGTCACAGTGAAAAAAAATTAACTACTCCAGCCAAAACCAGCACTGTCAAAGACTCCAAAACAAACAGCAAACACTAAAAAAGGAACAATCATGACCATCTTGCAAGACTGTAGTGTTAAAGAGGACCTTTCTACTTAGAGAGGGGATCAGGAGGTCAACAGAATCAAATACCACTTCAAAAGTTCTCAATGCTCCCAAGACTTTCTCATATGAAAAGGGAAGCTCTACACTTGATTGAAGACAAGCAAACAACAAAATTCACTGAGTAAATACAATACCCTATTTTACCGTCTTTTTTAAAACTCACCCAACTCTAAATAAAAGCAGACATTTGTTAAACATCACGTGCTAAACAAAATATTGCAATCTATTGTTGTTATTTTGCAAAATGGGTTTTCCTTCTCCTTTTACTTTCGGTGATTGTGGTTGCAGTTGTGCACTATGTGTGCTTTCTAGATTAAAAAACAGGCTTGACGTTGAAACATAAACCAAAAGTCCAAAACATTTTTCAAGTGTTAACAAGAAGTTATGAAGATGAAATAAATTTAAATATTCTAATGCCTCATATGTTAAAGGAAATATGACACCAACACTCATGATTTGTCAGACACCAGCACAAGTAACTCACATTGCTTGGCCTTAAGCAGACAAGGAATTCTAATTCATAGATTCATTCATATCACTTGGTAGGCTTCTGGAAAAAGCTCTCCTGAACTAGTGCAACTTGCAGAAGTTTTTCTGCCAGAAGTTTTTACATATGGTCCTTGCTACCAAACATGCCTGATAACCTTAATAACTTGGAGTAAAAGTAACTATTTTCTCCTGCATTTTCAGCTATATGGCTTCCTTTCTTCCTAGAAAATGTAAATGGCTCTTGCCATATAGTTCAGTATGGTTGACAACATTATCTTGTGAGAATCAGAGAATAGCAGAATGGAGAGAAAGCGTGGTTCTGAGAAGAAATCTTGATCTGAAAAATTTGTCAAAGATGGAAGATACTGAAAGAAAAACTTATAATTGCAGGCATTAAGGTCAGTGAAAACTCCAAAGAGATCCCGTGGTGTGAACCTAGAGGACGATCTGAGGAAGGGAAATTGTGTTTCTAGTATTTAATGCAGGTCATAGACTGAAGAGACTAAGAACTGAGAACAAGATGATAGGTTATTTTACATGCTTTTACTTAGTATAACCAAAGTTTTTTGAGGGATTGAATTGCTACCTGAAGTTAAGGAGAAGAAGGAATAGAGAAATGACGAAATAAAAAACAAACAAAAAAAAAAATCCCCAGAAATTTGAGCTGAATTACTCTTTGCATTATATAATTTTTAAAAGGAAGTACATTTACCACAACTTTCTTTAATCCTTCAGCAATCGCATTTGGGAAAGACTGTATATCAAAATCCATGCCATCTTACCTTAGACACGTAAGATCATCTTATCTTAGACACAAACCCAGGTCTCAGGGTTAGGACACCTTCATCTCTCCAGTTACTGCTGAAGAAAAAAGTTTCTGAAAGGTGACTGAGCCCACCTGACGCGGGCAGCCGCTCCAGCTGAGCGAGGACGGTGCTCCTTCTGCAGGGGTGAGGAGATTGCCCCGCTTCCTGAGGGGCACGTAGGTGCCATCTGAACAGGGTCTACAAAATTCCCCACTGGAAATCATAAAGAAAACAAACAAATAAGCAAGCAAACAAACCAACAAGACAACATCCCCACCCCCCCAGTTTAGCCAATCACTATTTAAACATTGTCACACGTTTCCACAGCACTACGAAGAAAACATGTTGGATGACTTTACCTGATGGCATCTAAATCCTTTTTGCGTGGTCGCTGCTCCCGTTTCACACCGCCTGTGTGAAGCAGTTCTCAGCTCCCTGACGTGCCCGCGGTACTCCGGCGCAGCAGAGCCTGAGCCAGGATCCCATCCAGCCTCTGTCAAGCAGATTCTTTGGGATCGGCAGGAAAGGGGTTAAACGCGGAGCCACGGCGCCAGGAACCCGGCGGACTGTTCCATTACCTGGAGAGGGGGGAACCCACTTCCACATTGCTAATTAGTCACTATCAGATAATGTTATGACTTGAAAAGTAGAGCTATAAGCGGTCGTTATAAAGCACGAGAAGCAAGTCTGTGAATTAAAAGCGGTGAACCTGAGGTAAAACCCTGAAGGCACCTCTGTTCTTTCTCCTGTGTGGACAAGTTGCGCTCAGCCCGTCTGCGGGAGGCGGCGAGGCGGTTACCCGGTAGCGTGTTTGGGGCTCGCAGCGTGCTTTAGGACTTTAAAATACACTTTAAAATCTCCTTTCAGCATCGCTAGAGCTTTCCTCTTCACCGGCTGCTTGTTAAAGGCCTCGTTTGCCTGAGCGGGACTGGGAGCAGAGGAGGAAGGGCGGGGATGGAAGCGGTGACGGCAGGACGGTTCTGAGGTGACAAAGGCGCGGGAAGCGGCGGGGGCAGCCCGGGGTGCTGCTCGGTCAGGGAGTCACTGTCTTTCTTTGGTGCAAATAATAATAGAATCGGTCGCGCCTACCCCGGTGGAAGAGGTGTGACAAACAGGTTTGGGAGTCCTGAGCATAAACGCGAGTAACTCGGCCGTATTTCACAGGCAGTGTTGGAGAGCCGGGGTTGAGATACGCCCCAGGCGGTTCGGGAACGGGCTGAAGGCGTCTTCAGGCATCTGCTCACACCAGTGTTTTGGAGTGTCTTAGAGACATTGTGATCTTTAGGATCGATTTAACATGTCAGTATAGGGGTGGGGGGGAAAGCCTTTTTTTTGCCATTCATGGCAAGAATTTCACAAGAAAGCAAGAAACTGGGTTCTTAGCTCTGCTTCTAGAGAGAAGGAAACGGAGGGCACTTCAAGTGTTACGAAGGTGGTTTAAGAGCAGCTATTAGTGATAAACATAGGAGAGCTTTCCCTCATACTAAAAATATTTCTGTGGAATCATAAGCATGGGCAGTGCTTCACAGGCAACTACAAAATGCCAAGCCCACTTCCTCTGAGAAACTCTGAAACGTAAAAGCTTAATTTGGAGCTTAAAATGAGGGAATTGGAGGGGCACTGTCTTTGAGAAGACAAATTAATTTTTGTAACTTATTTTCTTCTCATTTATAAGACGATTTCTTGTCTGCCTAATTACTCTTAAGTACCAGCTCAGCAGTATGAGCAGTAATACTTTGGTAACATGGTATAGGTAGAGAGTCCACATATTCCAGAGAAATACATAAGAGATTAAACTAGAGTATAACCTGGGTCTCTCTGGAGTGCACCAGTGAAACAGCACCAGGAAGTTTGTTTTAATCATTATTTTTACACAGTTTGTTTTTGTAGCTAAATAAGGATTTGAGTGCATTAGACCAGCAATCCAGAACCTTTTTTGAGTTCTACATTAACATATAACAAAAAATAGCATTTACTTAAAAAGCTGCAATAAGCTTTTGCAATCAAAGGGAAGTGTATATGCTGGAGAACAGCTGTTAGATTAACAGTACTGTAAAATTTTGCTTGGCACATACAGAGCTCTAAGAACTTATCCTTTAAATTTCTGAAGATGGAAAAAAACCCATATTCATAAGGGCAATAATTATTCTATAGGTACCTAAACATGTAGTTGTATTCCTATAGCCAAGTTATTAGAGCTCTATAACTTCCCTGAAATTACATGTGCAATTTTCTATTTCAGGCCTTTTGACATCAGTATATCGCATTTTGAATGAAATGTTTGGGAACTGGACAGATTATATCTCTTACATGTGAAGAACACCAGCCATAAAGAAGTCTCATAGACATCTCTGAACTGCTTTTAGAAGAGGGTAAAGCTGGTAGAGGCCTGGTAAGAAAATCTTCATTTAAATATACACAATTTTGTTGTTGGGAGGGAAGATTATTGAAGGAATGAGAAGGAGGAAGAAGGTATAACAGCTAAAGATAATCAGTTTGATAGATTTTGAATGTTCAACTGCTACACAGTTTTTATACTAACTTCGTAACACCATGAAGGTCATCAGAGTGATGTGTAATACAGTGTTCATCGTAACGAAACAAAGCATCACAGGCTATCAAATACGCATGTGACACTCCTTCCCCCACAGGCCATGTTATATTTTTGGGTTAATCATCAACAATAAAGGAATACTAAGGATTTTTCTAACTTTTCAAGTTCTAGGTGATATTTATGAGAAGATGTATAAAATAAGGGGACCATAAGAATAGCATGACTAACTGTAAAATAAAACATGATATTTCCCATTCAAAATTCAAATGGACTAGAAAAGCTGCATTTACCTTTATAAATCTAGTTTATAAAACCAGAGCAAGCTCCTTAAGCTTCTATTACTATTTTTTTAGATGACCGATTTTTCTTGAAATTTTATTCTTACGGAAAGCTTATCTGTGGGTAACATCTCTACTTGGCGTGCCCCTAGACTGGACAGTCAACTTCAGTACTCCTGAAGATTATGAGGCAACATCCAAATTTAGCAATATGCTGAGTTATTCACAGACAGTCATTAACACAGCACAAAGTTTACATTTTAAATATCAAAAAAGAATTATCTGCACTCTGTCTAAATAAACTTTCTGAAATTTGGTGTGAAAAAATTAAAAAAGGAAAGATCATATTTTCAGGTCTGCATGTATATAAGTGACAATCTGTGACAGTTTTTCATGTAAGTACTTTTTGTGCTATCCTATAATTTAAACAGAAATTTGTAGCATGGCTTCTGCAAAAATCTCTTTACCGGCAGATTATCTCTTATTTAACTGAACTTTTTATCCAAACATTATTCGATTAAAAATTCCTTTTCTACAGTATTAAAATGGCATACCCACCAAAGTGAGTTTTTCATTCATTGTCTACTCTTCTTCTTTTGCCTCTGTGGGCATTTGTCTATTCTGTAAACATGATTTATAAGAAAAAAATAAACCCAGTAAGATAATTTTTTATAGAGACTTCCTTTTTTTAAGAGAAGCAGATAAGAGATTTACATCATGGATTAGTTTGCCAATGAAGAAAAGTCAAAATAGGAAATAAAGAAATTCAGGAGGTTTATGTGCTGCCTCTAACCTTTGGGAGCAAGTAAGAAGGAAACAATCCGAAATGTTAGGGAAAACACAACCTAGTGGCAGAGAAAAGATAAACATTGCCCAAGAAAATGCTGGAGAAAAAAGCACTTTGACTAGAAGAGAGTGATCACTAGTTCAGCTTGGAATAAATAAAAGAATAACTTAAGTCTGGAAATGAGGGGAAACAGCAATTGAACTATGGAAGGTATGAAAGTAATGAGTAAGTTCAGGAAAAAAATCTAATGAATGAAAGTATATAAAGTATCTTGTGCTGCATATGTATATATTTTCTTGACAGGGAAATTCATATTTTGAATGCTGACAGGTTATTGTAATTTATGGATCTATTTAGAAGGCAACTGTCTTTAAAATTGGCGGTGTATCCTTACTTGCTTCGACTTGAATGGTTAGTGCAGTGTCTCTGGTCAGAAAAAATATGTGGAGTCAGATGTTTTGATGCACTCTATTTATAAAGACTGTGTGTACATTCTTTTCCTGTGAAACCATGTGAATATTTCAATCAAAATCTGAGCTCCTTTTTGGTTGATAGTCATCTTGAATCTCTCTTGCTCTGTTTTTCTTACAGCTACATTCCCAGCGATTGCTCAGGCCTGTGTATGGGTTTCTGTGTCTTCTCTGCATCTGTTTCTATGGCATTTTACATCTTTTTTCTCACACATGCCTATCTTCAAATATCCAACAAAACATGTGCCAACCACATGTGTCTGTTTTAGGCGGTGACATCTACCCATGTTCTTGTGGAAAGTGTTCTTTTTTTCAGAAAGTTAAACTACTTCTTACAGTGATTTTGAAGAGCACTGTCTATGACAATTACCTGCAGTATGTTATACCTAACAGCAATTTTATGGATAACAGGCAACCTTAATAAATTGAAACCAGCATGGAAAACATACTGGCAAAAGCACAGGTATACAGATCGCAGCCTCCTCAGGAGGGTCGCTGTATGACTGCTTGCACAAGAATGCAATCAACAGTAGAAAAAGTTGGCACACCTGCAAAATGTTCAATAATAATTCAGTACTATAAATTAACATAAATTAACAATGATGTGCATTATTTTTCATTATCATCAAGATTTTAAAATTATTTTCACTTACCTGTAAACTTTAAGAAAATTGCTTGTGCATAGCCTGTTATTTCTCCAAATGTATACCTGTGAGGAAAAATATTCTATGCTGTTCTTCTTTTATAAAATGAATTATGTTTAGGAAACCTGTGGAAGTAGAGTATGTATTTTGAATATTGGAAGGATAAATACAGAAGTGTAAACATCAAAACCTGGGATTTAAATACATCATGATCCATAAAAGGACATTTTTCGTAAATAGATCATTTTTATGTGATTTTTAAGCTGCATCACCTAGGCAGAGACATTTATTTGTCTTTGATAGGAGCTTCTCAAGGTCAACTGCTCAGTTTTCTGGACCACTTGTTGTCCCTGTCAAAAGTGTAAACAAAAATTTTAAAAAGGCTTTGTGCTTCAGAATGCACAGTATTGCAAGTCTGTGATAAATTAAATCAGTGACAAATTTATAGTGCCTTCTGGTTCACTAATGGAGCACCCACACATCTTCTGAAGTCCTGACAAAGTAGATGCACTGGTATTTGTCCCCGTGGCCATGCTGAGAAGCAAATTTCCAGCACATGCCCAGTTAACAATGGAAAAAAAAAAGTTCTAAGAGGAATACTTAGCATTCAGAAAATAACCAATGATATTTTATTTATGCTTGCTTTTTGTCTATTCTTATCTTAAAATCAATAAATTACACTTTAGAAGTAATTTTCATTACAAATTGATGTTGATAGTCATAACCTAAAGGAGTGCAAAAGTTAACTTGCGCTTATTTCATTTTATTGCACAATGTTTTCTCTTCTTGTTCTCACTGTAAGATCCTTTCGTAAGGGCCACAGGATGTTTAAAAAAAAAAAGGGACATCTGCTGCAGGTTGAAGTCTGGTTTGGACACTGGGTAGGACTTTCTAAAATGCCTTCATATGAACAAATATCTAAGTTAATAGTCAAAATTCAATCAACTTCCTTTATCAAGTTTCTGGATAAAAAAATAAGGTAATTAATTGCTTCAATAAAGAAATAATTGGAAAGGTGAATGTGATTTATCCCTAGATGGGGAACCATAGTTTCTTCTTACCTTTCTTTTGGCAAATCACTTTGAGAAGATTGCTTTAGGTGTGTCTGTAAAATGCAACATAAATGAAACATGCATGGACATTGGAAATAATCTGGCTAAAAATTGTTTATTAAAGTGTTTGAACAGACCTTGGCACAGGCTAAAAGCATGCCAGCTTGCACTTTCCCAAACAAGTCCTGTACACAATTTAGGAGTTAGTGTTAGTCAGGAACCATTCCAATGGGCAAAACATGCATGGACTATCCTGTTTTGAAGAATGGAGGGGTTTAATATTACAAGCACTGAACATTGCATTGCTACCAGAGAAGAGTCCCAGGCATTTTTGACCAGTTACTTTATATGTAGCCATTGAATCCTTTGGCTGAGAATAGTTAACACTTCAGTATCTGAAGAACAGAAAGTTCTTCCTCCAAAGCAACAGTTTTTAAAGGCCTGACCCCAAGAGGCTTTTTCAACATCCATTATAAAGATACCTTGGTCTTAAATCTTCTTTTTACTGTCAAGTTCATTAAAAATGGAATGGCAAGGCATCTAAAGCATATTACAATATTCTCAAATTTATTTAATCTGTACAAGTATGACTTGCAGCTGTATACAACAGCCCTTAAGGCCAATTTTTAACTTCTGTCTTTTGCCAGCAGATGAATGTCCACATTTATTTGTTGGCCTGTGAAGTATTGATTTTGCTTTACATCTTAAAAAGTGGAGAGAGGGAAAAAAAAAGTCTGACTGGTTTTGTATTTCTCTCCTAAAATTTTCCACAGTGGGCATCAATATCAGTTTTGAAGGAAATTGCACAGGTTTTTTTACATGGTTAACATGACTTTAAGTTATTCACCCAGTGCCTACACCAACCAAGACAATTGAGAGGATAGAGTTACTTAATGCTCAAATTAAAAACAAAACAAAGAAAAAAGAAGAAAAATGATGGGAAGTCACAATAGATGTATCAGGAATGATACCTGCTTCCTTTCTTAAGTTCTGCAATGGTTCATGCACAGAAAAGAGCCTAAGGAACATAGTTGCCCAGATTTCAGATTACTTTCAATGACAGTGTGTAACTAACCATTTATCTTCCCTAAAAAATCAACTGTCTTTAGGTCCATTCTTATGGCCTTAATGTAACAATACTGGGACAGTCTACTTTTACAGCAGTCTACCACTGACCTTTTTTCAGTTACATAATCTGTTTTATTATTATGTATGTTTTATAGTCTAAATTACAAGTTTTAATTGTCTTTATTTTAACTTTATTCAGAATACCTAGTGCCTTGCATAATCAAGAGCATCCAAATGAAAGTACCAGAGTTTTGTCTTCTGTCATTTTTTTCTCCACAGAAACATTATTATATATTTTAATAGATACACCTGCCATAGAATTAATATTGTGTACAAACAGAAGCTCATTCTTAACATGGTAGAGACATAGATAGATAGATATAGAGAGATATAGATAGACAAACATGCAAGTTTGTCATTTAAAATGAAAAAGTATTATTTAATTTCATGTTAAATTCTTGTTAGTCAATTAAGCTAAATAATCAGAAGGAAAAAATTTTACCTCCATCTGGCTTACCAGGAAACATAAATAAAAATCAGTAGTCCCCATCATGTTGTAAGCTTAGAGCAAGTAACCATACAAATATTTCACTCTTCAGTCTATAAGCTTCCTTGGTTTTTTATTTAACCTGTACCATTGAAGGTCTCATATTTAGGTTGCTTACTTTTCATGGTGAATATTCCCCAGTCAATCAATTACATGGTGCTATTCCTGTGAACTAAAGTCAATGCAAAGAACATAACTTGTCATACAACTTACATTATTAAATCCTTCCTACTCATTGTGTAGTCCAGCCTTAACAGCAGATTCTAAATAATTTGAATACTGACACTTAGTATATTTGCTAATGATTGTGTTACTATCAGATAACAAGCTCACACTTTTTACAGGAAAGTTCCTTCAGTTATTGAGAGTATAAAAAATACGCAATCATCATTTTAAAAATTATTTTACTGACACATCCTATTTATTTTAAAAATCTAGCTAGAAATACATACTACCTGTAAATTGCTAAAGGTGAACACAGTGCACACTGTTTGTGCATCACATTAACAACTTAAAATGACAGGTACCTGAATGTCATACCAGTCCTTAAAGAGAAAGAAATGGAAAAGCACAATGCATTTTTCATTCATTTTACAGGGAAAAAAAATCAAACGACAACAATCATATCTAAGAAAACATTGGTGCCAGGTGTATTTTTGCTCAAGTATTACATGCAGTCCATAATTTATGAAGCTGAAAAACAACATGTAGCAGTCAGAGAAGTTAACATCAGAGTTGAAAGGGCAAAGAGGTACCTTCTCTACTTTCAAGTGTACTCACAACTATCTTTGCATCTAGAAAGCTTATCTCAGTACCCAGCAGCAGCATATGTAAACAGCAGCAAGACACATACCTAGGGCTTTCCATATATTTTGTGAAAATTGCTTGAAAAATATATTTTAAAACCAGTACTTTCTGCATTAAGATCTTTAATTCCTGCCTTTTGAATTAAGATGTGCTTTGAAGAACAAGAAACAAGTCTCAGAATAACAGGCTGTGTAAACAGCTTAAATTTATGGGCAAAATTGTTTTGGGCAAAAGATGCATTCACTCTTGACATCAAAGGGAGCAGGATTAGGTTCTAAAGCTTTACCCTGAAACTTGCAGTTCATTTTCTGTACTACACAGGTGTGTATTTGTCAGGGGAATTCAGAGTTCTGCCCTCTCCCACACTGCAATCAGCTTTGTTCATGCAGTGTATGTTCCTTAGCGTGCTACCGTCATGGTTGCATGACTACATAGCTCCTCCCATACAGATTAGGCCTATCCCCACCCCATGACTAAGGCCCGGAACAGAAATAAGGTTTGAAGGCTTTTACAGTAGTTTCCAGGTAATCTGAAATACTTGACTTTTTGCTTTTTCTGGTCATTTCAGGCATAATGAGATGAACCCTGTGCATACTAAAGTATTTTTAGGAACATAGTGAGCCTCCATTCTGCAATAGATTGCTGTGAGTGAGCTTTTGAAGAAGAATACAAGGAACCACTTGTCTGAATTCAGTCAAATAATTTGATCTTTCATTTTAAAAAATTAATTGCAGTAATATCCAATTAAATAAAAAATATTTCATTTCCCTTAAGGAAAAAAATATCCTGATTTGCCCACATGTGTTACACACTGCCTTCTAAAAGAACTAATGGCTTAAATTAGTTGTTCTCTTGAGCAGGTAATACAGCATAGTGCTCAAGTAAAATAGCCATTTCTACAGATTCTTTTAGTTAAGTGGTATTTTAAAAGCATAAAATGGTCCAGTGACATTCTCATTTAATCAAATAGGTGTTGTGCCTTACCATGATGCTTGTAGTCTAAACCATATTTGGCATTTTAAAATTAAAATTTCAATGTTTTGTATTTTATTTACATATTAATTCACCAACTAAGAAAAAATTATATAAATAAATTACTAAAATCACAGAAAGACTCCATGAACATGAATTGGTAACAGTCAGTTAGAAGTAGATTGAAATAGTAGTATTCCTAGGCTAACTTTGTAATTTTAGAATTACTTTTCCTGAGAATTCATAGATGTATAAGTACACACATATATAAGGTATGTGAAGTCCAGATAGGTAGTTCATTAAATTATATTTTATTACCAAGAGAAGGTAAGTAGTTTTCCCCTTGAGTTACAGAGTTGCAATGTGTTAAACTAAGTGCAAAGACTTATGGACACACTTCATTTGCAATACCAATTTTTTCCCTTTATTTCAAAGGGATAACGTCAAGTTATAAATGCGTAAACGATTACAGTGTTGGGACCTTTTATATTAACTTGGAACAAAGGTATGTAATACAATTTTGTCAGAGCTCAGTTTACTCTGCCTCTGTTAATATGAGCGATTAGATAATAGTATTTCCAGTACTAAATGACTATCTTCTCCAGTGCCATCTTCATTTCTGTACTTTAAAACAAAAACACATACACTTGTAAACCCAACTTTGATTCATCCAAAATTACGAATTTTGTAGTAGTTTAAGCTTGAGAGAGGCATTTTAAATCTATATTAAAGACAGAGCCGTATTCAAAAAATCCTAAGCGTTGGAAAGATTAAAGTGCATTGGTGTTAAGATTTTATCCCTTTGTGCAAATAACATCCATCCAGCGCTGAAAGGGTGTGTTTATATGTCACAGGGTTTTTACAGCTGTGTCCAGCTGAATTCTGAAGTCGACAGACAAGCAATGCTTCCTCTAGAAATGAAAGGATTTTTGTCCAAGTACTGAGCAGCAAAACGACACTGAGTACTAAAAGACATAGTTAAGTCATCGGATATAAATGCTTCTTCATTATTATCCCGTGCTATGATTATTCAGTTTTACCTGTACAAAGGAACACCAGAAAGTCTTTCAGATTAGGACATTCTCCAAACACTCCTTCACAGCATACAATTAAAGTATTTCCAGTAAATCTGGTTGTGGTGGAGCATCAGCCTCCAACGAAGAACATTTCATCTGAAAATCAGTATTTTCCCCAGTGCTCGTCCAAAAAAGGTTGTTTTTGAAAGCCACTCCCGTTCGGTATGTCCATCTGAAAATCCCTCGCCCCGGCCACGCTTTGAGCAGCGGCTGTTTCGGTTCCTGCGGCGCGGCCTTTCACCTCCACAGGGATGGGCATGAGCGGCAACAGTAACTCCAGCGAGTGTCCCACCCGCTGCAGCTGCCGCCTTTGACGGTTCGGGTTAAGGCCCCTTTCCAGGTCTGCCTCCTCCCAGGCGGCATTTTGCAGTCCTCCTCCTCGTCCTCCCCACCATCCTTAGGCAAGACAAAAAATAAACACCAAAACGTGTATTCTTTTTCCAACGGTCCCTTCTTCACAAATCCTTAGCGCAGGCTTAAGCGTAAACTTCGGTCTCGTTCCGCGCACCAGAAGAGGGGGTGGGGAAAGAAAAAAAAAAAAAAAAAAGTCGTGCGGCAGTCAGAGGGGTGTGGAAGGGAGAGGAGCTACGCAGGGGAGGCTCTGTCGGGAGCGGCAAGGCGAGAGAACCGCTCCCGCTGTAGCGGCGGAAACGTCGCTGGTGGAGCGAGGGAGCGATCGGGCGAGGAGGAGGCAGCGGAGGGAAGGGAAGGGGGAGGCTGCTGGTGTTTGGCGCCGGTGGAGGGAGTCATTCCTGCCGCTGCACTTCCGGTCGGCATTTTGTTCTGAGAGGGAGCGAGAGAGACACACACAGGATCCTTCCCCTCCTCCTCCTCGCCCTCCTCTCCCCCTGCCCCCCCGCTCGGTACCGACTCACCGTGCCCAGGCCGCTCCTCCCCGCCCTCCTGCGCTCGCACTCTCGGAGGGAGCGGCGGCGGCGGCGGCCCCTTGGCAGCGCTGCCCCTCGGCCACCCCCCGCTCTCCCCGGCTCGGAGCGCGGCTCGGAACCGGTTCGGCGCGGCCCGGCCCGTGTTGATGTTGTGAAGCAGGCTCGGGGGGAAGGGATTTGCCTCGGCCGCACACCCCCCGGCTCTACATGTTCGCTGCACTGAGGAGGAGACGGAAGAGGAGCCAGCCCCCCTCCCGGCCCGGATTATTGTTGTTATATTATCTCCCCTCCTCCTCCTGCTCCGCGGCGGCGGCGGCGGCCCAGCGGCGGCGGCGGCTCCTCTGAGGAGGGAGGGGGGCGGATTTCTCTCCCCCTCTCTCGGATTCTCGTTGGATTCAGACGCCGATTTGCTCAGGTAATCCCCCCTCCTTGTCTCCCCTTCCTCTCCCTGCCCTCTCTAGCAGCGGACCGGGCCTCTGTGCCCAGCGGCCCAGCACTGCCGGGAGCGAAGGGGATTAGCTGTTATCCGGGGTAGAGGGGAGTAAGTGGCAACCGGAGGTGTTTATTTCGCAGCCCCCCTTCCTGCTCTGTCGGGTCTGGCGGAGGAGGTTGGTTCTTGCCGGGCTGCCGGGAGGCCCAGGCCCGGCGGAGGGCGCAGGCCCGCCGGCCAGCGCCTTAACTCCAGCTCGGGGATTAGAAAGGCGAAGCGGCTGCTCAGTGACAGGCCTCAACCCGAGAGGAGCAGCAGGAGGAGGAGGAGGAAACAATACAATTAATCGCAAATGTGCACTGATCCTTTGCCATATTTACAACTTCACCTAGGGGAAGGAAGGAAGGTCCCAGCGCAGACAGCCCTCTGAAGTGGGCCAGGAGTAAGTGGAGGAATAGTGGAGGAGAGACAATGTAAATACTCAGGAACAAAAATGCCACCTCTCTTTGCTATTACCTTCTCCTTCTACGCAACTGTGTTTCAAACATTCAAAAGTTTGAATGCTTTTGGTTTTCTAATCTGCAGGCGTTTAATCTCTAAATAATATTATTGATCAATGTGTTAATGACTTAGTATATTTATAGCATTAAAAAGTGCTTGAGGGATGATTGACACAACACAGACACCTGCAGACCCAGGAAATACATATAGGCAAGCATATTGTATCAAGTACTCCACACAGTCTCGGTGTCTGTGTGCTGTATATGTTACAGGAGTATGTATTAAACGAAAAATACTAATTTCTGCTTCTAACAAACAGAAAACAGGCAAGGGATCCTGTGTAAAGTGCTGCGTTTATGACATTTAAGGGACCAAGGTGAAGGTGAGATCTGAACCAAAGTACTTGAGAATCAAACATAAATTTAATAAGTGAAATGTGAGGAATGCTTAAAAAGTGCCATCTTTTCTTGTCAGGCCATATCACTTTGAGATCCCGAGGTTGTTATTGGCTGTTTGTGTCCATGATGTTTGAATATGTAATTAGGTGTCATTTTAACAGGTCAAATGTGTTTTGAAAATGACTGTTTATTCGTGTCATATCTTTATAAATAAATGGTAGCTGATTTACAGTAAAGCAAATCTTAGACTTATAAGTGGTAGAGTTGAGAGTGTTACTCAAAACTGAGGTAGATTTAAAACAAACACCCTGTGAACTAGTAAAAATACTTCTAGAGAAATTACGTAATTGCAGGGAATTTTAAGATACAAAGTTTTCATCCTTGTAGAAGGGAATTTTGAGAATGGCAAACGAGTTTTGACATTACATAATTTGTTAAATTTTCAGCAGGTTTTTTAGTTGTTCAGGTAGATTTGTTGTAATACTACATGGTTACTGTATCCAGTAGAGTAACTTTCTGGTGCATTGTTTTCAGAGTCTTATAAATAAAACTATGCTGTGGTGAATCCCGTGTGCCGTGATGCATGTTTAAAAGGGTGAAGTTAATATAGCTGTCACGTAGAAGGCGTGTTTTTAATGCTGTAAATCCGTGTAGTAGTCCGTAGCGTGTCCGTGATTTGTATTGGTCAGGGAGCAGTTTGAATTTTAAAAAGCCAGAAGATCCTGCTGAGCCCCAATCCCGGCCTCCCTTCCTCCCACTAATCTCCCATTCCTGTCTTTGTGCTGCCTGGTCCTGTTAGACGCTGTTTGCAACAGGGCCTCAGGCCTACGTGCGTGGAGAGAAACCATTTACACTTCGAAAAAGCAGCTTTTTATTTTTAAACTTTGTGATTTGCAGAGGAAGCCACTAGTTGTCTCTAACTGTCCCCACCGCAGTGTGTAACACCAGAATTGCTGTTTTCTTTTGGCCTGTAGTGTGCGTAGAGGCCGAGTGTAACTCTGCTTAACAGGAAAGAAAGGGCTGTGCAGAAGTAGTTGTAGTTCTTGGGTAGTTTTCATCATCAGGAAGCGACATTAGCTCTGGCGTTTCTTTCGTCTCCGTTTCAGGCAGCTGCTGTTCTAAGAAAAATGTGTTTGTTAAGCTAACAGTAGTGAACTTTTTCTGACTTATTTTTTTCATTTAAGGAGGTTTACTTTAAATATGCTAGATATGAGCAGGAAATGAGCTACTGTAGTTACACAGTTCCTGTCAAGTTTATCTTGCCAGGGTTGTGTGGTTATGTTTACAGCACCCTTTTTTTTTTTTTTTTAATCAGAACGGATGCACTTTTCTGGAATGAAAAATACGTTTGTTTATAAAGGGAAATATAAGATGTTGTCTGTTTTTATTTGTAGTGAGTTTGGGTTTGTTCTTGTGAGCCATATGTGGTGAATCCTGAATTAGTTGCTTTATCACAGTTTATATAGTTTTACAGAAATATTTAAAGTTGAAATATTTATAAGAGGACTTATTTTTCCTTTGGGTTGCATGTTGTAGCATATTTAAGAGTGTGGATGTGTGAAGCAGGCCTGTGGCACTTTCATACTACTTTTCCCCTAATGTTAGGGTCTTATACTGGTGCAATGTTTATCACAACAGCTAGTTGCTTCAGGAGGATGTAGTTATTTTAATGATGTTAGAGAAATACAACATTAATTATTCTCAAGTTTAGTTGTAAAAATTATTTTTACAAAATGAGGAAAATGGTTTTTTCTGTCCTTTATTTTGTACTTTCGACTGCCTTGTACAATTTGAATTTTCTTCCTCTATACAGGGGTTTTTTTGCTCTCAACTTCTTAAACATTTTACCTGAAGTTATTCCAACAAAAATCTGTTCCCGAAGTCTTTTGGTGTTGCTTAAAACTGGTTTTATACTTTCTAAAAATAAAGACACAGGAATAGGCATACCAGTAAAATAATACATATTTTTAAAATTTGAAATGTCAAAATTTTGATTTAGATGCAACAGACAGGATCAGAGAAGCAAAATTAAATTCCTAAATCGCTTTGAAGATCCTTATTCTACATAAGAGAACACGTACCCCTTGAAACCACGTGAAACCTTATGCTTGAGACTCCATGTGCATTAATGTTCATACAACTCTTCATGCAGAATTAAGGCCATAGATAGTAATTTACTTGGGACAGAACTTTTTTTGTTGGTTTGTGTTGTTGTGTTAGTATGATTATTAAGGTAATGTAACCTTAATCCTAAATGTTTCATGTATATATTCCTCTATAATATAAATAAACTATATTTTGAAGGATACTAGATGAAAAATAGTCAAAATGTGAGTTGATTTGAGCTAGAGATCCTATTTCTATATTTGTGTGTTCAGTGGCAACAAGACTTTTTTGTGTATATTATAAAGTGTTTAATGATATTTAATTTATATTAATATTTCATAAAAAATGTGCAAGAAATGTGAAGTAACTGGATAATTGCTGTAACTAGAGAGAAGAAAATGTACTTCTGTCCTGAATATCTAGACCTAGGAAAGAAATCAAGTGTTCAAATTCACAACTTCATAATTTCTAGAAATTATTTTAGACAAGTGCGTAATTTGGGCAACAATTATGGGCATACTTAACTGGAAAAACATGAGTAGTGATAGCTTTAGAATTTGGTGACTGGTAAGTATGATATCCAGCATTAGGGTGTCTATTTTTTGTCACAAAACACATCACTAGAAATGTTTAACATTTGGAACAAAGGCCATTTCAATATCATACCACTTACTTTTGATCTTGTTTTTCATTTGCTTTTATTTGAAGTAGTACAGGTTAGGTTAGCATCTGATTTTCAGCCATCAGCAGTAATAAACACTCAGTTGTACAGAGATACTTACAAGGAAATGCTTGAAATTGGTGATGCTTGTGTATTGTTACTAATAACTCTGTACAATACTGATACCTTTTAATAACAAATAAAGGAAGTACTATTGAAATTGCAATTGTTAAGGGCTTGTATTATTAAAATCTTTCCTATAATTTGTCTATATTTGAATTTTTATTTTCTTTGTGTTACAGACATACATCTTAGTAGCTGATCTTGACCCCTAAAGTAGGTGTGAGAGAAGTGCTTTATATTGACATCTGTGACACCCCATGATTGAGGAAATTGTGTTTGAGGAGATTGTGCAGGACCTGTGATTTGTATCTCACTTCCTGTCCTTACTGTTAACTATGGAAAATCTCCCCAGCAAAAGAGAGGGGAGAAAGGATATTGGTCCAACTGTATGTGGAAACTAAAAGGGATTCCTGTCAGATTGAACATGACTGTTGATACTGTATTTGAAGGTGTTTACCTGGTTTAATGTGTATCTGTGATAACTTTAGAAGAATATAAACATACAGTTTAAAAGTCATAAAAAATCCTAGAAAAAGTTATTTTTTATATATTGTTGTAAGTGTAAGTAATCAGAGATATAAAAAATTTTTTTATGTGAGTAGATAATTAAATTTTTACGTTTATTGCTGTGGTTTGAGTTGAAGCACTTTGGGTTTAGGATCAGTGTGTATGTGTAGACATGCAATGCATTTTAGAGGAACAGTGTCAGAAAGCTCTAGACTGCAAAATAAGGGAGTCAGACAAGGAAACAGCAGACTAAGGAGCTGGGCCTTTAACTGCACCATTGTATTCAATCCTACCCTCGCAGCCCCAGTTCAGTGCCTGACACAGTGCCTGGGACATGCCAGCTGACCAGTACACTGTTAAAATCTAGTTTATATATTTATCATTTAGTGTGTAGTCTGCTGCCTTATTATCTGCTGTGTACATCCCAGTCTCTCATGAAAGCTGAAATATTTTCATATTTTAATTTGTAGAGTTATCTCAAAATAAAGTGTTTTACAAACATTAAAGAGCTTTATTTTTGCACATCTGTAAAATACTATTTCCATTTTATAGATGAAAGACTGAAAGTGAATCAAATAGTTTTAAAAGCTTAAAATTCTTGTGTATTTTGACATACTTTACTCTTCAGATTTTTAAAACTACTTTACAGCACTTTGAAAGTTTGTAACATTGTTTTTCTTGACTTTGTGGTAGTGCATGTGGTATATTTCAACATGTAAGTCTCATTGTTTACCCTCCTGAAACCCTAAGTATAGAATGGGTTTTCACTGAGGGCCTTAAACATCTATTAAATTTCAACTGTTTTGATCATGCCAATAATTAAAAAAGAATAGTCTTCCTGTCCTGAGAATCTAAGAAAGAATCACCCTTCATATTGTGAGGAAATCAAAATCTCTTAAGGTTTATCAGGGAGAGCAAAGACAACCACTCAGTCGTAACCCAAACCGGCAAGTTGTGGCTACAATATTGAAGAGAGAGATTCAAAATGTTACTGTTACTCTCCAGGATTCCTAGTTCCTTGTGGAAGGTGTCTTAAACATTAGATTTTGGCTGTTGGGGATAAAACTCTTCCTCTTAACCTGATAATTGTTTCAGTTGATGTAAACTGCTTGAACATAAACCTCTGCACCTAGTGGTCAGACCACTTCACTGCGATGTTAGTCAGTTGCCAAGCTCCAAGACTCTGTTAGGAAACCAAGGCTGTTCTGAGGTGTAATAAGTGCATTCCTAGCCAGAAAATTGCTTTGGTCATGCAGGAAGTCCAGGCCCAAATGCCTAATCTGTATCGGGCAGAGAAGTTCTTGACCAGTTTTCTTCCCCTATGGGTATTTATATCGTATCCTCAAGGCATGACTCAGGGGCTGTGAGTACATTATGGAACAGGTAGAATAAGCAGCACTTAGTCTTACTAACTTTTTTGCTGTCTTTACTTGTGATGAAGGTTTTCTATGGGAGTACGTTTGTGGAGGTTTTTTGTTAGTTTGTTTTGGTTTTTCTGGTTTTGGTTTTGATTTTTTAAAGAAGAGTTGATTTTCAAGAAGGTCAATGTTCAGCAAAAGATGTCTTGAATATGAAACTTCTTAATTAATTTGGTTTATTAACTACATTTTATTCAAATTCTTTAGAAGGAAAGTGTTATGTCCCACGTAAAGCATCTTTTTTTACTTTGCAACTTTTTGTTTCATGATATATATGTCATGTGCCATATGTGGGGCAGTGATCCTATGAATAACAAGGAATGGTATATGATCATTTAATGAATGATTATCACAATGCACAAGGGACTAAAATGTAGGTATAAGCAATCATAATTCTGGCATTTTTTTATAGTACTAATCTTCTTTTTCTCTCTCTTTTCTTTTCCCGAGCTCACTGTGTAACAAACATATGCCTGTGATAATGCAATCTCTGTCTCTCCTGTTTAAGTTCTTTCCTCTATGTTGACTAGGTACTCAGAAGGGATGAGTTTACAAATACTCTGTCTCTTAAATTTTGTTCTCAAGTCTTAGATCTTAATAAAGACTGTCCCCGTTTCTTGCATGTTATCTTCCATTCAGATGTGTTGCTCTCTCTTTTGCTTCTGATATGCTTGCTGGATATTGAGGATAGGAGGAAAAATGTACAGGCCATCTCCAGGTGCTATATACAACAGCTGCCTTAATGGCTGTAGATAAAGTAATCTGGAACCTGCTTTTGTAGTCTAAAAGCAGTAAAAATTCTGATAATATTCTAATAGTACTGTGGTGAGAACTTGTGCTTTGTGAAGACCTAAAATCTTTTATTCTTTTTCAACTTTGTTGTTTTGGTTTGGTTTTTTCTGAAGGGAAAATTTAAAATCTGCTTAGTGATTTTTTTGTTAAAACTAAGGTGGTATGATTGCTTTTTACTGTGTGGATGCTATATTTTCTCTTTTTTTTAATTTTGAAATAGTGGAAAATGGATTTTCTTCTGCTATCATGCTCAGTAGTGGTTGGTTCTTCCTGGCAGTTTCTTTTAAAAACTCATGTTGCTGTTACACAGCAAAACTTCATTGTATCCTGTTGCAGTTTGGCAGTTACAAGGAATTGAAGCATTGCTTAACAGAGTTACTAGGTGACTTTAAGATGCAGGTTTCTCCCTGCATGTAGGTAGGACTGGTAGTGTTCTCCTCACACTTTCCTGATAATTATAGATTAAAGGCAATGATTTTACTCTGACTTTGCTAAACTTCAACCATTTTGGCAAAAATCTCCCATGTTGAGTGAATGCCCTTTAGTGACTTATTCTCTGAATATTAAAGTGAACATAGTTTACTGGCTTCTAGGGGTTGTGATACAGAAAAAAATGTTTCAAAATTGCTCCTGACCTTTTTTCCAAGCAATTGGAGCACCACCGTTCTTTGGGAAAAGGAATTTAGGATTTGAATGTGAGATGACTTTCTGCATTAAGGGTGTGCATTTTGTTGCCATTTGAAAAGCTTTCCTAAAATTGGGCAAATTTTTAGTGGACACTATTGTTGAAAAATTTTGTATACTCAACAGAGCTTTCCTAGTAAGTTCTGAACAGTGAGATGTGGTACAGACTCTTCGTTTTCTGGTGTTCATTCCCTGCTTATCCACAATACTGATTAATTTGAGTGTTTTAAAAACAAGAATTGGCATGGCCTGTGGCAAGGGAAGGGGTGAGCATGTGGAGAAGGAGAGTGGTGGATTAAAACCAGACTTACACAGATGGAGAGGGAATGGAGTTTAAGGGTAGGAACTGGGAGGAGGTAGGAACTTTGAAGTTCTTGAGGAGCAGGGCCACTTCTTAAGATGATCAGCAGGCTGTAGCACATCTCCTGTGAAGACAGTCTGAGAGAATTGGGATTGTTCAGCCTGGACGAAAGAAGGCTCTGGGGAGACTTTTTATCACCTTGCAGTACCTAAGTGGGACATTTCAGGAAAGCTGAAGAGGGACCTTTTACAAGGGCATGTAGTGCTTGGACAGCAGGGAATGGCTTTAAGTTGAAAGAGGGCAGGTTTAGATTAGATCTTAGGAAGGAGTTTTTTACTGTGAGGCTGGTGAGACACTTAAGATGTTGCCCAGTGAAATTGTAGCTGCCCCATCCCTAGAAGTGTTAAAGGCTGGGTTGGATGGGGCTAGTGGAAGGTGTCCTGCCCATGGCAGGGAGGATGATCTTTAAGATTCCTTCCAAGCCAAATTCATTCTATTATTCTATTAAATAATGACTGAACTGTGAGAACTGGATAAAAGAGCAGGTGGGGCAGATTCAAATGTCCTTAAGAAAGATAAAGGAAGAGCTGTGAAACAGCCTTATCAAGAGAGAAGGGTACACTGGATTTGCTTGTACAGTCAAGGAAAGCAGTTCAGGGATGAGAATCGGTGAGAAGTGTGTTCTGAGAGAGGCCAGAGAGGGGAAGGAGAAGAAATTGCCTGAGAAGCTAGAAGTACAAAACAAGGATTGGCTGGGCAAAGAAGCATTATTTCACACAGAGGAATTCATTGTTTGAATTGTCCTCTTGTTTTTTTTTTTCTTTTTGTCCCTTAACTGAGGAAATTACCTATTAAAAAAAAAAAGCTCAGAAATAAGCAGTACTTCTTGTAAGAGGAAATGATAGAGGATTCAGTAGTTCAGATTACCTGTGTAGTGTACATTTACTATGTTTGTGAATGCATTGTGGTGCTTTAAGTCTGTCATCACTTTTTTTCTGACAAGATGTCTCTTTCACTGACTGTGTAGAACGAGTTGAATTGTGGTTTTTAATTTCTTTTTTTTTTTTTTAATACTACAGGTTATATGAATGTCTACTAGCATTCGCCTTAGATATTCTGCCTTGGGGAGAAGGATAAACTCCTGAAATTGCTTTCAGTCCTGTGTTTTATGATTAAACATTTTGATTTCTCTTTGGTGCTCAGTATGTAGCCTTTTGCCTGAATTGCTTCATGTCATGAAGCCCTGCTCCAGAGGTAGATATCTTAATTTCCTCACGGCCTTTCTGTGGTCTGTATTAGAATATTGTAATGCTCCACAAATGCTTTTTTTTTTTTTTAATGTTTTTTTAAATGTTTTGCAGTATGTAATTGAGAACTGAGATGCAGAAGTTGGTCTTTATTAACTTTGGAAGTCTAACTGGAATAAGTGTAGGACTTTTAACTTGATTTTCTTTTTACATTATAATGTGTATGATAACAGTAGAATGGATTTTGTTAATTTTGGTTACACATATGAGTAATCAGCGCTTCTTCAAATTAGGCTTTGGAGTCTGCGGGATAAAAGGAACACAGAAATATTTACCATTGGTGATAAAAATAGAATGATGTTCCCAAGAGTGGCATTCTTCTGTTTCCTACTATCTGATCTGAAGCCTTTTTCCCTTCATGTTTTCTTTGTTTTTACTTGAAGTGTCATGTGTACAACAGACCTTACAGCCTTATGAATAGCCTCTGATTCATTTCCAAAGCAGATCCCTCCTGTAAGCTGGAGGAAGATTGGGCCTGGGGGTGCCCAGGAAATGTTACACAATTGCATAATCCAAGGACTGTGTCAGAATTCTTGGAGGCAAGGGACATTTATTAACTTTTGATTGACTTTGCAAAGACTTTCAGCCTGGGGGGTGTGGGATTCTTTGGGTAGAAGTCTAGAAAGCTTTTGAGTTGATACTCAGAAAAAGTAATGTTTACGTATTTGTTAATATCAACTTTTCAGTGTTCCATTTTAGCGGATTTTTTAAAGTCATACCTCTAACGTTTTTAATTATAAGACTTTTAACATACAGATACACATTTAGTGTGATACATTTTTAATCATTGTGTAAAATAGTTCCTACAAGTGCAGTAAGTAAAATTTTCAATCTTGATTTCTACGTCATAAAAAGGAATTGGAGTGAGATCAAAAAGGGACTTTGTTGTGATACTGCTGTTGAGAAGGTCAGCCCTTGAATGTCAGTCAAAAGTTTGAGATGTGCGAGCGTGCAAAATGGAACTCAACTCCTGCAGTGCTGAGCAAGAGATCCATACTGGTTGGTCAGTAGAAAACATTGGAAAGACTTTTACATCCTGCAATTCAGTTGAAATCTTTTTTTAGATAATCATATTCTCTCCTTCTTGTTTTTTCCCTGTTCTAATTAATTTCTTTTGCACTGTGATGTAGTACTCCTTCAACAGGAGGATAAGGGAATGCTCACTACCTCATAAAATCTTAGAGTCAATAGAAAACTCTAAGAAATAGTGAGAAATGCAATTTTGAATGTCCTGCTTCTGACGAGGATTTCTGAATCTGTGTCTATACCTCGAGCGAGTGTTCTTTCTCTGTCCTCCTGAGATTTAGAGTGAAGTGTTTGAGGCAGTGGCTAGTTTGCAGTGCGAAGTAATCAGTTTTGTATGTCTGGTATGTTCAAAGCATGTGTATGACTGGACTTTCCTACTCTGAAGATCTTGCCCAGGCTTACAAGTAAAGCAGGTGTTGAGGCTCCTTAGTTCTGAAGTTCTGACATACACTGAAGCAAAGTTGTAGGTGAACTTTTCTGGTGATAATTTAGGTGACTAAGGGCTTAGAGAGTTGTAGGAACACACTGTGCACTCTACAGTTACTATTATAAAAGATTATTTAGAGTTATGACTCTATATATTTACTCACTGGAGTAATTCCCTCTGGCATTTTACCTAGCATGATGTAAAATTTAGTCATGTTATTTGCAAAAGTAGGTAATTTATTTTTTCCATGGAAAATACAATTAAAGTATTTGAGGAATTGCAATAAAAATAGTACGGTTTAAAGACTGTTTTGTCTGTAAATCACTGAATATCGTTACATGAACAAGCCATCATACTACTGGAAAGAAAACGTTCTCAGTTTTCACATCATACTATAATTTTAGCCTGCAACCTAGAGAAAGAATAATTAAAGCCACTTTATTTAGTGGCATATGAAATGATTGTATTGAATTAGTAGACTTCAGAATAGGAATTATCTCTTTTTCTGTAAATGTTTATGTTTATTCCTGAGAAATCCTTTTTCTAGACTCGAAGTATTCATATGATGGCATGGAATTAAGAAAATTCTTAATCATAGCTTGATTAACAGTTATACAGTGAAGTCTTATAAAAAGCTCTGTAGATGGACTACTGAGAATTCAACATAACTTGTTAAGTCCTGATAATTTGAAGTTATTATGTGCTCAGTTACAGTGAATGTTCAACTGCGTATATGTAGCATGGTTAACTGGAGAGTATAACCAAGTTCAACTAGTCAACTTGTCTGAGTGTGGCTGACACTCTATGTAAACTAACCCTGTGTAAAATTTGGAGGAGAACAGTATTTGTCCAAAACAAAACCATTTAAGGTGTACTACCTGCACCTAATTGTTGATACAGGTGTAAATTTGAACAAGTGTTTCAGGAAGTACAGTAAAATTGGGTGAAATCCTCATTGTAAAATACACAAGTTTTAAAATCCTGATAGAAGATATCATAAGGCTTGTTATAGATATAGCAAATAATTACTTTAAACAACATCAGTTTTATGATGATGCTTACATGCTTATGCTGTTTTGTAATGAAACAAACAAAAATTAGAAAATAGACATATTTTGGTTTTAAAGATGTCCCTTCAGAAATAGCATCCGTTACCAAAGATGTTAAACTTACTGTCTAGAACTTAGAAATTTTATTAGCAAAATAGCATTCACCTTGATAGAAAGAATTCTGTTTAGTTTCATGTGCATGATTATGATGAACAAATATTCTGTAAATCAAGTTACTTGCAGGTTTGTTAATGGGGTTGTGTGTCAAATAATGCTTTAAAATTATGCTTTTGTAAATGGATTACTTTCAGTGGGTTTACACATGTATGATTACTAAAAATTGCTATCAATGTATTTGCTTCCTAAAATAAGAAATAACAAGAATTTTAATAGCCTAGTTCTTTAATGTTAGGTTATTCAAATACAGTAAAATATTTATTTAATGAACTCAGTGATTATAGTAGTAAATTGTCTTGGTGCACACAAGAGAAAAAAAGTTTTTTGGTTTTTTTTTCTTTAAACAATATATGATAGTTTTTAGGTTAGATTTACCTCATTAAAGCCAACAATAGCTTTATGATCCTGTCATAGTTACATAGTATTGTTCTGTGGTTAATTTGGTTTTTTTTGTAATCGTTGTTAAGTGTTTCATGAATCTTTGTAAGTTAAAGGTGTTAGTATTTTGGGGGAAAACAGCGGAAGTGAGCTGTGGAGTGGAGTGCTACTTGCTGAAATGTTGTGCTGGGCTCCCACTTGTAATTTTTTTGCAATAACTTTCTGAACGATGAACATAGTTTAATAAATTCAGCACTCATTTAGCTTACTAACACACTCATCAGTGGTGTGTTAATTAGCTGCAGATAACTTGAAAGATTTTTTTTGTATATAAACAGCTGTGTAAAATGCTTACATATTTGTTTATGTAATAACTCAGATACTTGTCCACTGAAAAAGCAGAGTGTTGTCTTTGAGAATTCACCTTAAAATCTTTTAGAAATAAGAAGTACCTACTTGACAGTCTGTCTTAGAAAATGTAGAAGAGGATGTTTGTTGTGAGTAAACAGTAGGAATAATTAGCAGTGGGGGGAGCTCACGTTCCTTGTAATATGAACCTGGAAAACACAAATGTAAGTGAATGTTGGATTATGTGCGATAGCAGTTTAGTACTGTACAGAATACTACTGTCAGTATAAATTTGTCTCAGACACAAGTCTTATCATGTGTGCCAAAGCATGCAAACAATAATGTCAAACGTTTGGCCTGGGAAGGCCACTTGTGGGTCTGCAGGCTCTAATTTATGGTCTCCCATGGCAACTGCGGTAGAGAAAAAGGGAGATGTGTCCCAGGGTCATATCCTGTGAGCTTAATGTGAAGAGTTTATTTTTTCATAAATATAAACAACCTGTTGACAGAGGAACAGATCTTTTCCTTGCTGCTAAGCTGCCTTTCTCTCAGTTGTATGTTTGATCACAGAGATTGGTAAATTAATGATTATTCATTGGGAAAAGAGGACAGAAACTCAGTAGTTTGATGGCTTCGACAAGTGGCTGCTAAAGGTTAATGTGCCTGCCTGTATGGATGCCTTGGCATCCAAAACAAAAATGAAAGAATGAGTATTAGCTACTCCTTATTCCTATTTTAGTGTGTGTATGTCAGACTTGATGCAAATCTGAGGTATTTGTCGCCTGATCCATTTAAGCTGCTTCTGGTTTCTCTTCAAATGGCATGTGAGTGAAATTAGACGGGTATCATGCTTCATTTTTGATGCTTCTGAATTAGTAGAATATTAAAAAAAAATCTGTAGCTTCTCTGTCTCCTTTGTGCTAAAGTAACTTTCAGTTTGAAAAAAAAGAAAATGGATTCTAGCAAAGCTGCAGAGAATTGAGAAAAAAAGTCCAAAATGAGTTTGTGACTTGTGAAATAATGTTAATATCTCACAGCAGAAGATTGAGCTACCTCTCTAAAAGGTCAGTGTTATCACCTGCATCTCAGGAAAGATTGCAAAGATCAGCTTTAGTCTTCCCTCAAGTCTTCCCTCTTGCCCTACAAATACATATTTCTAGAAGTGTTGTGGTTTACATCTTACTTTGTACATGCTGGTTTTCATTCATCAGTTAATTATGATAGGCAAACAGCTATAACTGTGTTTTTCTTATGAGAGTGACCTGAAATACATAGCACACTTGTTTTAGGATATTTTTAAATATTTAATTTTAAACTAATTAGAAGATACAATGATGGTAATTCAATATAATGGGTTTTAATATTTTTTTTCAACATAGGTAAAACTTAGCTCAGTTGTTCAGAGCACAGTGCTAATAACATCAGGGTTGTGGGTTCGATCCCCATATGGGCCATTCACTTACCAGTTGAGTGATGATCCCTATGGGTCCCTTCCAGCTCAGAATGTTCTGTGGTTCTTTGTGACTCTTCAAATATAACTTACCTATTAGGTATTTTCAAGTCCACTCCCTTCCTAGAAAATGGGAATATGTAATTGCAAATTGATGTGGTTCGACTGGTTATGAAAATAAAGTGCTCAGCATGCAGTTGTGTAAATTCTATTAAAAAGTTAAGCATGACTCACTAATTTAGTCTTTAGTTTATTCATTAATTTGATTATCTGCATGGTCAATTATGATTATCCATGTATCTGTAGCATATGGGCCACAGTTCACATTTACCTTAGGAACAGCTGGGACAACAGTGCTGCCTAAATTCTAGTCAAAAGTTTTGTATTAAAGCCTCAGTGAAATTGAGAGTTATAATTAACCTTCACTTCCACAGTAGTAAGGTTCAAACCTTTAAGACAACATGGTTGTCATTTAGAGTGAAGTGCCTGGAGCAAAAGGTACATAAAAATAAGCAGACCATCTGTGAGTTGTCAGGGATGGAAAGATTCAGTGTAGATTTTTGTGGTGTGATCCTGCGAACACTAATTTAACCTTCATTAGGCAGTTCTTGGGCCTTCTCTGTATGCCCATAACATAGTCAATTTGTCAGTTCAACCAGGAACTTTAAACTGTGATCCCTGTCCTAAGACATACTACTTTTTTACTTCAGCTTTTTGTTTAGAAGTTAGAGATTTGTTTAAAGGATGCACATAGATTTTTATTTAATCAGTTAAATGACAGCTACAATTCATAAAGTTTGCAAATGGGAAATTACAATTTTGCAGTTTTGGTCATTAATTGATGACCAATATTGGAAGATGTGACTTATTTATATAAATGTGGAAAAAGTACTAGTCGTATATTAAGGAGTAGAGAAGCAGTAGCAGTGCATTTATCCTCTCTGAGGTTTTACCAATCACTTCGTTTAACAAGTATTTCTAAGAGCAGTTTTTTCTTTTACATATTAATGGCGTTTTTGGCATGTTTTTTATTTGTCAACTTTGTTAACTCCTTGCTTTTATAAGGAAGAACTTGTATATGTGACATAATTAGAATATGCTTTCTGGAAAGGACATGTGAATACTTCAGTAAGGGAAGTTGAAAACAGACGTAACTAAACTAAACCAAGCTGTTCTTAACACTGAGACTTAGATTGCTGCATTTCTTTGGTGTTCTGTTAAATATCTACTTTCTAGAAAAGTATAACCTTTTTCATTAGTAAGGGCTTGCTCATCTCTCTCTTTTTCCCACCCTCCCCCACAATTTTGCAATTAGCTGTTTAATCACTAGCTCTCATAAGCCAGTGAAGAAGCCAGATCATGAAAGACTGCTATGGTGGTACAGGGAAATAAAAATCTTTCTTGTCCTATTTTACTTTGGAGCATTGACAGAAGATACTGGTTGAGTAGAGTATGAATGAGGCTGTAGCTTTGCAAGTGTGGGATATGATCTAGATAGTCCCTTTCTTACTTTGCAAAATATAAGGACACATATTTTGGCTTGGGTGAGTTGGGTAGGTTTGTGGGAGAAAACTTCATTTTTGAGGGAGCATTTGTTGTTGATTTGCAATAGATTTCATTGTTTGTTTTACAGTATTTCAGTGCTTGATTAAAAGTATTTCTGAGTTATTTGAGAATACTGACTTTCAAAATATATTGCTAAAATAGATTCCAAGAAATATTTTGGCTGATTGGAAGACATTAACAACTTACAAATTTCAATATAATAGAACATATAACTCTACATGGATCTTTTATTTTCTTGGCTTTTCGGGAAAGATAGATTAGCATGTATGAATTTGTTGTCTTGTTTTCTTACTTGTGTTTAGTTTTGGCAATAATATGATCTAGTGAGAACTTTCTGTATGGTATGTTTTACAGTTTTTTGTAAGACTCTGCTTCAAAGCAAAATAAAAACAGTGTATGGCATTTTTAGGTTTTGGAAATCTTACATCAGTAAAAATCCTCAACCTGACTTTTGAAAACAACATGGTGATATTTGTGGGAAAAGTTCAAATCAAACTGTACAAGACCTGCAGTTAGAATGTAACTGAAGTGTTTTATTTTAGAATTACTGTAACATTACAAAGCTGAAACAACTTAGTGCTGTTATTTTAAATTAAAGCCTATTTAAATGGAAACATTTTCTAAACTATGTCCACTTCGACAAATGACAGTGGTCAGTGAAGCATTCTTATTTTAAAAATTCTCATTAAGTTTAATGGATAGGTGTTTAGGAAGAGCATAAGTATTTTCTCTCTAGCCACTAAAGGTGAGGGAAGTGGGATTTTCACCTGTGTCTCTCCCCTGTACTTTATTTATAGGAGTCTCATATTCTGTAGTGTAATCTGAATAATGTCCTAAAACCTCTGGTCATTAAATTATTAATCTTTCTGTACATGTATAAGGTGGTAGCCATAAGATGTCTTCCAGTCTTGCATGCTTCTTGTTTTTCTTGTTATTTTCTAGATCCTATCACAGTCCACTTCAGAGAGCCTTGGACAGTTTTGATCTCACGGATTATTTAAAATTTTTGCTAAATAGGCAGTTTTACTAAGGGATTGCAGGAGATGAGAAGAACTTCGGGAGCAAGTTCAGTTGTCTTGGCACTAACTTTTTTTTTTTTTTTTTTTTTTTAACCAAGTGGCAATTACCTGTTTACCAGATGTGTATTTGGAAAGTACAAGACACAGAGAGTTAAGGTGTCTGTGCTTCAGTTTGTTATCTCTCATCCATAACCCTCTCTACTTTTTTTCAGTCATATTCATATGACAGGATAATTGTAATATGAACAACTGCGGTTATTCAGCTCCCCAGCTTTAAATGTGCTACATACATCTAAGTTTCCCTAAGCTAAAAACAATATTCTGTGTGCAATGATTATATTAAGACCAGCTAGGGAAACTATGGTAGTTAATGAAATGTAACTGAATATTCTAATTTCCTGTAGTATAAAATTGGTAGTTTAATTATTAGTTTGGTGTTATAGTACTAGGGGAGCATAAAGGCTATACTCCCAAGTTTTCTTGGATGATGTTAAATTAAGTATCTCTTTTTAGAGTGAGGAAATTTATTAGGAGTGACCATGCTTAGTCAGTGCACACCCTATTGTAAATTATAAATAGTTACTTTGTCTGAGCAGTGATACTTTTTCCACAATAGGTAGTGAATGAGCAATGAACCTACTAAACTAGATTAAACTAGAATTGTGAGAAATTGTTGATGTACACAATCTTCTGAGTCTCCAGCACTGGAAAAGTAAGGAAAAATTCTTTTATTCAAAATTAGTGAATGACACCTCTCTATCAAGTTTTATTTACCTTTTGTGGTAGGAGCCTCCTTAATGCTGCAATTTACTTTGTATCCTTGTAAAGGACAGTTTATAAAAAAGATTAAAAATTTGTTGTTGTACTGTTGCATGCAGTTATTACATATTGACTGAAGAGTCCTTCCTGGATTATATATCTTTCCCTTCCCTTGTTTTGTGTTTGAGGTGGAAAGTACAGAGTTTTGCATTTGTTTTAAATCACATTACTTAATAGATGATCATATACAGGAGTTTAACTATGAAAAACACTAATGAAATCTGAAATCCTCTAATAATTTTCTAGTTTTACAGCATTTCTTCTCTTAGACCTCATTTTGATATTGTTTGTTCAGCCACGCTTGTAACTACAGCTTCAATTTACTGAAACTAAAGAAGTTTTTAATTTAGGTACTGTTACTAGGAAGTTTTACTGGCCAGGAATTTTTTTGGATTGGCTTGATATCATTAATCCTGCTTGCATTATCTGTCTGAGTGTGTGGCTATATATATAATACAAAAAGAACAGACAAATGTATAATTTGAAAATCACTTTGAGTACCAGGCAGAAAAAAACCCAGGCAGTCAAACTGTGACTGTTAACAAAAAATGTATTGATTCCTCAAAACCAGCCTTTCAGAATATTTGATTTTTTCATTGCGATGATGTCAGTTGCTTTTCAGTCTGCTCTCTGAAACAATGGAAGACATGCCTTACTGTGTTGAAAATTATTGTTTTTCATAAGGATTTGTCTATCCAACTGAATGTATTAAATGAGTGAGATAGAGAGTGTGAGACCACACTTAGGTTAATAATATTAATGGTAATCACTCTTCTCTGTACTTGAAGTTACTTGTGTAATATATTTTCTTAGCTTTTCAAGTTCTTAGCTTGAAGGTGTGCAGAACATGGTAAAATGATGTAGAAGGTGGTATTACTATTAAAGGAAAAAAAAACATTTTAGAAGCTTTGCAACTTTTGAAGTTTCCAGTACCTTCAGCAGAGAGTCTTTCTGCACCCTTTGGCTAGTCAGGTATCAGATGCATCTTAGAATCATAGAATTATTCTGCTTGGAAAAGACCTCCTAGATGGAGGCCAGCCGTAGCTGATTGAGTTCAACCATTACACAGCTTACACAGCTGGTGCCTTTTTATGTGCAAACTGGTGTTTTAAAGGATGTGTTCTTACATTCTGTTGGTTATGCTTTGCCTTCAGTATATATTTTGCATTTAACTTTGGTTTTGCCATGGGCTAAATATGTCTCACTGAGTTTCTGTGTAAGGTTGTACCTTAGACAAATTATATCTTGATCTCCAGAATGACTGGTTGTACTTGATGGAGGCAGTCTTAAAGATTTCTCAGTTTCTACAGTCAAAGACTGATTTACAACACTTCATCTTAATTTCTCAGAAGCACCAGGTGCTGAAACATGCTGGTTGGAACTGGAGAAAGTGAGGCAAATTTTATTTAGTTGACTTAGACAATGAAATTTCTTTCCAGAGGATTAAAACTACAAACAAATGTTAAACATATGTTTAAGAATTACCTGTAAAGAAAAAAAAAGGAAAAGTTTTGGATAAGAATGGTGTTTTCCTTTGTGTTGGGCATTTAACCTAATGTGAAATCTATTCTTAGTTGAACTCTTTTGCTAATGGAGCTGTTGCTCATTGTGAATACTATAAAAACTGACATGGCCTATGATTCTTAATGTTCAGAAAAGAAAGAAGAGTACAGAAAAATATTACACCTGAAAATGTCATAATGTTAATAATTCAAAGTACATTCAGTAGCAGCAAAGTACTGGAAGCATTTTTTAAAGTAGTGTTTTCCCAAGCCAAATTTGTTTGTTTTCTACTATTTGTTTGTTTTCTACTATTCTTGTTTTTTAAATCCTTTCCAAGTTTTCTCCTGCAAAGATCTCCATGTGACCAAGGAATTACAGAAACCATTCTCTACCTTGGGTATTGCAAGGCTTCCAGTGACCTCTTTTTCTACAGGTCAGTTAATATCTCAGCAGCTTCCATCCCGTACAGAAGGGTGAGGTACACTTCCCCCATCATGCGAGGGTGGTGAGATACCAGCGGTACACTGGTGATCACCTTCTTCTAAATGACCTCTCTTTTTCCTATGGTGTGTCAGATTAACAGGACAACAGAAATACCGTAATTGCCTACATTAGCAAAAGTACAGTAACTGCATTAAACTGAGAGCAACTATTTTCTTTAGTTTTACTCACTACTCTACTCAAAAGACTGCCTGACCTCCATCTCCAATTTTTTTTCAAATTTTTTACAACTCTGAGGTTGTGCTTCATGTTTAGAATTATCCGTTTGTAATTAAGAAGAGAAAAGCAAAGAAACCAAACCATATAAGAAGCTCTGGACTCTGGAAGTGTTTATTTTTCAGTAAATTTGATCATACATTTAACTTCATGATGTTAATTTCAAAAAAGATGAAAAGAGATAGAGAGGTGTAAGGATGATGGCATTGTACAAACCTTATTTCTTGTTCACAGAATTAAGCATAAGACTTTTAAAAGGTCTTATGTTAAAGGCTGGAAATAACTACATGCAGTTTAATGGTCAAATGCCTCTCCCTGTTCACCACATCTTATATTGATCGTGCATCTCTGCCTACCACTCTTTAAAGCTCAAGGCAACTTTCTGCTCCTTTGCAGGCCGGTGAACACATCTGTAGGATCCATAAATATTTCAGAGAAATATTGCTATCGAAGCCCAGGCTTTACTTACTCCTTCATTGAAGTACTGCTTAATTTGTAGTATTTACTAGTGCTGTTATTTGTGAGTCATGAATCATCTTGGGTCATTAAGCTTTTTGAAGAGGATTACTTGACAGTGTTGCAGGTGGTGCCAAAATATTCCTGAACTTTAACACAGAAGATGCTGTGCTTTAGAAGGCATGTGTGCTTAATTTGGAGTTGGAGGGCAGGCTGTCCACTGAATAGAATTCCAGTTAGAGAAGAGCTTGCCCTTAATATCTGAAATAATAACCTGTATAAAATGAGACATTTTCAGTGAAAAGTGAGGATTAAATGGACAGTATGCTATATATTCATCTACACAATGTTCCATGATAGGTTAAATATCTACATATATGCACAGATGTTTCAGACTTCAACTCAGTCTATTCAGTAGGCCAAAGCCAGTTTCACATGAACTGTTAGGGTTTACTTGGCAAGTGAAATAGCAGGTGGAGTTTGAGTTTGATTCTCGAGAGAGCAGCACGGGTAGTACTTCTACAGTATAGAAATAGAAATCGTGATAATTTTGCTGACTTTCCAGTCTGCAGTAGTAGTAACTTGGTTAAGTGTTTTTCTCTAAAGTAGTACCAGTGAAAATGGCCAGCAATTGTCAGGGTTGTTGTGCTGCTGTGCTGCCAACCATGTAAGGTAAAGTTTCATGGTTTCTGACGAACAATATGATAGAAATTCTTCAGTTACCAAAGTGTATTTTCATAGTTGATATTTTAGTGATTGTTTGTCTTTATTTTAATGTGGATATAGTATATGGTGTTAGTATATATACATATAAAAAAATACGTACATAGTCAGGTGTATTGGATATTTGACAGTTGGTGAACATTGGGATGTGTGTGCTTGAAGTGACCAGTTTCTCCATATAGATCAACTCTTGATGAGATAGTAGAAACAGGTGAAACAAAAATTACCTGCTTTAGATCACTAGATAGTCTCTGGGGTAGTTGGAGGTGAGAGGCCTTTCATCAGAGTAATTTTCATAATTGATGATAAAGTTCCCATAACCTTTCTCTCTTTGTGTGGTTTTTCTTTCTTTGTTTAGGGAGGTTGGTTGTTTTTGTTTTTCTCTGTAGTTTCTTGCCCATATATATCTGGGTTAAAGTATACATCTCAGGTTTAAATTAATGCTCTGCAATATTTAAGAATTTGGAGATACTGATAGATTGGACAGAAGAATTCAGTGTGTGCTTTCAAAGATCACATCCTTTTCTCGCCACTGCTTCCACTGACACATCGATGTACTACATTGCTGGTGTCTTCTCTTGAGGTAGCAAAAGGAGCAGGATTAATCCTGGTTTTTCTTAGTGTTTATGTAGTTTCTTTTGATCTTTACATGAAGCAGTGCGGACAGCGTGGAAGGAAACCTGGCTAATGGATAGAATTGAGAGAAAAGGAAAGCAGTAAGAAATAAAATAATTGAAATTGAGAAAGTAAGTTTGCAGAACAAAATTTTGAAGAGTTGCTGGTAAGAACAATAATAGAAAAGGAAGCATATTTAGTTTTTCTTTGGAGTTGGAAATACACAGAAGGAGGCAAAGGGAAGTAAAGAAATGGTTGGTGCCTTTCTACTGTTTCTCAATCCAGCTCTTAATTGCATTAGAAAATTAAAATACAGGGTTTTTTTCTTGAGTACCCCCTTTCAGGATGAGATTAGGTCATCTCATTCTTACCCTCTTATTTGTGTACTATATTGTCCTTTCTCATTGAAATGAATAATAAATTGGAGAACTGCTTTCAGTGGCAGTCAGTTCAGCTGTTACATGGAACTTTATCCTGTGCTTTATGTCAGCACCTTCAGTGTTACTGCCCTCACTCAGCATCTGATTCTCAGGTTGTCCTGCATTTATTGTTTTGTATGTTCATTTCTATTTACTCTTCTTGTTTCTTGGTGTGTTGATTTAGAGAATGCCACAGGACCAACTTTTGTCAACTGATAGTGCTATTTCTTGCTCCATTTGTTCTGTTTATGTATACAATACAGGAAAGTGTTTAAATTCTTTCAGATTGTGAACAATCTAAATTTTAAATATATTAATAACTGTGAAGTGATTCAGATTCCTGCTTCTGTGTCTTCAATCTAAACCTACAATACAAAATTTTGATTGTCACACTAATGCAAAAGTAAATGAAACTGAAACCTTCCTGGTGTATAAAATGTATGTTTTCTAGGCCTAAAATTCCATTGTCAAAGCATAATAGCATAATGTTTTTGTATATTGACAGAGGCATATTTGTACTTTTGCTCTATATCAGTTGCAAAGCTGCAGGAAGTCACATGCAGTGGCCATAGCTCAGCTGATGCACAGTAGTCTGAAGAAGAGACTTAAACCAGAATATTTGCAATATAAACTCATTCAGCAATTCATCAGGAAAATAATCAGATCCATACCTGAAATAAGAGATTTTTCAAAAATGTTGAAAAAGTAGCTGTCTTAGTTTAAAAGAC
>WBMZ01008629.1:0-177948 GCA_013400975.1 Atrichornis clamosus | reverse complement strand
GGGCCGCCCCGCCCGCCCCGCGCTCCCCGGGACCACCGCGGATGCTCCCGGCCCGCCTCTCGCCTCCCCACCCGGGCTGGCCCCGCCGCTGTGCCCGGCGCCGGGAAGGGTCACACGGCAGCCGCTAAAGAGCAAGAGGAGGTTCCGCAGCTCCCCGCGGTCCCCCTGTGTTTGGGGGTGTCGGTGTAGGGTCCCCCCGCTCTGCAGAGGGGTGGGAAAGCTTGATGGGGTCCCCCCTCACCTACAGCTGACCCCAGCATCTGATCAAACATCACAAATAATGCTGTTCATTTAAAAAATATTAGAGCAGCTCTTTGCCATAAGTGACAAGTCATTATTTAATTCCTTCGGTACTCATGGAAATAACATCAATCAACACGAATGCATCTGCTAGCTAAATATGAATGTAATCATCCATTAAAATGTTAACATTTATGAAAACTGTTTATTAAAATAAAGTTAGAAGAATCTCATTGTGATTTGATAATCAGCTAATGTCCCCTTAAGGCAGAATTTGAACACTTGATGTTTGGAACTAGACAACATTTTAAATGCCCCATCAGTTTATAACTCCAGTTATTCTGAAACGTGATTAAGCCTTTGCATTGCAGCCTTGGAAACAGATGTCCTCTTTTTATCCTTGTGCCCACTGCAAAATAGGCCTCCCCCTCCAGCTTACAAAACCCAAATTCAGATAAGGAACCAAAGAGGTGAGCATATGGAGATAAACTGAAATCAAAATGGTGTGGTTTACCTTACCTGAGCTAGTAGGGCCTGTGTGACAACGAGAAGTGCTGAGTTAGGAGAGCATCTTGCCTTCCAGCACGGTGGTGTTGGGAGAGGCTGACAAAGGAACATCCTTGGCGTGCAACGGGCTGTGCCCAGGGAGACACTGTTGGGACCACGGAGCCATCCATGTACCCAAACGTGCCTGCAGCTGTGGCCCTACAGACCACACTCTGCTCCTGCCCTTGTGTACGTCCCAGCCGGCATCTCCGCTTGGATATGCACGTTGGCATCCTCTACCTCAAACGCAACCCTTTTTCCAAGAAGGGAGATGTTGTACATGTAATTAGGTAACGTTGTGCTGTAAGACAGCTGACAGCCATAGGCAGGTTTCATTTTGAGTCATGCTTTCTATTAAGCACGTACCAGGTCTGCTTCCTCGTGCAGCAGCCTCAGCTCCCCAGGCAGCTCGCTGTGTGCCCAGCCTGGCGTGCAGGAACCACACGGTGCATTCATGTGCACTGAGATTTTTGGCCTTCCCTGTTCTGGTAACTCTTCAATTTAGATTCAAATATGACTGCCACAAATTCACTTGGCACCTGTTTGCTACATCTAGCATTTCAACAAGCAGCTCGGAGGGGAGCCAGGCTCCTAATTCCTGCTCTGCTTTAAGCTCCAGACTCAAGCTAGCTCTGGCATATCTCCACAGAAATCTCATATATGCCATTGTCCCTTGACAGGTACAGTTTTATGCAAAAGGACTATTTCCACTGCAATTAGTAATGAATCATAATACATACAGCTTGCAACAACTTAGGAACTAAACTGCTTCAGACACCCTCAAAATTGGTATGATTAATCATAAAGTCCTATGTTGAAATATCAAACCTCCAACACTATGTGGGAATAAGAGAATTTTGTGTCTTAGTCTGGTTTTGTGCGTACTCTTAAAAAATCTTGAGGACTCTTAACGCATAAATAGGGCCTTTACAAATTTCTCAGTTTCAGCTGTTTCAATTGAATTTAATAAACTGCAGTTTCATAATTCCCAGTCAATTTAGCTATAAACCCCCAATCACTGTCAATTCATTACATATTAGTTTTAACAGAATAGATCCAAATTCCTTTGATAACCACAAGGAAACTCTGTGCACTGTCTTTGTCCTGGAGAATTTCCACTATCATTCACCATTAGTCAAGCACTAATGGACATTAAAAAATAAAGAATTGCTGTAGACTGTAAAAAATACATAATTTCAACTTTCCCATGTGACCAATGCCTTGAGAAATTGACTGGCATAGCTATAACAAAATAATTATCCTGTTATAGCTGTGCCTATATAACTTCTCCACATGGACAATCTATTCTAAAATTTAAGTGACTTTATTACAGAATAATTACTCAAGGACTTTAGACCAGAATGAGGTCCTGCACAGGAGAGTTTTGCCAGTGTGGCTCTGGTGATTTAAATTCACCGTACTAAGCAGGTGAATTTTGCTGTGCGGACTCTCAGGAGAGCCTGCCAGCAGTATTAGATAAGACATCCCAATTCTGTATTATCTGAAAATTGAACTTCTTCACTGTACAGTGCATAGCATCCTATTTTGCATGCATTGTCAACCAGGCAGGGCTTTTGTCTCCCAAGGGAATATGTTCTTGCAGCTCAGAAGGAAGGACAGACAGGCACCACTCCGTTGTAGAAAACGAAGGTGGGATTTGGTAAATGTGGAGTCACATTTTTCAAGTGCACTATCACTTCCATTTGCAACTGTGAACTCTGGATGTCCGGCCTTCCCACCCACTTGCCTATACTTTTGGCTAGAAAAATACACCTCTGACGCCAAATTCCTTTTTCCTTGCTGGTATTCTACTAACGGGCTTTCAGAAATCTGCAGGCCTCACACGGGTTACAGCTGGCCCTCCAAAGGTGCCGTGCTCCCAGCACACGCTGCCTGTCCGTGCTGCCCAGCCCCTGGCTCCTCTGCCCGCCTGCTGGCTGCCAGCCCGCCCTGGCTGAGTCACCCTGGCCACAAATCGTCCATTAAAGCCACCAAGGATCGTCACGGGCCACATTCTTTTAACAAGACTTCACACGCCTCTGTTAGCAAACGTCGTGATGATTTGGGTTGTGGAGACACAGGGAGAACCTTCAAAGCGGAATGCACAAGGGACTCGCAGCCTCCTCCTCCTCTTCGCATCAGCCGGGTTCCAACGCCACGGTGGGAGCCGGTTACACTGGAAAAAGGAGCTGTGTTTGCCTGATCTCGGCAGCAGAAACAACTCTGGTCTCTGCACGGAGACCACCCGGGAACCTTGGGTGCTTCAGGCACAGAGTCATTTACCACGTGTTTGAAATTGAACTAGTGGAAAGATCTTGTTCAGTCCCAAAACACAGCTGAGCTAACACACAGGAATCAAAGGAAACAAGCAGTCCTATTAGCAGCAGGATCAGTGAAGCCTGGTTTGCTGTGCATTTGTCTTTCAAAGTTGAGCTCCTCTGTGGATTCCCTCGTGCCCAAACACTGAGTTTGTGCCTTTTATTTGACGAACAAGTGTACTGGGTTTGCACGGCAAGGTTCTGGTGGCAGGGGGGCTACAGAGGTGGCTTCTGTGAGAAGCTGCCAGAAGCTTTCCCTGTGTCAGACAGAGTCAATTCCAGCTGGCTCCGAGACGGACCCACCACTGGCCAAAGCCGAGCCCATCAGTGAGGGTGGTAGAGCCTCTGGGACAACGCAGAGTGCGGGGTGTGGGAATGCCTGTGCAACTGCAGCTGGAGAAAGGAGCGAGAACACCTGAGAAAAGCAGCCCTGCGGACACCAAGGTCAGTGAGGAAGGAGGAGGAGGAGGTGCTCCTGGCACCAGAGCAGAGGTTCCCCTGCCGCCGGTGATGAATGAAGACCGTGGTGAGGCAGGCTGTTCACATGCAGCCCCTGAAGGTCCACAGGGGAGCAGATACTCAGCTGCAGCCTATGGAAGACCCCACTCTGGAGCAGGGGGATGCCCAAAGGAGGCTGTGACCTCGTGGAAGTCTGCACTGGAGCAGGCTCCTGGCAGGACCTATGGCCCTGCACTGGTTGTGAGCAGGTTTGCTGGCAGGACTTGTGCTCTCCCGGGCATCCCTGAGAGGTTCAGCTTTTCACTGAGCTGTGAGCCACTCCACAGGACAGCTGGGGAGATGACCAGGCTGGAGATATAGTAGGAAATATTTTTCTGTGTATCCCTCTTCTTACTCCAAAGTCAGGGGGAGTAGCCATACATGAGACATCCTGCTTCAAAAGAGATTTCTTGAGATTAATCCTTCTTTTCCCCCGAAATTTTGACACTCCCCATTCTGGACTCTATTCACCATAACTGGGTTTTATTGTAATGGAAAAAGAGTTCTGCAGCATTAGAAAGCAAGGAAATACTGAACAGTTCTTGCCTTGCAGCTAAGTGTGATCCAGGTTCCATTGCAGTCAGAGCCAGGAGTCCCATTGACGTCAGTGCAGCAGGGATTTCACTTCTGGAAGTTTGGTTTATGTTTCGTGTTTGTGTTAAAGAGCCTGAGAACCCATGCTTGATAAGGTCAAGCAAGCCTAGCAGGGTCAGTACAAAGCTCTTCTCCCCCCTCAGATCTCAGGCACAGCCCAGACCACTCTGTGTGTGTGTCTGCATCTGAATTATTTAACTGTCCAGCTGGTTAAAAATAGCACAGCAGCAACTCCCTTTCCAGCCTTTGACTGTGAAATGGGCCGTCAGAGCCCAGCCAAGGCCGAGGTCGTGGCCTGGGCTGCACATGTGGACAGGGCCAGCTGGATGCCAGAGGGAGGGAGAAGCACGTCCCTGCAAAGCCCGGCTCCAGCGCCGTGGTATCAGCCTGCGAAAGAAAAGCAATGCAAACTCAGAACATTATGAAGCTGCCAAAGAAAACACTGTCTTCACAATGAACAAAAGTCTGATTAATTATTAATTGCCTGGCAGCTAATTAGCATTCCCTTGGGCAGCTGTCTACAGAGTGCCTTATATTTCCAACACACCGTGGGCCAACATCATCTATGCAAATGGCTTTGGATCTGAGTTAGCAACTGATTTGTTGCCTGAAATAAGTTGTTCCCCTCCTGTCTCCCCATCTCCCCCAGTCACCCCTCTTTTCTCTACCCAGGGACTGGGGCTCATTACAGAGTGAGCTAAGCAGAAAACATCCCTTGCTGATGAATCCATTTCCTGCGGTGCTTTTCCAGGGAAGCCGGACACCTCCCAGCAGCCACCCCTGTGCACAACCCCCAGCCTGTGTACCAGCAGGATGACTGCAGTGCTCCAGCCCTGGAAAAAGGCTTCTTTGGCCACTCTGGGGCCAGAGGGGAGGGGAGCAGCTCTGGATGGTGAGGCACTGGTCAACAGCAGAGGCAGCGACCCAGTCCGGGCTTTAGAACTCAAGGCAGCATTTAGGGAATTCAGCATCCGTTAGTGACAGAATCATTTCGGTTAGAGAAGTTTTGTAATATCATTGGGTCCAACCCACTGCCAAGGCCACCACTAAGCCTTAAGTGTCTTTAAGCCCCACATCTACACATCTTTTAAATCCCTCCAGGGATGGTGATTCCAGCACGATCCTGGGCAGCTTGTTCCAATTCTTGACATCCCTTTTGGTGAAGAAATGTTTCCTAATGTTCTAGCTAAACCTCCCTGCTTGTGTTCAGCTCCTATTAATGTTAATGGCACTTAGGCATATGCATCAAGGGCAAGCAGACCCCTTGCGAGAGCATAAACATAAATTACAGCTATGTACAGGCAGAGCAAGCCTTCATCTTGCTGGTTTACCATGCCAAGAAAGATGCACTTTCCATTTTAAGAAGTTAGTAGCTTTAACTTTTCTTTTTTTTTCTTTTTTTTTTTTTATGGAACAAGTCAATGCAGTTAGTGAAACACTGCAGCAAAACCTGAAGGTTTCTCAGTTTACCATCACACAACTCAGCAAAGGCTGTTCACAAACCTATGCAGACTAGGACACAAGTTTAGGATTATTAGTAACTCCAAAATGCACCTTTCTGAGGCTTAAGTATGTATCATGCTGTCCCTGCAGTACAGAGTAAATCTCAAAGGGTTTTTGACATTTTCCCCCAGAAATTCCCCCAGCCTCTGTATTTTACACCTGACACCTGAATGTACCTGTCACTCATATTCATGAGATTAAAATCTGTCTGAGAACTTAAAGGAAAGCAGGCAAACTTTAAAAGGAAAGACAGTGAAGGGAACAAGGATCAGCTACAGAGTGGTCTCAGGTGTCAGCTCTGACCAGGAGGAGCCAGGTGTACCAGAGAAGGTGAGCTGACCTGGAATCCAGCCGTGGTAATGGATATTGCTCCAACAACTTCACCCGAGCTCAGACTGATACTCCAGCTCCAGAGATTAGAGGAATGATCACTTTCCTTGCAGACAAGGCCAGGTGATAAAAGCTGCCATGGTGATCAGAGAAGCCCTCATTAGCAGGAGCACAGGATCATTGAGCCAGAGAGCAGTTTCCTGGTCTGTTTACACAAGTTTTAGAACAAGGAGTCCTGCATCTAAGACTACGTGTCCTGGCTGTTACTGCAATATAAACATCATAAAATGACTGTTTTCCTACCCCAAAGCCAGAAGATAAGTGCTGATGCAGCAAGATGACTGAGATAAGAACAGTTGTTTTCAGAGTGAAGGGATTTAATCCATGGAAAGTTCTTTGTTTCTAGGCAAAGAACTTCATCCACTAAGTAAGAAAAAAAGTGCCCCAATTACTACAGCCAAGTTTTCAACTTCTTATTCTCATTCTACAGGTTTGCCCTGCCTGCTGCCTGGCTCTAACACTGCTCTGTGCCAGTGAGGCAGCACATTAGTCAAATATGAGACCATTAAGTTATATCTCCACAGATATGGGATATAACCCCTTGAAATATATAGGCACTGCAGAGGAGCAGAACATGGTTTTGTAGCACTCCTGTTAACAGTTCTGCAAGGAACCTACAGCTACGATGCACAGCCAGGTATTTTATTAGACTACATTCTCCTCGTGTACATGAGTCATATAAAGTACATAAACTCATGAAGTCCGACTAAGACTGGCATAAATCAGGGATAACACCAGTGGAGCCAATAGAGTTGCACTGGGGTGAGAGTGGCATAAATCAGAGGCTGATCAGGTACACATTTTCTTTAAGGTAGACAGACCATTAAGTGGCTTACATAGACTTCTTATCACATTACAGTTCTGTAAGGTAAATAACAGTCACCATGCACAGTGTGTAATGAATTGCAGCCCGCAACACACAGCAAATGGCCATTTTTCTCAGGGAATCTCTCAGCTCAGAGCTCTGAGACCAAAAATAATGGGCAATATTCTCCAGCATTCATGTGTGACATTCCCATTAGTATTAACAGGAGGTATGTGCCCAAAGTCAGGATGTATTCATCAGCAATCTGAATTGGATATTACTGAGGCTCCCAATGAATGTTCTGGTTGCGTCCCCAGCAACGATCCTCCTAGGCAGCAGCCACAGCTCTTTACTCACCTTTGCACAGCACTTGCACAGGAAAATATGTACTGGGCGTCAGGAAGAGCTGGAATCAGAGGAAGCAGGACAGTCTGGTGTCACTCACCTCTGGGCATCAACCCCAGAGGAGCCTCTCTTGGCCTGGCACGGACAGCCCAGCTCCGAGCAGCACTCCCTGCTGCAGGCACTGAGCATCTCTCACAGGGACCCAGAGACTGGATGGCAGCCGAAGCCTGGAGAAGGCAAGAGAAGGGAAGTGACCACAAAGTCACAGGACAGGTCAACAGTAGAGCCAGTGAAGCCAAATCTCTGGTATAGTCGAATAGTCTGTTTTATGCTACCACCTTCCTGCATTTACCCTAAAAGGCTGCAATCTCTCACTGTCCCGTAAAGCTGAATCTGTTGATTTCAGAGCAGTTTGCACCAAGTTTACCTTGGAACAGGGGAAGAAATCTGATCTCCAAAGTGCAACAAACATAATGAGTGAGAGAATATAACTTATGAAGCTTGCTGATGAATTTTACAACATAAATGCCTGGTCTGGCTGTTTTCCTCCCAATAAAGCCTGCTTTCTGCCTATATACACATATATTGTATGTTGGAACGGCAGCAAGGAGATCAGAGTTTGTTTAGATCAAGGTACAAAAGTAATTTGTCTAGATCAGGGTAGAGAGATGCTTCTTTAAAGCTTAATATACACATTAATTGCTTAATTTTTAAATTACACTTCGAGGTGACTGGAATACAGAGCTAAAGCAAGTTCAACAAGCAACCAAAGTGTAACTAACACAGGCAGAGCACGCATGTGTACACAGCTCTGTTAACAGGAACAAATTGCTTCCTGCCCTGAATTGCACCTAAGAAGAGCCATAAGCTGGTTCAAAACTAAATATACACCACAGCATATGTACTTGCTAAGAAGGTCATTAGAACATGGACCTTGGGGAGACAGCTGTGCCAGGGGAAAATAAATAAAAAACAAGATGTAGCGGAATCTGTGCAAGAGAAAATAACTGAAAGGCACAGAAGGCCAGGGAGCACAGCTGCTTGAAATAATTCTTCAGAAGAGAAACAGTGCAGCTGCATGCCTTATCCTAACCTCCTATCTCTGAAGGTAAGAACCCTGGCAATGCTGTTCCTTCCCGACCCAAATATAAGCATCTGGCACTATAGAATACCTTACAGAGAGCCAAAGATGAGACTGACCATCCAGCCTGGAGAATTAGGTTTTTAGACTGTGGAGGTCTTGGCTTTGCAATTTAACAAGTCTCCTTAGAAAGACTTTCTTCACTGCACTAATACAGACTTCTCTCAGCTCTAAATGCAAGGCCTTAACCCCAGAGTTCCTGGCTTGTCAACAAAGTCTCCAAGAATACTGACCATACCTTCAACAAGCTGTAATTAGTATAACAGAGCAATGTAAACAGGACTCTAACTTAAACATGACTGACAGTGATACAATAGAGGGGTCGGGGGAAGCTAATCCAGAAATTCAGTGTGCACCCCCTTCAGCACGGAATTTGAGTGCAACTAAAAATAGAAGGTGAGACTATCTGACAGCTAAATTGCCAGTGGTAGCTTAGCATGGATTCAGTTACATTGCTCAGCGACCCTCAGTGAATTAAATAGATTGAAATGCTAATGATAGAGTGAATTCCCAGTACAGAGGTAGAATAAAGTAGTCAGATTAGGTTTCAGACAAGGTGAGTTCAATGGCAGCAAGGAGATCAGAGTTTGTTTAGATCAAGGTACAAAAGTAATTTGTCTAGATCAGGGTAGAGAGATGCTTCTTTAAAGCTTAGGGGCTCCCCAATGTTAAGTAACACGTCAAAAAAAGTGTAGACCTGACAAGCTCTTTCAGTGACTGTTATTTTATGTGATTTCTATCAACACTGGAACATTTTTCACTGGTCTCAATACCCTCATAATGGCATCGTCATTTATCTCCTAATTAATTAAATGCTACTCTGATGACAGATGGGTGACAGTTCACCTGGGCTGTCACTCAGACTGTACCAGTTTTTTCTCCCTGGGTATTCCCACCAGAGCAGTGCTCCAGTGAAACCATAACTGTGGCATTTATTGGCTTTGGGGTGTGCAGGTGTTCACGTGTGACACTGCAGCTCCCAAAGCACACAGAGGTTCATCCCCACTGCTCCTCCTAAAGCTCAGGAAGCAGAAGAGAGACACAGGCCTGGTCAAGTGTCTTACCTGCCATTGCACAGACCAAGCCCAGGCCACCTGCTTAGCAAATTTTAAACCCTGGGCTAATGACAGGGGAAAGTGATACCCACACAGCACACACAAAATTTAAGAACTGAATCTGAAACTCCAGTCAGGGTTCACCTGTTCAAAACAACTCTGGAGGCTCTCCAGAGCAGGTACATTACTACATAAATTCCAAGATCAATTTAGCCTTAAACAACTGATCCATCCCTTCTCATCCAAGGTCACAAGGCAAGTCAATGCCATTAGATTAAAACCAAACTTGATATAAGATGTGCTATCCTCGCAGTAAGAGCAATTAAAGATCTTACTTGACAAGATAGTGGTCTCACCATCACTCAGAGCTTTAAAAATGGGATTAGGCATCTTTCTAAAGGATGTGCTTCAATTCACTACCCTTGTAATTCAGGATAGCTATTCTCATAAGAAAGTGACATTGCAGCTTGTCATTCAACTATCAATCAGCAGTGTCATAATACTTCAGTGTCAGTTGTCCATTTCCATTACAATAAATAAATAAGAATTACGTATTCTAGTCAAGAAAAAGCAATGTAAGCCTGTGTAAGGTCAGGGGAGGTGTAACACGTCATGCCCTTGGGAGCTGCTTTTGCTGTAGTGCTTATGAAGCGGAGAGCAGGAAATCCACGGTCTCTGGCACCGTGTTTTTAGTCCAAGCACCAGACTTCACCATCTGGTCATTGGGTCGATTACTATATAGGAAAAATTACAAGAAAAAAACATCTTCCAGAGTGCTAATTTGATTTAGGTTGCTCTGCTTGAGGTCTGATACAAACAGGACTGGTTTTGAAATGGCAGCTGACTTGGCAGGAATCAGTCCCTCAGCCAGACAGGCTGCTTTTTGAGCAGTCAGCTTCTCAGACACCACATATGGGATGGGACTAACTTCTGCCTTCCTCTTCGCCGAGGCCAGTTGTTGGTTTAGTCTCAGTATTACTGCAGGAAAAAGACTGTGGCCAGTATCAGCTTTGGTGACTGCCCATGAGCCACCACCCTCAGCACCAGCAGTTAACAAGATCTGGGAGCAGTGGCAATCTCAGTAAACTACAGCCCCGCCAGTACAGAGAAGCTGACAGCAGAGTCTCACCCCTTGTGGTTCCAAGCCAAAATGAGATGCAGCAAGTGGAAATAATTCTTGAGAGGCAGAGCCCTGATGTGCTTTCTCCATTCATAGTAACAGTCCACTTTATGCCAAGTGACTCATTACAATAAGTGAAGCACCAGAAAAGCACACGTCATTTGCATACATTACTTTCCCACTTGATTTCCATACTGTGAACTAACAGGGACTGCCTTCAAGACAAAAAAAAAAAAAAAGAAAAAAGATAGTCCCTTGAGTAATTCTTTGCTTAAGTATTAAGATATCATAGATTGAAGAGACATTTGGATACGGCAGTCTAGAAGAAAAATAACAAACCAAACGTGAAGGCAGCCTTGTGTTCCAGTCATTTCTAGTGTTTTGAAAGTGAACAGAAACTATTGTCCAGAGAATGATTCAAACACCCTTGCAAGGGAAGAAATAAATGTTTCTGTGAGTGCATGGAAGGAAGAAAGAGGGGGCAGCCTCAGCCGTGGGTTTCAAGATGTGCTTTTGTTCCCTGGCTGCGTGCATCTTGTGTTTTTGTCAGTGGTGCCACCACCCTCATCAGCCTCTGTGGAAATACACCCCTGCAGAGCTCCCTCTGAAAAGGGGGTGATGTCTCCTTCAGACTTGCACCTTGCTCTGGATGCTGCAGCATTTCACAAGATGAAACTCAGAGAGCTTTCAGCATTCATACATCCAACCATCAAGCTAAAGTGAGGATGTGATTCCACTTGTAACTGCCCTGAAATGCAGTGGCTGCAGTGGGTAGTTTGCAATTTCTTTTGCTGAAGCACTTGCTGACAGAATCAGATAGGAAAAAGCAACTGGTCCCAGTAAAGTCACAAGGGCAAACCCAAACTGCTTACTTTGTGCATAAATGGTTTAATGTGACAGGGCATGGGGGAAGCAGAAGATCTGTCAGAAAAAATAAACAGGAAAGAAAATATTACTTCAGAATAACTCATCTCAAGTAAATTGAGCTTTCCAAAGAAGCAGCTTGTAAACTATTGGGTTTCAAGAGTTTCGTCCTGGCTCCAGGCAATGTCTGATGCTTCACTTGACAAACAAACCAAGCTCAAGAAAAACAACTTTGCTAGATTAAGACAGCAAGGAGGTATTGGGAAGAACTGAAGTGACACACGGCTCACCAGACACAGGGCTCATTTCACTGGAAGAGAGCAGCCAGGCTCAGACGAGGCAGATAAACACACAGACCTGAAACACACAAAACCTTTCCTGACACTTTGAAACAACTGCACAGTCAATAACACTAATTTTAAAGAAATGTGCAGAAACAAAGTTGCGCCTCCCTACAGCAGCACAATGCAGATGTGCAAATCAGCATCCAGCTACAAACCTGGGGCATTACTCATCTTTCTGTTCACGGGCTCATATCTCCTGAAGCCAGCTCCCTTTTCCTTGCATTTCTTTTACTTCCAACCCAGTGACTCAGAGGTGGTTACATAGTAAAACTGTGCTGCTGAAAGAGGAGGTTCACCTCTGCTGTCCTGAAGGATGGGATTGTCACTGCAGAGATGGGTGAAATTACACCCTCTACAAGGCACTCCCTTAACATTCCACAAAATCTTTCTTGAACTGCATATAAGAAACCAGCTGGAAAATAAAGAGAAGACAAGTAATAGAAGGACACTGCAAAAATAAATAGAATTCAGCAATAACAGAACAAAAAAAAAATCCCTGTGAAGACTCTGAAAATCAGCTTCACATTTTGATCTAGTTCAAAGTAAGGATGCATTTTGATTGCAGAAAAACTTGGACTCATGAGAGAATAGCAAGTAGCAAAGTCTTCTCCCAGCACAGGAGTATTCCCAGTTCCTGCAGCCCAGGTAGTCCCGGAAATCCTGCTATTATCCTTCCCATTCTTACCACATAGTTCAGACTCTGCTGACTTCCTCCAGCCCTTTGGATCTGCTCCCAGCCACACTGGAAGCCCAAGCCTGTAGACACAACCCTGTGAGACCACTCATAGCAGGAAACATCACCCAGGAGCCGAGCACAAAACTGGGACACAAAAAGAGCCCCAGCTCCTTGAGAATTTCCCTTTAAATGGAAAAGTGCCACACATTCTGGGACACCTTGCAGCAGGACAGACCACACAGGTGACCACTGCTTCCAGCTGACAGGCAAAGGGTGTGGGCTCTGCTTTGGAGCTGGCAGAGGTTCAACAGCTGTTTAAGATCTGCTTCATTCTTGCTGCAGGCAGATTTCACCAGACCCCCTTCCAGAGGGTAATAGCATGCACTAAACCATCAAATTATCCACATCAGGTAAAACAAGCTGATCGATTTGGGTTATTTTAATGTGAAATAAATTCATCTGCAATTAACTCCCGGTTCAGGTAACCTCTGCTACAACCACCTCTCTGGGATTTTGGGGCCAGCAGATCCATCCCTAACAATCTCCTCCCATGGCCTAACCTCCTTCAGCTTTTTCCACTTCCCACCCCAGTGAGAGGGTTGAAGCTCAGTGTCTACGTTGTTGTTGCCCTGGGAATCCTTTTGAGGAAGGCGGATGAACCAGCTCTGTCCCATCTCTGTTGCAGAGTTGCCCTACGAGGCACTTTCACATTTCTCACACTACCAGCTCCTTGGCTTTTCCCAAGGAAAAGGGTTCCTAGCTAATTTTCTAATTTTCTTTTTAGTCTATTTCAGAAGAGGGGAGGGAGGAGGGGAAACCAGCAACTTCTGAGCACTGCAAGAGCCCTAAGGGCTCCTCCCCACTAAGGCCCACAGAGCAGAGTAACTCCTCCAGGCTGCTGTTGTGGTTTCTGTTTGCACTCTCCACTCTAATTACAACTGTGGCCCACAACCCTTTCCGAGACCACTCGCAGATCTGTCTTTGAAATCTCTCCAAATGTCAACAGTGATGCCCTGAACAGGCTCAAAGCAAATGGACAAAGGCCACAAACTGGCCACAAGGAAGTGTAAATGTCAAAAAAGGAAAAAGAAGGGTTGGACTTCTCCAGCACGTGACAGGGAAGCCCCATGACCAGGGAAGACACGGGGGGACACCAGCCTCAGGTGACCAAAGGGGACACACACACACACTGGTGTGTCTGCACCCAGCAGGGCCCTAGCTGTGCTGTCTTCTGACATGAACACATTAAAAATGACCTGCTTCATAAATACGATTAAATCCTCCAACACGTCAAAACTTTGGCTTCTCAGCACTTCCCAGCATCTTTGGCAAGTGGGTCATGTTTACAAGTGGCAGCAGCTGGGGAGTCCATCTCCCGCTGAGATCTCCTTGGGCAGGGCTCCATGAGGAAACAGCAACCAAAATGCACTAGGTGAGAGTTTGCAAATGGGGAACTGAGGCACAGGAAGGTTAATAATAATGATGCTTTGCATTTCTTTATTACTTTAAATGGCCCACACCCTTTACAGACTGATTGATCCTCCCAATACCCTGGGGAGAGGTGACTGGCTATTATTTCCTGTTTTTCACAGACAGGGACAAAGAGGGTGAGATGTGCCATTCCTTAGGCCAAAGAGTTGACAACTGGTGAGCATATTTCTGTGTTTCAAGTCCAGCTGAAGTGTTTCGTGAAATATCATACTAATCCTCCTTCTGACCAAACTTGTCTTACTGCTCCTCATAACTGCGGACACGTGGAGCATCCTTAACTCCCTTCCAGAAACAGCTGGCTTCTGGAGGCCACGCACAAGGTGCCCTCAACCCATCAAGGACAGACAACTCCCTTCCCTTGGATAACCCTCTGCCCCAGCCCTGCCTGCCACCAGCATTCCAAGTGTGCGTCCTGGCTGGGCTCACTCCTCCTAAACATCTTACCACACCACCGATTTTATTGCTGCAGTGCTTCCCATAACAATCTCCTCCTTTTCCCCTGCTTTTCCAGCTGAAGGAGGACCACACAGGGCTGGGAATGGGGCTTAGCAATGATTTCTAGGAGAATAAATAGAGAGAAGGGAAATAGCTACCAGGCAATGTTGACATAAGTCTGAGTGGAAATTAAACAGTTTCTCACCAGCAGAGTAAGCTTCTGGAACAGGCCTGGGAGAACAGTGGGGGGTGGTAAATATCAAGGACAAAAAAATCCTCAGCCAACCTACCTAGTTGTAAGATGGGGCTTGATCAATCTATAGGGATGGGCCACACGGGATGACCTGCTGGTGGAGGCGGGCTCACCAGCCTGGAACTCCCTCTGACTGCCTTGAAAGCACACAAGGGTCATTTCTCTAAAACCTTGGCTGCCAAACAAACAAAGCTGGGACACCGAAGTGGTAATCAGGAAAATCACATTGCAGCACTCAGCTCCAGCTCTGTTTCTGGCACTTTGGGAATTTGTGTCTTTCTGTCCTGAAGGAGGGCCCCCATCCCTCCTGTGGCAGAGGCTGCTCGAGTACCACCCTAACAAAGCCCTGGGGTGCTTTGCCATAGGGCTGGGGGTCCCTGCTTCCAGTGGCTCCCTCTCTCACACCCAACTGCTCTGATTCATTTGGCTCTGCTACTAAAACAAATTTATAGCTGGGGTTTCCTGGGGTCGGCATGTCCTGTGGACACGGATCCCCTTTGGTCAAGACTGTGGAGAAGGCTGTAACAACAGCAAGAGGAGTTGGTGCGATTGAGGATAATGCTGGGAACTTATATTCAAGAAGGCAGCCCCTCTGTTCCCCTCCTTGCTTTCCCAGGGTACAGACTGCCCTCGTCCCCCCCAGGATGCAGCGGGCACACTTCCAGCCAGAGGGGATGAAAGGGACAGGTCAGAGGCCAGGTCCTCCCGCCTGACCCACGGGGTGTCAGAGGCAGCTAAAACCCATCCATCACATGTAAGTGCTTGGTTATCACAGAGGGAGTGCTCGGGGCTTTGTCTCCATGGGAAGATTGTACTGGTATCGTTCAGGGTATGAACACAAATTGCTGTCATCCCTTGGGGCCCTTCTTCGCTAGAAAAATGTGAGTCCTTAATGCTCATTAATTAACTCAAAGTAGGCTTTGCAGGAAATGTGCAGTTTTCACATGAATCAGTAGGTTATAGCAAAGACCAGCTCTGCATATTTTACTGCTGTATGATTCAGCAGAACTCAAGCATGCACTTAAGTTTAAACATCTGCTTAGAGCTCGGTGGAGTCAAGGGAAGGCTGCTAAAACACTTCAGTGAATTGGAGCTTATTTAGACTGCATGTGATTTAGGAATAGGCATCAACAACCAAAAATTTCCAATACTTTACCTTATGCTGTAGTTCCTGAACTTCCTCCTTTCCATTTGGCTGGAAATCTGCTAGCACTCTGAGAACAGATAAGTAAGACTCAAGGTATAGAGGAGTCAAGTTTGGCTTTGCAGTCACGGTACAGAGATGTGTGTTTCTCTCTGCAGTGCTAAACCAGCCCCTGTGCAATAAGCACCAATACCCTGGTTTTCTGCTTTCCTGCAAGCTGTTGCACTGCAGACTGAACTGCTTTGTGCCAAGAGACTACAAGGCACTGCCCAGATACGTTGAAGAGCTTGTAAAGCTTGTGTGTGTGTGTTCGGAAAGCACTCCCAGCCTTGGGATGACAAGTTACTGCTATAAAGTTGAGAAGATCAGCACCTGATCAGCTGTGCTGCTCTGCCTGGATAGTAGCAGGCATAAAGCAAGTGCCACAGGAAGGCATTTCCTAGAGCTCTCTTCTTCTACGATAAGAGGGTCCCAGAACCAGTAAAAACACCACCCCTCAGGCTGGGGTCACCTTGCAGCTGGGGCAGCAGATGCCAGATCCAGGCTGTTCCCCACTCTCCCCTGCCCCACTCAGCCTTTGAAAGGGCTCCCTTCCTCCGTCCGTGCAGTGTCAGCCACCAAAGCCTAAAAATTGCTCTTTAACCTTAAAATATGACAGCGCCGTGCTGCACTTCTGTGATCCTGTAATCGTATCTTCCTACAGACGCCCTTTTCGTGCAGCTTAAATATTTTACAAATACATGTCTAAGTACAAATCTACCGCATTAACTCTTGTATAGAGGGTACTTACTTTCAGCTGTGTGGCTGGGATTCCTATAAGTGTAATTTACCATGCAGCATGACAGAGCTGGGCTAGAAGGCACAGCTTTTACTAGCTAAAATACAATAAAATATGCTACACCGTGTTTCACAGATGAATCACTTCTAAACCATGCCTTTAAGTATTGTCTGTCACTGCAGTTCCTTATTGTAATATGTTGTGAGAGCGAAGAAAAAGAGAGAGAAATTGCCCTTTAACTCTCTACAAAGCCTATCATCCAGAAGAAATTAGGGACATTTGTTCTTGGAGTCAGGTGGGTTATGTAAGAGAAAGCTATACACAACAGGTTTTATAAGAGTGGAGGTGAGGCAAATGTGTTTTCACCTTTTACGTTACATTATGTTTTATTCTAAGAACGTTCAAGGACCAGCTCCCAAACAAAACAACACCCAAGCTCCGTAAAGAGCAGCTGTAGTCCAAAGGGTGCAGACAACTGTTTCCTCTCAGCCCAAGCTGCCAGGCCACCAGCACAGAGACCCCAGTAGAGGAGAATTTCCTGATACCTGCTTTGAATTAGCTCCCAAGAGGAGAGTCAATAGCATGTGGACAAAGCAGAGGAGTAGGTCAGGCAAATCATCAGCAGACAGAGAGATGTTCCCATAAGCAGTTGGTGCCAAATGGTTTTTGCAGTCCGTGCTCCAGAGGACAGCATGGGAAGTGCTGGCACAAGCCCCCAGCAGTCACAGAAAACCTGAGGAGCAGACAGTTATTTGGGAAATGGCCATACAAGATCCATGCCAAAGACCTTTGAACGCTCCCCAATGTCTGAAATCAAACTGAAGTATGAAAGACACAAAGTTATAGGAAGTGAGCAGTAATGATCTCCAGTGGGATGTCTAGAGTCTGGCCAGAGGCTTTATATAATTTATGTGATTGGAAGGCACACGCTTCACTCCTGCTACTAAATGCAGTTCCACTCACCAGATACCCAGACTTTCCCTGCATTCCCTGGCTCACCTGCGAGGGCCCTGGAGCCAAGTGTCAGGTTATTTCCTGCTGGGATAGACCAGACCCAAAAGTTTTTCTGTAGATTGCAGCAGGTTGTTCCTAAGCCAGACTCCCCTGGGCTCTCCTCTCTCTTTAAAGCTGCCTCTGAAATAATGCAGTAAAGACAAAGCTGGAGTAACAGGGCTGTCACAGCTGGTGGCCACAGCTGCAAGTTTGGGCCAGAACACATTGTTCTTCCTCCTGCAGATGCTTTCTGTTAATAAGACACTTACTACAGAGATATTTTCTTCTTTGGGGATCTACAGCACAAACCAAAACCAAGGTCAAAGAAAAAGTCCATTTTTTCATTTACTATTTTGGCAGGATAAACAAGAAATGCTTCAGTCCCATCTGACATGAATTAATAATGCCCCTGTTATTCACTGCCTGTCAAAAGTTTCATCAAGACACAAGCTCAGGTTTTGAAAGATATCCAAAGGCCATTAAAATGCTGCATGATAGAAGAACACTTGACCTTGAGGGCAGAGCAGCTCAGCAGCAGTGTAGGAGCTGTACACACCTGGTGCACAGGGGTGCACACACAAGCAGCCTGAACCCTGCAGGGACTGTCTTGGGAGCTGCCAGCACTGGGATGTATGTTAGAGCTCCCCATCCCATATATACTGAGGATACAATCCAGGGGGAGTGTAACTCCACGTTTCTCCCCCTTCAACATACTGCAGAGAATCCTCCCCTCCTGTGGATCTGAAATCAAGCGCTGCAACCATTTCGTCCTGAACCACAGCATCTGGATGAGGTGGGGACCCTCTGGATTGTGTCTCATTGCCTTTGGGTAACACAGATCTGAAAAGAATGCAATCAGAGGAACAAAACTGAGTATCAGTCGGTTCTTCCTGCTAACTTCAAGGAAAAGCATGATTTGGGGTTGCTGGACATCCCATACACGCCCAGTGCTGGTCCCAGGTTTGCATGCAGCTCGGGCTAGCTTGGTGCAGCTTCCTGGTTCGCTCCACCCACAGAGTCTGGTTTTCTGTCTCGGGCTGCACAGCTGAGTGTGTCTCAGCACCAAAAAGCAGTCTTAAGTTAGTTGGACTAGTGCCTTCCTGTACATTTTGTAAACAGTTTGAGACTGCGGGGTTTCGCTATGTCTCATGGCTTCTGCAGAAGGAGGGTGAGTCAGAGCTGGCCAGTGAAGAAAGCGGTTGTGTCTGGGACCCTGCTCCACCAGTTTCAGAGGCTGGAAGGTGCACATTACACTTTGCATGTATGTTTAGTTCACTTTCCTCAGCTGCCCTGGTGGCCTGGAAGGGGAGCCATGGGAAAGGGAGAATTTTTCCTTTTCCTTTCTGACAAAACCAGAAAAACCCCAAAACCCTCAGAAGTACCAAGCCTTCGTTTCGTGCAAGAACCATCACGAGGCTCCCCCACACATCTGCACCCAGAATAACTGTCTCCTGGAGGCACCAACACCCCCTCACAACAATTTCCATTGAGCATCGCTCAGTACCACCTGGCCACTGCCCCGTGGTCCCTGCAGACACCCCCTCTCCAGACACACGGTGCTCAGAGCAGTGCAGGACAGAGCTGCCAGATTTGCAGGCCCCTGACTGCCCCCATCCCGGCCATACAACACACAGGAAGGCTGTGTGAATTTGAAGGCATGCAAATCTCTGCCTGTAAACCTGGCTCTGCTCAGCTGCTCTTTCAGCCCCAGAGATTTATGTATCCCCTCCCTTTTAAGTAAACTCTTTTTCAAGAGCATGACTGTAAAGGTAAGTTCAGGCATAGACCAGTGTAAATTATATGGTTTGTGTTCCCCAGGGATCAGCATGGTTTCTGCAGTCTCTCCACTGCTCAAGCTCCCCCGTATGCTCCATAATCATTTCCAGGTTCCTTCATGCTCCCCGACTCAGGGCTGTAACTCACACTGTCACCCTCTGTGCTGGAGAGGCCCCACTGGCAGCTCTCAGCTTGCCTGGGGACCAGTTCTCAGGCATTTCCATGCTCCAGCCAGGAGGGAGGAAGTGCTGGTGGCCTGGAGCCGTGGTGCCCTCTGAGCTGGTACTGGAAAATATGCCCTGGATCATTTGGGGACAGTAGGCTGTCAGCTGAGGAGACTCTGTGTGTTTTCTAAGATCATCTATTTCACACCTACATTGTCAAACTGAGTAAAACTTGCCCTTGCAGCAAATGACTTCTATAAAGATCAGAAATGGATGTTGCTTATTGCCTATTGATTTCCTGAATGAGGAATGTGCACATGGCACAGAGCTGAGCGTTTGCACTACAAACATTTGTATAATTATGGGAGAAGTACACATTAATGAGGGACTGACTATATTTTCCTTAAGTGGAAAGTGTATTTAAAAGGAGAAGGTTCCTAGAGCTTTTGAAGTCAGAAGTTGTTAAACAGTCAGCAGCTGGAAATTTAAAATTCCTTCACATCAAGGCTCTGTGATCAATAGGGATTAAGTCAGACAGGACCTTTCAAAGCTTCCAGCCTTATTAACAAATAGGTATCTGAAACACAGAGGCACTGCTGGAAGCATCTGTGAGACCTTGGTGCCAGGAGAGAGGCAAGGGGAGAGAGCGCTGAGGCAGAGACGGGCATCGTACCAGGCTGACTCCCCTACAGCCACAGAAATCAAACCTGGATGCTCATTTCCCTCTTTTGCTGCTGCCTGGCTATCACCGGATCACATGCCAGTCTGAAGAGGAGGTTTCCTGCCAAATTTCCAGACACCCTACTCCGAAGTGTGGCACCGTGGTACGCGTTTCCCATCAGGAGCTCTCCGTTGCAGCAGCGTGGTGGTTGGCACGAGGCTTTTGGATTCCTTGTTGCTGACAGTAATTTTCTGCTTTGCAAAGAAGCGGCTGGCTGGGCATGCAGGAGGGCATTTGGGCCTGCTGCCCTGGGAAGAAGTTGTGGGGGATACCACAGCATGCAGAGGCTGCCGAGGACAGGAGCCAGCTCATGCCAGCCATGCAGGGAAGCTCCCTGGCAGCTGCTGCAGCTCAGATGGGCATCGAGGTAAAACCAGTTCTGGAAGCAAAAACCCACCTGTGGGCAGGGGAGGCAGAAACAGCTGCTCCATTTGCAAAATTTAATGTCCCTGGGTTTATTCTAATAAAACCTGATTCAATTGTCTGCTTGTTTGGATTTTTTCTTTAAGCTTAAAACTTCTCAATCATCTTTGGGGAGCAAAGCTTTGTGCAAGTCAGGGTGCCATCACAGGGGATTCTGCAGGCGCTTTCAGGGCCTTTCTTAGAACTTGTTTCTGCTCAAAACCGAGGCCTCTGAGTTACAGATGAAGCAAGATTCCCTCTGCTACATGTTCACATCATGAAGCCAGTGGACTGATTTGTAAAAAGAGCTCTATGTTCTGCATGAAGGTCAGCTGCTCAGTTCTTTGCACATCTGAACCCACCTGAATCCTCTCTGGGAACTGCTGTTGTGAAATGCCTGATTAAGGGGTTACAAGACAATCTTCACTTGCTCCTGTCAGGAGGAACATAAGAAATAAAGGAGAACAATTGATCTGAATATCTTTCTCTTTTTCCATTTTTTTTTTAATAAGAGAAAAGAAATTAAGAGTCTTTCCATTTCCCGACAGTTTTCCATTCAGTATGGACTGGAAAAGCATTAGGTCCATAGAGGAACTGTCCTGGTAGCAATTCTATAAAAAAGGAGCAAAGATTAAGAGCTTTGCTCTGATCAGATCCAGAAATCAATTTCTTCATCTTGTAGGATTCTTTTTATGTCCCAATTTTGCAGTTTTACTAGAGTTATAAATATACTGCCTTTTGAAGAAAAAAACAGATTCCCGCAAAATTAAGAAATCCAGTCTCTCTTTTTTTCTTTATATCTAGCAGGTGCAAGCTACCAAAAGAGATTTCCTTCTCAGCAGACACTGTATCCGAACTCTGTGGTTTCATTTACAATATTTCCTGCATGAACGAGCTTAGCCCTGTTGTTGCCACGTCTTTGGATTTACGATGTGGACAACAGTTATTTTCTCCTCTGCCTTCCAATTGCCTTTGTCTCGCTCGGGTGACAAGAGAGGCTGAGGTGAGTCATGTGGCCGCTGGAGACTGCTGTGCATCTTCACCCCGTGGCAGCCTGAACCTCTGGGAAGCCCAGCCGCGTGTCTCAGGCAGAGAGGCACTTCAGTGACAGATCGCCGGGACGAGCACAGCTCAGAGCCCGGGCCCGCTGTCCTCGGCACCACATCGTGGCACTGACTAGCGGAGAAAAACGTTTCACGTCGCTGTGAAAGGAACCGACACGGCTGGAGATTTAATCGCTTCGGATTCGTCTTGGCACGACGCCACCAGCGCGTACAAATGGAGCGTTTAATGTTTAATGTGCTGTTCTGGCTGAGCTCTGACCTCGCCGCGCCGTCGCGCCCTGGGGATTCCCGACGCCGCGTCGCTACACGCGGCAGTGCCGCTCACGCCGTTCGGAGTGGGTGGAACACACCCAGCCGGGCACAGCAGCCTGCCCTGCCAGGGCCTGGCATCCAGTGGGGACCTGGGATGGGCCCGGCACCCGTGGGCTGCCTGGAGAGCTCCACTGGAGGCCGCTGGGCTCGGCAACAAGGTGACAGTCCAGGATGTGGCTTCGCTGACCACGCTGGTCTGTGCCTGATAAATAAGGCCAGAAGTTCAGAAAGGACATCCCTCTGACAGTATGGCACTTGCTTTGGGGAAATACAACCATCTGGGAAATCAGGTAATACCAGCTACAGGAGCCTCCTCTTCCCCCACTTCACTCCAGGTCAGCTTTCCACCGCTGGAGACCACAGCAAGAGGAGACTGGAAGTCCTGCATCCCTATCAAAGCAGCAGGAGACCTGGATGAGTAGACCTGGATCACTGCCTCACATTGTGCAAAATTAGAATGAGTACTAGAATATTATGGAAATTCAATGGGGAAATGCTTATTTTGTGCTTTTTTTTTTTTTTTCCATTCCTCTTCCCAGCCCAGCAAAATGACAGACTCCTACAACATGCAAGCTTCCTGAGGATGCCTTTATCAGCCAAAACAGGGATTGTTTGTAACATTCCTCTCTTTCCCTCTGCCACATCACTTTTATTAGCTGGCTCAGTTTCCTCTGCCATGTGCTGCTCACTTTTCCAGCAGAGGAAATGAGCAGCACACAGGCTAGGCAGGAGAATAATATTAAAGAAAGAATTGGGACCCATTTAATGGAAATTATCCTGGGATCAGACTGATCCTAGGCACTGCTCCCCATCTAATATAATTTTTGGTTTTAAGAAGTATCCAAATGCTGGGAGCAAATTTCAAGTGTTGTTTGTACTTGTCCCCAGTGTGGGTCAGGCAATACAAAGCAAACTCCCCCATGCTCTGCCCCAAGGAGGTTGCAGTCTGATTTCCTCCTGCCCTGAGAAGTAAGTATCATTTGCTGCTCAAGCATTTCAAACGCCAAATGTGTCAGGATTTGTCCTAATCAAACTCAGGAGTACTGCTGAGAGATCAGCTCTGAATCTGAGGTATGTTTTTTTCTTTGAACATTTCCTCTCCATTGCTAAATCTTACAACCACTTTCAGCATCTGGCAAGCGGATTGGTTGTGTTTCCTGGGACTAGACCTCAGGAAGCCACATGGTTCATCTCCTTCCACAGAAAAAGGCTGGGTAGAAAACCATCCCTGACAAATGTTCACCTTACCCTCCCAAGATAGTGGTCGTGTAGCCTCCTCAGGTGAGCCATCTGAGTGCTTCATAATCACAGAAAACACACAACACCTTGGGAAAATCTCCATAACTACTTCAATCCCATTCTGCCATCTGCTTTGGTTTTAGTAATGACATCTCTTAGCGTCAGTGAAAATCTCTGACTCGGTGTTAGCAGGACAATAGCACACACAAATGTCATTGCAGTGAGAAAGCTTCCAGGGACAAATGGATTTAAGGAAATTTGCTGAGCTTTGGTTCTGAGGTTAACTCTGGATATAAGAAGAAAACACAGAGGGACTGGCAGGTATCAGAAGAGCTGAGTTAGACAAAGAGGTGTGGAACGGTGTAAGTTCTGTCCTGACAGACATCACTATCCAGCGGGAGCTGTGACCTTACACTGGGCAGCTACTGCAATCCAATGTCAGCCTTCCTGGCCAGAGTGTCAGGACAGGCCTTTCTACAAAATAGGTGTCAGAGGTGTCAGCCTGCTGGGAACCAGAGAGCAGCTGGCCACTCATCAGAGCACCAAACACCATCAGAGGAACGCTGAGGACACTCACTCAGTGCTAACACGCTCTGATCTTGAACCTCTGCGGTGGAAGGGAAAACACCTCTGAGTCATCCCGGCTCTGTTTACTGTCAGCAGAGAGTGCTGAGAAGGGAGCAGCCTCCCGGAGTGCTTCTGCCACAGAGTCACATTCAAATGGCCCACGCTTTACAGAGCAAATAGAAAGGCTGCTGCGGCCAGGAATTTCCTGGTGGGAAATAGCTCAGAGCAGAGGGAGGCTCACTGTGGTTTCAGTTTGCATGTTCCATTGCCTTTCATCTCCAGCAAGTGCTGCTGTGTGCCCAGTTCTCAGCGGTGTGTATTAAGGTACGTAATTTAACTGCCCTGGCAGGCAGACCACCTGGGCTCCCCACAGAAGGGCCGTTGCCCCTCACTCAACAGCTCCCAGTCCCAGCTGCTTCCCAGAGCTCTGGTTGCTGCCCCACCACCTTCCTTGTGTTGCTCAGGTCCCAAGGGAGAGGACAGCTTCTCCTCTCCTCACAAGCCATTCACACTGCCCCTGGTCTGGTCCCACGTCCCTCAGCCCCCACCAGCTCCAGATGCCAAGTCTCAGCTGGGTCAGAGCCAAACCTGTGGATCCAGGGAAAAGGAAAGTCTCAGCAACACTGAGGCAAGGGACAGCAGGCACATCGCGTCCTATTCACACTCACACCAGGGTGCAGCTGGCCAGCATTTGAAAGTATTCCCATGTTCTAATATATTTGTTAAAATACTCTTTTTTAAAAGTCCTCTCACACAGAGAGGATTTTTTAATAAAATAGTATTTGACAAAAGAATAAAGCTGGGATTTTGTTGAGGCCAGAGGGCCTAGATAACACTACTGAGTAATGAAACAGTGCTCAGCTAGCCTAACGGGCTTATCTGGATGGTCTTTGGGTTTCCCTTTTTCTCCAAGCCAAAACTTGAGAAAACACCTGCAGCAAAAATCTTATCTGCACTCTTCAGTTTTCTTCCCTCCCTCATCTCCTGCACTGTATGTTATAAATAGTTTCTTTCCCTCCTCCCACTATCCCATTTATCAGCACAGCACTGGTTTTGTTAAAATAATGCTACATCTAGAACTAGGCTCCAAGCCTATTTGGAAGGATTTGTAGGTATTATACATTTCTTTTGTTCAGCAAACAGAAATAAAATGGGAATAAAGCTGTGAAGGAGCTTGAGGCTGATACCCTGACCCTCCAGCTGAGATCATGCACCAACACCATCAGTTCTGGCAGTTCGTCTGAGCAGGGGTGGCACTGGGCTGCTCTGGGTCCCTCTCACTCAGGTGGCAGTGCCCACTCAGAGCAGGTACAACATGATGGAAAAAGGCAATAATCAAAGCCCAGAAGGGGACTCTGGCTGCTTACCAGAAGCTTAAGGAAGTTCTGAGTAAACCAGAGCAGGTTGTGTCAGCCTGGAGAACACAAGGACACCTGAGATGTTTGCAGGTGGCTCGTGTGAAAGGACTAAACAGGGCATGTACCTGACTGCAAGGAAAGCAGATCCCCACCTGTGTTTCACTGGGGAGGGAAAGGAGGGATGCATGAGAGGATAAAGCAGAGCTCCAGGCCCAGACATAGGTTTGGAACAAAGGTGACTCCAGTTTGATGACCCTGAGAAGGGAAAAGCGGGTACTTGGCACTCATCCTGCAGCAGAAGCTCCAAGAATAAAATGGCATCTCAGTCTCAGGTAAATTTATAAAGGGAAGAGCAACAAGAAGAGGACAGAGGATGTCAGGAAGAAGTGCAAACAGAAGAGCAGCTGACTATGCATACCCAGAAACATATCTGAGATGGGATGCACCTCACTGTACTTTAGAGGCATCTCTGTGTTCCCCCTCATGGTGACTCTGGGCTCCCTTTATAGTCACAGGAGAGAAAAAGGCCCATTTACAGAATGATTCATCTGACCTATTTTAGACATTTACTCTAGCATACAATGACTCATGTCCTTGGGGTGGCCATTTCTTTCCTATAAACAAGAGTCTAGACAAGTAACTCAGATGTAGACATTCACAATTAGATGTCTACGTTTGGACAGATGAATTCTGCCTCTAATGTTCAACTAGAAATCAACCTACAAGCTCTGCCAAAGACAGCTCTGGTTGATAGCCACGATAGGGAAGAGAAACAGGGTCATTCATTCTTTTTGATGGTGCGTGGCTCCCTGCACAAATCGCTCAGAGCACTTGCTAAAAGATTAACCTGCCTGTGAATGGCTGTGATAGCACTCCTGGAGCAGCAGCAGGGACCAGTAAATGCAGATTCATTATTGCAACTATTTCTCTAACCTGCACCTACATCTAATTAACTGGTGTCAGATCCCTTTTCAATCAAAGTCATTTGACAAAAGGAAACACAAATCAAACGAGTCTGGCATGCAATCTCCTCTCGGGGTGGGTTGGTGATGGTACAGATGTGCATCAGGCCAGGGGCTTCCACTCCCCCAGACTTGAGAGGCCACAGGAAAAGCTGGTGGGAAGTGTCTTGCTAATCCCAAGGGTCCTTTCTACTGTGAACAGAGTGATGCTGTGCCTTCCAACGTGGGGCTCTCAGAAGCTCCTCAGGGTTGGGGGTAGCTGGCAGGATCCTGTGATGCTCTAGGAACCAATAATCTGGACAAGTCAGGTCAGACCACTGGGAAGACTTTTTATTTTGACAGTTTTAAAGTGTTTCTCACTTCAGCCTGTCAGTCTGATTTCCTATGGCTCATACATTCACACTGGCTGCGTCTCCCTCAACAATTCTGAACTCATTGAGCAATTTCAGCCAAATTTGACAGAGAGATAACAGCCTCAGAGACAATTCAGTTCCTCAAAGGTTCACAAAAATAAACATCCACGTAAAGGAGAGAGATGTTATGAGTAACCCCAACTGAACAAAAGGCTGCAACATGATCTCAGCCTTGAAAATCAGCACTAGAGAGTCCGTGAGGGAAAGAGCCATTGCAGAACCCTCAGACCCCAGCTCTGGGGAGAGTTTTCCTGATCTCCTCATCATCCCAGTCATACCACCCCTGAGCAAACCAGGTTCAGTTTAATCCTGCAGCCACAGAGCACCAGGGCTATTCTTCAAGCATTTTTGGTAACAATCTGTTGAAGGTCCAGCACACAAAGTCATCTCTAATTTGAAAAAAAAAGCAATTCTGTTTTAATGTTGTAGCTGCAGTTTCAACTGCTTCAAATCAGGATACTTATCTCACAGAGCTGAGCCTTTGGAAGGGAAAAGTAAGCATTTTCTGATTTAAAGAGTGCAACAAGAAGGTTCCCCAGCAGCTCCTGCCATCACATTCCTCAGGGCAACACCTCCTGGGCAGCATTTCCCAGGGAAGCACAGTCCCTGCCGAGCCTGGGCAGGGACATCATCTGGCTGGTGCCAGCAGTGAGGACTGTGTTGTGCTCCCTGTCCAGGCTCATCAGGGACAGTGCTTCCCTAGGTGGGGATCCAGGAGCTTCAGCTCTGAAAGCTCCCTGTGGGCTCTGCCAACAATTTGCAGCGACTGGAGGAGACGCCTCACAGCTCAGCAGAGGCTCTGGGGAACCCTCTTTCTTCCCTCTTTCTCCTAAGGGGTGAGTGGCTGCTGGCACCACATCCACAAACTCAGGCAGGGGCCAGGGAGTCATGCAGGGAGAAGGGGAACACAGCTCTCAGGTTGGCACCACGGGAGCCAGGCTAATTGGGCTCATGGGGTTGCCATGGCTGTGGATGAAACGGAAAAGTTCTGTGTCAGCAGGAACTTTGCACACTCTGGCTCCCTCCCCAGAGAGAGCCTGGCTGCAAGAGCAGCCCTGCTCCCGGAGCCCTGGGATGCAGGGGATCAACACTGGGTTACAGCTGGGTGCTCCTCATGCAGGGTGGCTGGGTGCCATCCCTCTGCATGCCAAAGGGACTTGCCTGCAGGAAAAGGGCACCTGAAATGTGACTGGAAAGTGAATCCCTTCCCCAGCACCAAGCAGAGGCATGGGCACTTCCGAGGCAAGGCTGGGAGACAGCAGCAAGCAGAGCTGTGTGTGCTCCCCTCCTGGCCAAGGGCGGGGAGCAGCACCACATCTGCCAGGTCAGCGCCAGCATTTCATGATGCGGAAACACGGGGTTATCAGCCCACACCAAACCTGCAACTTCTGGGCACTGGGGAGGCACGAGCTGTGAGAATGAGGCCAGAGAGGGAGGAAATCTGCAGCGTCATCTGATTTCTGGTGTCACCTCTCAACCCTCCCTTTCCCTGCCCACACAACCCCAAGCTGTGGCACCTGCAGAAGCCCCTGGCAGCTCTGCTGTCCCAGAGGAAGCAGTGGCTATAAATGGCAAGCACAGGGCTCTGTCTTCCTCGGGGGCTGCCCCTTGCAGCAGAGCAACAATCCAGCCCTGCACAGCCAATGCCTGGAAAATTCCTCCAGGCTGCCCCTCTGGTGACCCCCAAGTGATGAGTTTTTATTCCTGTCTGACTTTATCACTGCCACCAGTGGCAGAAGCCAGAAAAGACCAGAAATTTGCTCTTGCACTGGGCTGCCACAGTTTTGGCAAAAAACAAAACGACATCAGAAGTAGGGGGCTGACTCCAAGGGGAGAAGCACATAAAAAGTTCCAGACATCCTGAAGTGCTCAGACAAATAAGGCAGGCTGTCGGCCACCCTGAGAAAACACAGATAAGCCAGAAACCCCCACGTCCCGCTTGCCAGAGCTCAGTGAGCTGAAGGAGAACTCAGCTGCTCCACAACCAGAGCTGCCTGCTTGCCAGAAACTCCTCACCAGCGATGGGGGAACAGCAGCTGGAGGGGAGATGCTCCTTCAAGGCACCACCTAGATCATTTAGACACACACCAATCACACAGACACCAATTTATTTTCAATGCATCTGTTTCCCCCACCAGCACAGCTTCTCCTGCAGTTCAAGCAGCACAAGTGGTGCATCTTGCTGCCTCATTTATTTTAAATGAGATTTATGTTGGTATTACAGAAACAAACCTGCCTCCCTTTCATAATGGACTGAATCAAAACCCCAAAGAGTACCAGGCTCTCTCACCAGCTCTGTTCCAGCCAAAGTGATCACACCTCATCCAGTGAGCTCTTCCAGGCAGGTGCTTGGACCCAGTGCTGCCCAGTACCATTTGTTCTCAGGTGGCATCACCATCTCTGATGGCACAGCAAGGCTGCAAAGCATCCTCTGAAACCCAAAGCAGAAGTGAGCTTTGCCCAGGCAGGGAAGCAGCGGTGGAAAACCTGCCAGTGGGGTGCAGAGCTCCGACGTGTGTGCGTGTGGGAGACTCTGCCTCTACAGCAGTGGCTTGTAATGGTTTCTTCCACACTGCTCTGCTGATTGATAGCTCACCAGGAGCTGTTAACACAGCAATATCCCAGCCCTACTTACAGACATCTCTGCACATTTACTTTGTCACAAGTAAACCCTGCACACGGCAATAAAGCTTAAGGTAATGACTTCTTCAGCACAAAGCCAGCAATTTCCTGTCAGCTTGGTTTACAAATGGCCGACTCTGGGCTTAATTTTCAACTGTGGCTCCAAAGATGTCTATGCAAAGTTGGGGTGAGGGGAGGGAGCAACTCCAGGCCGTGCCACTCTGAGCTGTGGCAACCCTGTTCGGAAGGATGAATGGGATGGGGCAAATCCACTCCCGTGCTCTCCCACAGTCACACTGTTTTGTTTATTTTCCATCAGCAGGAAAGCGAGTGGCAACCCCAAGCCTGAGGTGAACTCCCACATGTGAATGTGGTTATTGTACCCTTCTCAAAGCCAGCTTTGCTCTACACAGCTGAGAAGAGGGTGACACAAGGAGAGACCACTGCAGGTTTCCTCTCCAGAGGTCTTTCTCAGGGAGAGGCATGGAGACAGGCATCTCATCCCACCTCCTACAGCATCCTGCAACAGTCCCAGTGTGACCACACTCCATCTGCCATGCACAGGGGGCACGGCCCTACCAGGGGGTTCTGACATTTCCAGCAGCAGAGCAGATCATCAGCCTGAACAGGCCCCTGAGTGCCTGCGTGGGCCTCGACACCTTTCTCTGGAGCCGAGGGAAACAGGGAGGCCATAAACCAGGGAACTGGGCTGCAGCAGAGAACCTGCACACAGCTCACTGCAGACAGCCCCCTGCCAGCAGTAGGGAAAACAAAGAGGGTACTGCTGCTCTCTCCTGCAGCAGCAACCTTCACGTGCTGAAACTGTGCTAAACATCTCCAGCCTCCTTCTATAATTAGTGCAGAGAGAGGATGTTTAAGAAGAGGAGTCTATTTTAGGTGTTATGAGTCACCTTCCAGATATGTGGATCTTTTTTTTGCACTGACCATATAGAAAGATCTGAAAGTAGATGCTTAAAATAGACGGTATAAATATGCATTGAAAGCTTGGAGCATCCTGCCCTTTAACTGGGTTATGATGTTCCTCCTTACCAAAGGGTGTGAAAACACTTTGTCACACTGAAATCTAAACTGCTGCACCTAGGAGGGCTGTCAGCAGCCAACTCAGGTACAGAGGGGACAAGATGATTCTAGTGGAGTTTTTCCAAACCACCGTGATCCAGCATCCTCATCCCACTGGAAAACAACAAACTGCCCTGCCCTTTCCTCGGGGTGGGCCTGTCTTGCTTTCCAGCACAGACATTGAACTGGAAGAAAATGGCTTTGGCATTGTTGAAAAGGTGAGGAAAGCTAATATATTTCCATCTGTGAAAAAAGGGTCAAAAGATCAAGAGCTCTTCTTGGCTCAATCTCCAAAAGGCAGGTCTATATGTAATGTTTTCATTTTGAGCTGTGGCTAAAAGGTGAAGAAAATAAAGACGGGAAAAGGCATCCTCTTGATGCATTAGAGGAATGGCTGCAGTGAAGCATCAGAGGTTTTGCACACTGCAGCCCTAGGTTTAGGGGTTTCTCATCTTCCTACTTTTTCTGACTTTTCCTGCTGAATGACCCTCTGCCATTTCACAACAATTTCACACACAAAAATTGTGTTGCCTAAAGGAATCCCTTGTGTTTGCAAGAGCCCAATACTTAACATTTTTTGCTTATTCTTATTGAGATCTCACTCCCATTGTTTCACTTCTACCTTAAAATCCCTCAGTCTCCTGTTTCCATTATGAGCTGCTGTAATTGTTCCTTTTTTATGCCCTTTCCAATTCACCCTCCTTTAAAGTTCCTCCTTTACCCTCCCGGCTTCCATGAAGATTCCCTCAACCCCTTCTGTAAATACTTCAAAGCTTTAGAGAATGAACTGTGCTTCAGCTCTGCATCCTCTCAAACAGCTCACTGAATATGCTTCTCGTTATTTTTAAGAATCTGTTAGAATTAAACCCCAGTAAGAAATCTGCCACCATTGTGGGGGAGAGCACATTAATCAAAGACACAAGTTCTCCCCAGCTGCCTGGGCAGGGCCCAGCCTGGGATTGATAAATTGCACCTGGAGGTAACTAATAAATCTGAGAAGTCATTTGCTTTTTATGAACAGGAGCGGCGGGAGATCCAGCTGCCAAAGGAATTTGGGTGGAAGGACAGCAGTGCCTGGAGTCCCCAACATGTTTCTCTTCCAGTCCCCCACTCACTGTTGCACCTGATGTCCACCCCTGACCCGCTGCCAAGCACAGCAGGCCCTGCCATGCTTGGATGGGGAATATTTAAATTAATCACTGGGATTTTTCTGAGGCACATGGCAGGAGTGCAGCCAGAGCATCCATCTGCCAGCACAGGACCGCGGGTGGTGGTGGCACGGCCAAGCACAGCGTCGGCCACTCTGGCGAGCAGGGAAGGATGGACCAAAGCACTGCCCAGGACACAGCAAGGCTGCATCCTGCCAGGGGCTGCATGAACTGGAGACATTTTTTCCATCCCTGCCTGCCCGTGCTGGAGGAGCAATTTTGCTGTTCTCAGTGTGGGTGTAGCAGAGAACCTCCTCGCAAGGGGTGAGTCTGGACTGGGATGTGACATCCTTAGACTCCCCAGCTCCTGTCACCCAAATCTGAAGACCTTCCCCCTCACCGGGGCCTGAGCAAACTGTCCCCACTCCCCACTGAGTAAGGGCTCCAGAAAAGTCACCCCCTCCTGCTACAGCCCCAATACCCAGCACTGGGGACTCTGCTTTCTATCAGCACTACCATGATGCACTTAGCAAATAACTATCTATGGGAAACTTTCTCTAACTGCTATTAAAATCAGCATTTGACCACTACCTCAGAAGTTTAAGAAATATATTCCTTGTCTTCCTTGTTTGGAAACAATTTTATGATGGCCACACCATAAAAATCTGCAAAAAAAATGGGATAGATCATTAATTACATTAATCTGGTCCTGGACAATACTGCAAATTACTCTGTTCAAAACCATGGGGTCAGTGAAAACCCACATTTTGTAGTACAGCCCAAAATGTCATTTCCTGTTTTCTCCAGATCACAAACTCCCAAGCCTTTCATCCCCCTGCACTGCACAGAACTGAGCCCAGAGCTGCCAGCAAACACACACCAACCACCTACGCTTCAGAGACCCAGAAGGGAGGATCAGACAGGATGTGATCACAGGAGAGATCATACAAGACACGGGTTAAGATGTTTCCTCCCTCCCCCTTCCTTTTCTTTTCATGTGAACATCATTAGGGCAGCCTGGAAGAGCCTTCCTGACACAAGCAGTGGTTTTTCCAGAAAGCCAGGACTGTGCACGGGCAGCAGGGCTCAGCTCCTGGGCACAGAAGGAGCAGTCTGCTGGCATCCACTTGATCCACCATGGGAAACAAATGCTTTTCCCTGATACATCAGAGCACAATTTAGGCATTGAACTTCAAATCACAAAGCTGCATTTACAGCCTGTATTTCCCCACTGACCTCATTGCAAGAGAGTATCAGAAACACGTTTGGAAATTCAGAAGTGTTTAGGGTCAGAGATTTCATGCTGAGAAAGAGGAAATCCTGATTCTGCTCTGGGATCTTCTGGCTTCACCCAAGGCTCTGATTCATTGAATACCGTAAAGTATCTCTGCTATCCAAATGTCCCTTTTTCAAAGTTATTCTCTCTCTGGGCAGGGAGGATGAAAGAAGAGTCTCTTCTGCACCTCTCAGTACCACAGCTGGGGATAAATATGTCCCCTCCCCTGGGGCACTGTGCAGTACATCCCACTCATCCAGAGACGCACAGAGACACAGCAGGTCAGGACGTCACATCCAGTGGAAGTCCTCACAGTGCTCCTGGGCCACGTCCAACATCCTCACCACAGCCACCACTGTGGAACATCAACCCAAAATCCACCCCCTTGGTCATAATCAGCAGCTGTGGCTTTTATTTTCCCTTTCATGCACAGGGCTGCTCTGATATTTGTTCACAACACAGGCTGTGTATCACATCAGAGGGGAATTACTTACTGCCAATTATTACATTAAAGTTCAAGTGGAACGATGTACTAATTGTCTTGTTATAGCTATTAAAGCTCTGGTGTGCAAGCAAGGCACTCTCCAGATTATCTGCATCCTGGATGGTGACACATGAAGCAGAACATGATCTGCTGAGGAGCAATTGCTGATACAGCCATAGCCTCTTTAATAATGTGCACATTATATAACCATATATTATATATAAATATAATAATAGTGTTTATATATATATAAATCTATGTCTATACATAAAAAGAATAGAAGCTTTCAAGTTCAAGGTTTGCTGGGGGTTCTGCAAGCTCCTGAAAGCAGCTGCTCTCTCACTGCCAAAGCAAAATGCTTATACTGTACCGACCAAATCCAAACTTGTAAAAAGCAGCAAAAACAGCAAGAAGTACCACTCTAGTGAGAAGAGGAGAGAAGACGTCTCATCCCTTCCCAACTTTACACTAAGGGCTGCCTTACTGGCTGGCAGCAGGCCAGCCCAGGCATTTCAGTGATCCCTGCCTTCCCCAGGGTGTGATCCCTTGCTGAAGGGTTTTTGGACATGTGTATAAGGGAAGCCTGGGGAGATTTCATGCAACCCTAAGCTGTCTCTGGCATCTTTGCAAGAAGCTAACTCAATTCCTTTCAAAGGGCTTAACAGGTAGACAAACCTGTGAGCTGCTCCAGGGAGCAGCTGCTTCACAGACCACCTTTGGGGTAGGGCCGTTCCCTGGCCAGATACGTACAGAGGTGTTTTACAGCTGAGACACGAGCCCAGCTCCCAAAGATACAACTCAACCCAGCAGAGTGTGGTCTGTGCCTAGAAAACGCCTCCCCAAACTGGGGGCCGTTTGGACCCAAAAACCTAAAGACCTGCAGCAAAAGTGCAGGTGAAGCAAAGAGCAAAAGTCCCCAGCCCGAAGGAGAGGGTACCTCTATCACCCCGTCACATTCACCAGGGACCTCCGTTCCTTGCACAGCAACCCCCACAAATCAGCAGATACCTCAGTCACCACTGTGTGACCAGAGCAGGAACAAAGATCTGTCTTTATTTCTTGAACTGCTCCTTCCCTGGTTCAGGTTGAGGACGCTGGCACGGCAAATGCTGTCGGCAGCAGCTTCCATTGCGGATGGCTGGAAGTTTTGAGAGATTAAAGGAAATAACATGGAGAAGGAATCTCCTTTCTGTGCCAGAAACACACACAGCCAAAAGCTTTTCACAATGCAGGAGAGGATGAGGATTTGGGGGGCCTATTCTAACACCCAGTAAAGTCAGTGAAAATATTTTCTGATTATTTCGGTGGGCCCAGCAGAGGAAAGAGTAGTGCTTAAGAAGTCCTTTAACCCTAAACACTTCAAGATCCAATCTGTTCAGATTGCTACTTCTGTGCTTTTGGGGAGGATTGATTGAGAAGAAGAGGCAGATAAGAGCTGAGTTTCAAAACAAAAAAATCACTGTTTTCTTTGAGACTATTTGAAACTGTAGCTTCATATTATCAGTGCCTTGGCCTGGTGCAGCTTGGTACCAGCTAGATCTGTGCAGGCTGGACAGTCTCACCACTCAAGTGTGGTCCTTTCCGTTTTTATACCATCACATCAAAGGGAAGGCAAAGCAATGGACTCATTTTAGCATAATCTTTAATAAGACATATGAAAAAAAGTGTGAGCAGAAAGTAGCATTTCACAGAGACGGTAACGAGAGATTCAATAACATTCAGGTATAAACAGGAGCTCCTCTAAATTATCCAAGTTAAACTCCAGTCTGAATGCATTTTATAGAGACTATGCATCACATAAATTACAACTAAAAATAGGCAACTTTTTGCAAGGAAATGACACTTCAAGCTAACCAAACAAATGGCTTCCCACAGCTTCAGCCCCAGCTTTGTCTTTCTCATGGCCTGGGTCCCCCTGCAGCACATGGGGCCCTCTCACAACAGCCCACACCCGTTTGCAGGGACGAAGCTGCCTTCCCCACGCCCCCATAAATCCAAGGTGGTCTGGAGCAGACGGGTCCTGTGAGCCCTGAGAAAGGCAGCAAACCCTCCCAGAGCCAGCAGGGCTGCTGCTGGCACCTCTGTGGTCTGAGAGAGGAGAGCCATGTGCCTTGTATCCCATCGGGGTGTGCGTTAGAGCCCCGCGGGGACACACCGACGCAGTTACCACCCGGGGTGGGCTGCTCACCAGCCCGTCCCCTAACAGCCAACAGACCTGCAGGTTCCAAACCTGTAAGGCGAAGGGAAACACCACCACACAGATCAGCTCCACAGTTGGGCTCTTAATTATGGGTCATTTAGTTCGGTTAATCAATAGGCAGACTTCTTTAACCGGCTAATTATGCCAAACTGCTTCCACAATGAGCAGGTTTGCTGCTGGTTGTTAACCATGAAGGGATAATATTTCACTGTAAAGATAAGAACGGTCCCAGTCCTCAGACAAATGCTTTGCATTCACAGGCTGCAATTTAACCCATTCCACACCAAACAGAGGCTTACAGCTGGAACAAAAAGGTACCAGCATCATTGGCTTCCCAGGGCTAAACCATCAGGGTAGATATCTCCTCGAGTGAATCACTCAGATCATTCACTCTCCAAATCACTCCTTGTTCAGGGTAACAGGAGCTAAAAATTATCTATGCAAACCAACCAGCTGAACCTCTTGGTGGCAGCCCAGATAAAACCAAACGGCCTGTTTTGCCTTTCAGGCTTTCTCCTTTGCTTTGCCAGGCAGTTGCATGAGAGGCATGTCCCAGCTGAGATTGGAGTCTGGAGAGCCAAGCCACGTCCTCCATCCAGACCCTGGAAGAGCAGATCAGCATGCGGAGGAGAAGGTCTAGGCCCTCGTTTGTCAAAACAGATAAAAGGCCAAGACAACCTCTTGTTACTTGCAGTTGTTTAGAAAAAAGAATGGATTTTGTTGCAAACTTGAAGAACTGATTACTAGATTCAAGGCCTCTGTTGAGGTCATCAAATAGTTATTGCAATAGAGCAAGATAAGAGCTGAGTGATAGCAAAAGTTTGTAGCTGAATTTCCTGGGTATTTGTTTTAATAGAACAAAGCAATCTGTGCTCAGGGTTTGCTGGCAAATTGCTTTAACTCCACAATAACAGCGTGCTGAGCGAGCATCCTCAACAGAGCACCCTCAGGGGGGCTGCTTCTGGCAGGCTGGGCTCTCCTCCCACTGCTGGGGTTCCAGACACCCCTCACCGCGAGGGCTCCACTGACAGCCCCAAGGATAACTGGGGACTGTCCTCAGTGCTTCCACTGCCTTCTGAACGGCTGTAGTGCAAGTCACAGTTCCTGTCCTACCTGAATCCCCTTCTTCGATTTCCCCATCTCATTTCCCCTTTTTAACACCCACCTGGCTGGCAAACCAGACCTCGGCTTTTGCTGCCTGGGAAAGCCCATTAATGGAGCATTATTGCAATAAAGAAATGCAAATATAAGCCCTGGCCTTAAGCGTTGGCTAAAAATTTATCTCCATGAAAAAGTGGCACTGTTGCAACTCACCCCAGGATGAGAAATACAGGTTGACACTGTCGTAAAAACACAACTGAAAGCAACAAGTGCCTACACCAGCAGTATCAGCCATCTTTGTGTGGAGGAGAGTTCAATGATCTGAGCGTTCAGAACAACCTCAGAATAAATCCCCATGTGTCTAATTCAGCCCATCACACCAGCGCAAAACTCGCATTTCTACAAATCTGAGTGAGAGAGGAAGGTTGAAATGCACTGCCTGGGGTGGCACCGTAGAGGGTGGCTCACAAGCTGCCTCTGCCTCCTCTGGTCACATCTCTGATGACCTTTTTGGGACAACTTCACTGCATTCTCAACCACCACAGACCTCATTAGCTCCAAGAAAGATGATTTTTGCAGATAGAAGTTTTATCTTTGCTCCCCATCACCTTCTTTTTGGCACATGAAGCTGTATTGTTTTCCAAGAAAGCAAGGCTTTAACATCAACATTTGTCTGCCATTAGCTCTTTCTGAAATATGTTACTGAAGTGCAAGCTTTATATAAGCCTTACTGGTTTAGATGTTATTTTCTAATCTCCGAAAACATTACAAAGATTGCAATGTTGACTGGAAAAAAAAAAAAAGTGGAACACAGACTTACAGAAAAACAGGCACTGCTGAATCACAAAAAAATCTTTAAAAAGGGATAATGTTTGTATCCTGAAGTGGTTTGTTAACCAGCTGCAGCACTTTCTTGTTGAAAAACAAGGTGTTATGAGAATGGACTGCAGTCAGATTCCAGGGGAGTTTGGGCAGACCTGCAGGATCAGATTCCAGGCTAATTCCATATTTACTCTGGAAAAGGTGCTATTGAGATTTAAACCCACTATTTCTAGTACTATAAAACATCATACATTCCCACATGCAACTGATTTATTAAACTTTAGTGCGTCTGCCAGGAGCTGGAATTTCAACCTAGAAATTGGGAAACAGAAGCTTAATAGTTTGTATTAAAAAAAAAAAAATTAGGACTCTTTTTGCCCAGATCACTAGAAAATAATGGGATAAAGGGTATTCCTTTGGGACACGTAGTGCTAGATTGCAGATGTGATTCACAGAGACATTCAATCAGATGGCACATCAAAAGCAATGGTAAATTACACGTCTTCAACAAAAAAAGCATTAACTCATAGATACTTGGCCACAGAGGAAGGCAATTAGACTTAGCATTATTTGTTAAACAACAGGCACAAGATGGTACATAGTGAATTTTTTGCAATAATAGCCATTCCTGGTCATTCATTTCGAAGAGAATAAATCTGTCACTTGAGTGAAAACAATTGACAGCACCATTTATTACCTTGCATGCTTCAGAATAACAGCACAATTTACATGTTGCCCTTTGGCACTGGGACTCTCAGCTCACCTAGAAAGAAAGCAAAAATATCTGCAGCCCTGGTAGCAAAGATTTAAGCAGCAGATGACCTTATGTGGTTTATTTAAACTTCTATAATGGTGCACTCTTGTTCAGCCTCTGGTTATAGAAGAAATAGGTTCTCCTGGAGAATCCACAGCCTTGAGACTCTGAAACACAAAGGGTCATGCAGAGGTCTCTGTATCTAATAGTTCAGAGAGTGTTTTAGCTCTGATCCTCTGAGATGTCTCCTGGGAATTAAAGATATTTGGTTTCCTTTCAGAGGCTTTAAAGGGCTGGGTCTGTCAAAGAGAAGGAAATTTCCCCCTAGCTCGTGAAGATAAATCTTTGTGCTAAATTGTTCTTTTTCATATGAAGAAGGCCGGGTCCTTGGTACCTCCACAACATTTAGCCCACTGGAAAACAAACCCACAAAGTCTAAGGGAAACATTGCTGCTAGAGTAGAAAATACTCAGCCAAACAATACTCCAAGTGCCCTGAGATGCTGCCCTTGACAGTGACACCTTTGTGGTATCAGCTGTTGGCTGGTGTTTCTTTTTAAGAGGTTTCCTATGGCACCTGTTAGAAATACATGAGACGCTCACATTTGGGATCGCTATAATGGAAGAAAAGTCTGCAAACAATTTTGGAAAGGCTTTTTAAAGAGATAATTACCTTTTTGAATCCAATAGAAACACTTAGGTTGAGAGCTATTATAAACCTCTACAAAGCACTTCTGTATACTTCAGCAGCAAAAAGTTGTCCAGAATGGGTAAATTGAAAATATCTTACAGTCACCCTCATGGAATTAAACTGGGATTTCAGGTCTATAAATGGATGCTTAGGGCAGCCAGGCGCTGGCAAGGCTTCCTCTCTGCTCAGGGAGGTCTCCACCACTCCAGCACACCCAAAAGAGCCAAAATACACAGCTTTTCCCACCACAAACCCGCTCAATGTAGCGCTGCCCATGCCAGCTCCTGAACGAGCCTGTAGGAAGGGCAGGCCAACACCTAGAGACACCCTCTCGTTATAATTAACCTGTCAAGTGGGCTGTTATGTTTGGTTTCATTTTCCACCACTGTTTGATAGCGCACAGCAAGGTCAGAGCCTGGCCCTTTACTGAGGAGCTCTCTTAAAGCCAAGCACTGTTCTGCACACTGTGAAATTCTAGGGAGACTAATGCAGCTGGTAGTGGCACTTACATTTCCAGCACACACCTTGTGCCTTTGTGCCTCCTCCCAGAGCACCCTGGTTCTCGCAGAGCTATGAAGAAACTGTCACTGAATTTTCCTACTCTCAGCATTAGGACATTGTTATAAAAAAGACAGTGAGATCCTGGGTTTCCAGTACCTTAACAGAGATTTTAGCCCTGTGCTGTTACAGAACATTTGCAAAGATTCAGGCTATATCTGCTTTCTTAGTCTTTTTTTTTTTTCCCCTGTTCTGATTCCTGGAGATGCTAGCATATAACCAAAATGTCGTTTTTTTTTTTTTAGCAGTTGTCACCAACCTGTAGTTATGTTGTCAAATAAGCTGCTGATACAGGTGTATTATTTACTGTAATTTCTAGCAGAGCTGAGAACGCAGTTTCTTTTTGGTTTTTTTTCTTTAAACACCACAGCATAAATTTCCACCTGACCCACATGTCAGTTCAGACCCCAAAAATACCCTAAATCCAAAACTTCCAGGTGAGTGGATTGGATGACCAAGAAACAGATCAGAATTCTGGAGAGCCCAGGGCCATGAAAGTCCCTGTCTGCAACAGCAGACAAAACCCAGCAACCAACCACAACCCCTTGCTACCGACAGCAAACCTGGAGGTTTAAATCCCTACCTCTCTAGCAAAATCAAGAAACAAAGACTCTAGATAAGGGTTATCTAGCCATTTGTTCTAATATTCTGAGGACACAGCTTCTCTTCAGAAGAGCCAGGGCCAGCTACTGTAGATGTTCTCATTTTCACAATGCACTTTGCACAGCCAAATGTGCAGAAGTTTGGGAGCTCTGGGCCATAGAATTTTTTGGTTTATTTCCTATCAGCCAAAAGTGTTTGTTCTCTTCCTCAGGTCTGACACAGGGGTCTTGAAGAGGAATTGTGCTAGTCTGGGGTTTATAAGGTGAAAGCTAGATCTCCTCACATTTAGAGTTCTCTTAACCAGGCCTGGAATTCTTTATCCTGTTCCCTTCATTGTGCTCCACATCTGCTTCCTTCTTACAACAAAATTTGGCAGGGGATGAAGCACAGTACGGTACCAGGCTTGTGGGCCAAACAGAGGTCACATACCCGGTGTCCGTCTACAGAGTCTAAAAGCAGAATACTTAGTGTTATTTAGCTTTTCTGCATGAGTGATCAATCCCAAATTGGACATACGGGTGCCACGGGCAGACTGTTAAAAGTAGCATTTATGCTTTCTGAGTGGGCTTTTTACTGCTTACTTGGGACTGCAACAGCAACTGCAAGCTCTGCTTCAGCGGTGTGCTGCTATCATTCTTTGTGATAAGGCTGAAACCATTAGGCAGATAATAAACAATAAATAAATAAATAATAAAGGGGAAAGTGCTCATGTAAATGCTAGGGGAATACTTTAAGGCAAGCTGGATGTCTGTTGAGAGAGGTGACACCCCTAAATTTTGTCCTTGTTCACAGGGCTATTCCTGCTACTTCCCTGCAGGGATATCTGAAGATATAAAATAATCTCCTACCTATTTTAGGTAGCTATCTACCCACAAAGGCTCTACTACACAGGGACAAAATGGTGCTTCCCTTTCCCAAACACACTCAGAAATAACAAAATGCCCAATTCTTCCTTCACAGCCTTCCCATATCCTTTATTTCATACATGAGGAGACCAAGTCACAGCCATGCTCTGCCAGGCAGCACAGCTGAGTTTCCCCATCTATTGCTGTGGGACTTTGCTCACGAGAAGAATTAAAACCCCAGCAGATAAATCACATTAAAGCTCAGATGACCTTCACTGAGTCTAAGAAATTAACTCTGACACTTACAACCACACACTTTGTAAGGCAATGGGAAATTACTGCCCAGCTTTGACATATGGTCTTCCCAGGGCCTTTTGCTGTTCAGATCACCTTTCTTTCTATTTGAAAAGTTTCTGCTTCCTGGGGAGCAGGGCAGGTGCACCCAACGGGAGCACTTCTTAGCAGATCTGGCCAAGCAGTTGTTCCTGAAGGTGAATTTGAGGCCCACCACAGCCCTCATGAACTCTTCCTCATTCTCAAGTGTCTAGAAGGAACTGAAAGAAGCCTTGTCCTGGAATCAGGGAAATCAGAGCAGGGCACTGCCTTGAGCCCGGTCATGGCCCCTTGCAGCATGAGAGAGTCACCCATTTCTTTAAAATACTCCCTCAGCTTGTTTTTTTTGTTTCACTTCCCTTCCCTACTGTACTCATTGACACTGCAGACCTCAAGTTTGGACTTTAGCACCCAGAAGCCAGTAGCCAGACCAGTCTGGGTCACTTCTGCACCCAGGCCAGCAGGGTGGGCACACCTGGGCAGCTGCCTGGCCCAAGGGCTTTTGAGGAGGATCTCCTTCATCATAGGATGTGAAGCAGGGAACATCCAAAGTGTCTGAAATTCATTGCTTTGCTCTTTCTCAGATAATTCCCTTTAGAAGCAGTGTCCTTTATATATGGCGAGCATGCCAACCTACATGAGCACATCCAAGTTGCTTTGCTCCAGAAAGATCTTTTCCCCACACTCACCCCAACAGGAAACCACCCCATGAGGGCTGATGGTCACCATCCTGCCTGAGCACAGTGGACTCCAAGGGAGCAGCACGAGAACCAAATCCTGTACAAAAACAGTGCACAGTTTCCCTTCAGCAGGAGCCCCCACTTAGATCATCTTAAACCCTCTGAAAACACAGCCCAAGCCAAAGAACACTCCTTTTTAAGACTGGGACTTTTTTTTTCATTTGCAGATTAACTGGAAAACTATTTTCATTTCAGATGGCTTTACAAGTTGCTCCAAGTTGTTTGCAGCCCAGCAATTTGAAATGTCTGCTCTTGCAAAGCTGTCTACATTTTTTGGCGCAGCTGAGTTTTCCACTGCAGATCCCATGCAATTAATCTGTACTTCAGAAAGTGAAAGTCTAAACGAGGAAGTCCAGTTGCAGCAGAAACTTACGGGAATCTTTTCATGAGCTTTAGTAGGAACTGAACTAAGCACTGGAAAAACTCAAGACATTGGAACAGTCCCCAGGCTTGAGACACCAGACATCAGAAATGGACTGCAGTGACCAGTCTTTGGCTGCCCTGGGTGGTGCTGCTCCTGGAGCACATAGAACAGAGCCATATCCCACAGACTGTCTGAGGGGCTGTGATGGTTAATTATTGTGCCGGATCGATAGAGGAAGACAAACAGGACATGCAGGCACCCACCACAAGTGCAGTGCACGTTTTATGGGTGCCACCACGCACGGCCTGCTGGCCCTGGCCGTTTGTGTCACACACCCCGTGTGTGAAGCACTCACACACTGCAGCCCGTGAGGAAATCTCCTGAGCAGTGCATCCTCCCAGCCTCATCCCCAGCTGCAGGGATGGCGTAAACTACAGGAGACAATGTCAAGGGAGAAAGTCAGCCCAGGTCTGGGATAAATCACAGGAACAAGGCACCTCGCCGGTCACCTTGCTCAGCTCCCTCGACAGCTGCCGCCACCTCAAGGATTTTGCCTTTCTGGTGGAATTGCCTCCAGCAGGCATCCTGCAAGAGCTTGTTAAAACAAGCCCAGGAGCACCACTGCTCTCCACGCCAGAGACTTGAATCATGAGATCATAAACAGGGCTGATGGAATCATAACTAACACGCCTGACAGCTCTGGCCGCTCGCTCTCCTTTTGTCTCGCACAATGGGGAGAAAAGGGGGCTTGGAGCTGAAGCGAGAAGCCCACGCCAGGTCCTTGCAGCCTCAGAGGTGTTACTGGGATTTGCTGGGCAGCAAACGTGCCTCTTGTGAAACGAGCTGCTGCCTCGTGTCCTGCATACCTGAGCATTGCAGAGAGGGGGACCCGGCATAGGCCACCTCCCAGCAGAGCAGGAGGAGCCCAGCAGGAGCCCGCGTGGAAGCGTGGGATGGAGGGAGGGGGCAGGATGGTGCAGCGCAGCCCATGCTGGGCTGTTCAGCTGTGGGTACGTGAGAATCATGGTGAAAGCATATTCTTTGACTGTAACCAGAAAATGAGAACCATAATGAGTCATTAAAATGAAGGAAACTGCTCAAAATCAGCAAGAGCTAGGAAAATACACTTCCTTTCTGCATCCACAAAACAAGGATAACAATATTTCCTTACCTGGACAGGCGAAGCGTTTCTGTGGGTCTTCAGTTATTGGGTCAAGAGCATCTTCTGGGAGTCAAGCTCCGAGTCAATTCTCAGGGAAACAAAGGGGTTTGCACCAAGGGGTAAAAGGCAGGGCAGCTGCAGAAGAGCCCCAGCCCCGGGCACCAGCTAACTCTGTGGGAACGGGTCACGGCTGAGACAGACCATCGGCCCAGGGCGGTGTCTGACTCAGCAGGGCCCTAGCAGAGCTGGAGACACACCGCAGCACCACTAGGGAGGCAGGATGGCCCCAGACTGAGCTGAACTGGGCTCCTGTGGCCCCAGCTGTAGCCCACCGGGGCCATCAAGGCTCGTTCGTGCCCATCAGTCACGTGCCGGTGAAGCTCTTACACAGTGACCCCAAAGCAACTGCTCTGGGGTGCAAGAGCCACCCCAGGCACAGCAAGGTGTGACCCCCCAGCCGTGGGGCCACTGCTCCCGTTTAACTCACCCCACTGCACCCAGCTCAGGATGCCATCCAAGGGCCAATCCAAAAGTGAAAGTGAGTTTGCAATTCCATGAGCAGCGTAAGTAAAAGAACGCGAAGCTCTACTACAACTGCTGATGTGGTTATTTTTATGGATAAAACATTAATGATAGGTTTTTGGAGAGTAAATGGGAATGGGAGGAGATGGGTTTTCCAAGGTGTCAGAACATTTTGTTTCAACATTTTTTAAAATGAAAATGTTGACATTTTGCAAGGAAAAAAACTAATTTAGATTTTAGTTTAATGTTAAATGTGGATTCATCAGTAGGAAAACTCCAGAAAGTGATCCATTTTATGTCAAGCATTTTAGAACTTAGGTCAAAATTTGTTTAATTAATTGAACCCTTCTGGAAAGTACAGCTTTCAGCTGGCCTGAAGTGATACAACCCAGTTTACACATTCAGGCACTGAGAGAGATAATTCTACATTCAAATTAAAGGAAAGAGGGAGAAGATAAAGCAGCTTGAACCAGTAGCAATTACTGAGACCCAAGGAATAGGTTGGGAGAGGGAATGAGATGTACAGGACTGAACAGTGTAGAATATTCTAAGCAAAAAAATTGATGTAAAAGTGCATAGAACCCACTGGAAAGGGAAAAGGGATTTGGCATTATAAGGGAAAAGTAGGATGCAAAAGACAAGGGGCTTTGCAAGCATGCCTTAATCCCTTTGCATCCTCAGGCTAAGCCCGGCTTCAGAAGATATAAATGCTTAAATAAACATGAGTCAATTTATTATTCCTCTGTGTTTCAGATCCTCCTCACCTTCTGCCTGGCTCATTTACTGCAATTAAATGCTTGTAAACAGATTATACCCTGAAAGCTACATTTTCCTGGTAAGTGGTCACCTTAACCTCCTCTGCTTTGACTGTGGCTAATATTCCCCAGGTCACACTCTAATCACTGAGTAATGGGACCAGAGTGAATCGTGAGGTCACTTGGTTTGGCAAAACTCTCTCCAGCATCCAAACCACGTCTGTGACTGGGCTTTGCTATGACTGTCACAAGCACTGCTTACAGAGTCAGAAAAAAATTTACTCATGTCATAATTCTTAACAATCTGAAGAAAACCTGCTCTGAACACAGGACATGCTGCTGTATTAGACTAGTCAGCATAATGACAAACTCTACGCCCACATGGGTTTGCTTTCCTGTTGGTTATGGCATTGTGCACATTGTGAAAACAGCAAAGTGGAGCCTGCTGTGACACGGTGCAATTTTCTGGAAACTAGATAAGCTGCTCCAAGGCAGTCTAAGAACTGGGGTTCAATTGCCTTGTTTTTTACTCTGACCAAAATACTTTTCCTCACAACCTATACCGGTGGGGGGGAACTGTGTGAGCAGCTTGTGGAACCTTTAACAAGACTTTTTTAATGCTTTGTTTGGTTTTAGCAGCAAGGTCTGAGCTGAAGTATTACTGACATGGGCAACTTTACGATGGATTCTCAAATGGGAAGCAGGTTCTGAGAAGGTGTAGATGAGTAACTCCACTGAATCAAGTGAGGTCACCAATTTACAGTAATAGGCAGTCTTACTCTGTATTTTCTGTCCTCTTTAACTCTGACTGTGTCAAACTGTATTGATTGTCTCTGTCAGCAAAAAAAACCCCAAAACATGTATATAGGGGAGAATAAACAGTCTTTCCACATTCAGATTAGAAGATTTTGCTCTCCTGAACAGGTTTAAGCAGATCATTTCTGTCCTATATTTCTATACCACCCCTTGTCTCCCCCAAAACACAGAACATCTCTGCAAAAATGAGTAAGAAATGTGAAGTTGTCATGGAAAAGAAATGCATTGCCTAAACTGAGCTTGTAGTGTGAGTTTCACAGCTGAGTAGTGGCTGTCATGGGCTGATCTCTCTACGTCCCTTTGGAAAAGAGTCTGAAAGTCAAGACTCGTGCTCTGCCCCAAGCCACCGTGCTGTGCTTCCCCTCACTGCCTAAACCCCAGCAGAACAGAGGAAAGGAGGCTGTCGCATGCCAGTCACTACAGGAAGCCAGCTCTTTGTTTGTACATAATCATCTCTATTCTGAGCTTTATGAAAAGTTCATAAAAGGGAAGGAACGGAAAGTCACAGTGACAATGCAACCCAACTCACAGATGCAGTGTGGTACTTAGCAGTGTTTACCTGCTCCAATAATTCTGATCCCAGGGCAGAGCGCTGAAGATTAGCTCCAGACCTCATTAGGCAGGATAGAATTATGTGGGTTAACAAAGTAATACTCTTGGCTTTCTCTTGCATTTTAAAAGTGGCTTGAGACCTATAAAATCCCTTTGAATTTTATTAAAAGTCTTCCGCAATCATTTTTCATCCTGCAGCCCAGTTGAGCTGAACTAATAAATTAGCATGTTATCTGTGTGGATATCCATTAGAGCTTCAAATGAAGATTATTAGAGCCAAAGAACTAACAATGCCACTTACAGCTGGGGAGGAAGCAAGCTGGTCCACTGAGCAATGGGCACCGAGGGTACCGAAGGAGGGGCACGTCCACCCCGAGAGCCACAGGAGATGGGAGGCACAAGGAGGAGCACTTCCAGCTGCCAAAAGGGCAGGCTCTGGCCACCCTGAGCTGGCAGCCAGAGGCAGGAAGAGCCAGGCAGGAGCTGCTAGAACTGAGTCTGCATGAAAGCTTCAGAGAAGGCAGGGAGCCAGGCAGCCCAGGCACATCCCACAGGGTGTGTGCAGCCAGCACTGCTCTGCTGCAGGCTGCCAGCGCCTTGGCTTAGCCCGGAGCAAGCTCATCACAAGGCAGGGAGTTAAGGGAAGTGTCATCACTCGCTGCCTGCTTCACTGAACCACAGCAGCTTGGTTGTGCTTCCCTGGACTCTTTTCTTTACCTTAAACAAGACCCAGCTCCCTCTCCCAGGGCTCCAGCCACAAACTCGCTTCTGCAGCCCCCACCTGCATCAGCACCACCCTGACATTTGTGTGGGCACAGGCTGTTCTTTTCAATTTGAGCTCCTGCCTGAGCTTGAGCTTCATAATGTGCTACCCAAAGTGAATTTCAAGATACATCTCCAAGCTGCTGCTCTTCCCCTGGGGTCATACAGACACCATTTTAGTATGTCTTTATTTCCAGCCTTCCTCTTCATCTAATTCCCTTTCACCTCCCACTCCTATCCTTTATTACTCTTCTATTCTTTTCTGAGAGGAAAATGTTTCTTTTTACTCTCAATCTCTGTTCTTTCCCTCCTGTCATTCCCTTCATGTCTCATCCATGATGATATTTTTGTTCGTGCAATAACTAGTTTGCTCTTTCTCCTCTTCCCACTGGGCTACTTTGATCTCCTGTCCCTATGTTTTACACATTCCTTTTCCTCCCTCCAAAGACACATCAGCCTATTTCCCATTCCCTCCTCCTTACTCATCTCTCTTTTCCTGCTCTGATCTATTCTTGCTGCACCAAACTTGTTTCATGTGTAGATGGTTTTAAAATCTGCTCTGCTGCCTGGATGGGCACTACAGTAAGTGCTGAAGGACACAGTCTGTCAATCCAGTCACCCTAAACCAACACAGGATGCCCCTTTAACACCCTGCCCTGACCATGCTTTATTAAGAAGAACACCACCTGACTGCCAGAGGAAAACCTAACCCAGGGAGCACCAGGGACCATAATCCCCCAGTCACTGCAAGTTCAGCAGATCAAGTTGCAGCAGAAGCCTGGAAAAGGCCCCAGGGACCTGTCTCACCACCTGCATCTTCGGCAAGAAGTGTGCCAACCAACAGGAATTGACTTTTTCTAGTCTGTAATCAAGAAAATCCCCTGAAAATGGATAACATTTACTTACAGCTTCATAGCACTGTGAAAAGAAAACTTTCAGACCTGTGTACTCTTAGTCACAAAAAGTCACAGCAAGATTTGACATCAAGCAGCAGGGAGCCTGCTGACCCCACACACGACCAGAAAACAACCTGAGGGTGAAAATTGCTCTTCCCCTCCACATGACGGCCATTCATTAACCATTGTCGCTTGCCTGAGAACCTGTCTAAACCCCATGCTTTTCCACCCTTGCCAAACAAGACATCAGCACTTTCTGCAGCTTCTCCTCCTGATGAAAACTCACTTCTACCTACACTTCAGGGAGAAAGCAGGTAACAAACGGCACAGAAACTGCTGTAGCATCCTCTCCTGAGACAGAATAATGCTTCCTCAGGGGCAGGCACTGTGAAACAGGGCCTTTTGCAGCCAAAACATTTGGACACAGAGCACACACAGCCACTGGTGCCCAGCAAGTGCCCACTGGGCATCTGGGCTGGCCGCCAGGTCATTTGTCCAGCTGCCTCACCTCCGGGCTGTGATGAGCAGCACTTAATTCAAAGGTTACAACAGAGTGTTTTGGACACTTCAATTTGTGGTACATCATCCAGTGATTTCATTAATGCTGTGGAGCTGTAAGACTGGTGCAAATATTGGCATGCTCCTGAAAAGGAGAAAAGAGGCTAACTTCATTTTCCTAGTTCCAAACTGGAGAATATGAGAACAAAGTGCTGCACTTGTGGTAAGACTGGTTTATCAGCAAAGCAAGTCCAAGTTGAAAGACCCTGTTGGTAGCAAATGAAACAGTTCATTTACCAGAGCATTTGCAATGCCAATCCCAGAAATCTGGCACTGCCTCCTTTCACCTTAGACAACCACTGAATCAGTCATTCCCAAGGTGATGACTACAACGAGAGTTACAATAAGGCCAAGCTTTCCTTCATGATCTGCAACCCTGAATCCTCCAGGCTCTGTAATGACAGCAACCCGCAAGTGCGCTCTGCACGCACTCAAACACCCATGAAGTAACAAAGTGGCCACAGCAACCTTTATGTCATTGCAAAGGTTAGGTGCAGGCTGCCCTCTGCGTGCCCCAGATCCGAACCTGGGCTCTGTCTGAGCTGGGAGGCGGGGGGAACACTGAGGTGAAGCGAGTCTCAGCGATTGCTTCACACACACACACGCACAAACTCACGGTGCATCGTTCCATAGCAATGGTCTGAAACACTGCGCTTTCCCACTGCTGTAACAGCGTCACTCAGAGTCATTACACAGGCATAATGCAGTCCAGTTTGGCAGCATGTGGAGTGTCTTGGGTTTTTTAGTGCAGAAAGGAGGAACTAGAAGCCTCGTGAACTTTTGTGAGCCCACCCTAAATAATTTCACTGAAATGTAAAGTATCGTGACTAAAGTCAGCTCAATCTCTGGGGCATTAAATTAGCCCATTTACTGAATAAATATCATTATCTCTGTGTAGAAGGGAGGAGTTCAAGTAGATGACAAATATCTATTGCCACTTTGACATTCAACTGTGCCTGCAGTAATGGGCACAGATCTCCTGTATCCTAGATGCCAGCAGTATGGCCATGTCCCAAATGCTCCAGAGCATATAGAATGTCACAAGACACCTACATTGGGGCACCTGATTTACTCCCACATGCCTCTGCAATAGCAGGTGATGTAACATAATAAATCTCAGCATGGAAAATCCCTCCTCTGCACAATTTCCAACCCACTTCTGACCATGAGCTCACTGAGGCCTCAGAAAATTAACTCTTGGTACCAAAATATTTGCTTTAACGACCAAGTCATAATAAATATTAATAATATATATACATATGGCTTCAATATTGCATACATTTGTGTCTCCCCTTTGTATTTCTACTTACCAGTAGTGACCAAATTCTGTCCTTAGAGGTAGAGTTAAAGCCTATGAGCTCAGGTCAGGCTATAGTCAAGGGCAGCATTTGTTCATAAATTGAAGTGACACAGGTTAATGGAGAAGAAAGATAATTTCATTACCTGAATCTGAACAGATCTCATCATATAAGAAAAAAACCTTAATGCAGTGCTGATGGCAAATATAAGTAGATACCTTAATAGCTATCATCACTGACTGAACTGTATGAATACCTAACACAATTGCTGTGCTACAAAATAGCTTTTGACCTGCCAGTAACATTTCATTTTGAACCCAGCACAGGCCACAAAACCTAAGTCCTTTGAACCTGTAAAGATGTATACACTGCACATACAGTGAACTCCTAGCCTCGAGGCCAAATGTTGTCTTATTTGGTGAAAATTGATTAGATTTGTCAGGTGAATAAAATTCTTTATTAAATTTTCCTGGTTGAAACTTTGCCTGCGTATTTTATTTTTTCATTAGAGCACCGATTGATTTGTCTGAAGTAGTTAGGAATATTGTAAGTGATATAGCAGTAACAATTGGACCAAGCCACAGCAAAACCCCCCAGGAAAACACACTTTGCCTACGGAACTAAACTCTAAATGCTGCTGGTTTCAATTTCTTCCTGCCAGAGGGGAGCAGAAGAGAAATTAGGCTAGAAAATTTGTGTTGGGTTTTTTTTTTTATTTTATTTTTAAATAAGAGGGGAAAAAAAACCTCAAAAACACCTCTCCTCACTCACACACACTGCCAAGAGGGACAGCACAAATATTTCAGAATTAGCTGTGAAATTTGGCAAGCACCAGAGCCAGGCACTCAGTGGAACTGCCTCTCGCCCTCCCCTCTCTCCTCCCCACTGCCCTCTCCACACCAAACACATCCCACATCCTACGCCTGGGGAATTAGCTTCAGTTGCCCCAGTCTGATTTCTAATTACGATGCAGGATGCGCGGTGATAAATTTCCTATGGGATACTCATTATATAGAGCATATGAATGTGCTGTAATCAGGCGTATTTGTTGCTATGGAAAAACACAGCAAGCATGCAGAGCCTTCTGTGTGGCATCCTTAGTGTCCCTGCACTCGGATTCCTTGGCAGCGTGTGGCATAGCAACATGTTATCTGGCACAAAACCCGAGGAGGTTACAAGTTTCAACTGGAAAACTTGTGGGCTTTTTTAGCCTTCAAGGAGTGTGAGACGTAATGATTTTGCATTATTCCCTTTTAAAGCAAAGGGATCAAAGAAAAGTATCACCAAAGGCACGAGGTTTAAAGTGTGACCTTTCCCTCCTCCTTCCTAAAGCCTGCTGGCTGTCTTCCTCATCTGGAGACATCCCCTTCAGGAGGTGAGATGGGACGGTTGCACCTGTATTCACACCTTTACACGCCGTGGCTACCTTGGGCTCAGCGTGGATTTCCCTGTGCCCAGGTGAGGGGGTATAAGCCTGAATGCCACAGGGCAATGTCCAGGTAGGACATGCTGTGTTAAGAGGGGTAAAAAAAAAAAAGAGTCACTCTGCTTCTTAATTAAATTCCCTGTTAATCCCTTCTGCGAGCGGCTGGTGGAGGTGGGGAACGTGCCAAAGTGCAGTCCTCTCTGTGCTGTGGAATGGAATGGATCTTGGTGGCACATGGAAACACTCAGCCTGTTTGTTTTATGCCTCCCATACTTTAAAACACTTAACCCACAGCACCAGAGCACATTCCCCGTGGGCTCACACAGTCTCCATAGAGAGACAGGACAGCAGCAAAGCCGTCTCGCTCCAGAGCCTGCTCCTCCAAAGAGGCAACACTCACTTCCATCTCCTTTAAACCCTCTCAGCTCTGTGTTTCTCTAGGCTCTGACCCAGAGACAGCTTCTTCTGAGGCGGTGCTTGATGTGAGAAGCGAGATGGGGTAGGTGAAGGACTGCCAACTGCCTACTGATGGCTGAGGGATTGGCCACGGAAGGCCGAGTGACAAATGGAGACCTCCACATCTCCCACCCACAAGTTAGCAACCTGGGACAGTCTTCCAGCAGCCCTCTGCCGGCACGGCCAACAACCCACCAGAGGGATGAGGGCTCTCCCGGTTACAGCAGGGTCAGTCCTGCTGGTGGACTTCTGCCAGCCTATGGACATTGAGTAGGGAGCAGGCCAGTTCATATGGACAACACTATTAAAAAAGGCTTCCTCACAATGCAAACCTCTCAGAGCAGTGTGGGACAGAGGCTTGGCTTAGCTGGAAGTCTGGCTGCCCAGAGAGGAGCACACAACTGATGAGGGATGCAGCTATTCAGGGAACCCTGCGGCACTGCTGCCTTCCTTGTGATTATTCTCATCCAAGCACCTCAGGATATTCCACAAAATCAGTTTAATACCCTCACTCCTACTGCTTTTGAAGACTAGGAATTGGGAAGAAAAAACTAAAAAGTTGTTTCATTTCCCTGCTAGTCTACGATGGTTTTGAAGGGGCACTGTTACCCCTGTATGTACAGCACCTCACACAACACCATCCCAACGGCCCAGATGAGGCATAACAAACCTACTAACTCCATAAAAATTTACCAGCATCTCAAGCTCAGAACTCCCTCCAGAATGAGTTCACTGATGAATACTCATCTACAAAGAGGCTGTGATATTAAGCTGAGAGCAGACCAGTGACTGCCACACTTCCCAGCCCCTGGTAAGCAGCGGGTTAATGGTGAAGTGTTATTCATCCAACTTGAAGGAAAACTGTTCAAAACATTGCTGGTTTTGTTAGCGTAGCTTTACACAGTGCCTATAAATGAGGAACTTGACAAGAAATGCGAATACACCATTTCTCAAACAAAACACACATAAAAGAGTGAAATTCCCCTCCAAGGGAAAAGTGTCTCATTTGCTGATGCCAAATACTGATTTAAAACACTGACAGACCCAGACCACTAAAACTTCCCGTAATGAACTGTGGTTTTCACTGTTGGTGAAAAACCTCAAAACACAACAGGAAATGAGGCAAAGGGTTTGTTTTGTTTCCCCTACTGGTGCTTATATAAAGGGGAAATCGTTATTGTTTATTGCTAAATCCATAACTCAGAAAAAATCCTGATCCTCCCACTCCCCTGCCCCAGCCCTTCCATGGTCCCATGCTCCCACGTGCCCGGGGGAGCTGCAGTGAAAGAGGCACAGGCCCAGGTCATGCCAGGTGCAAATGAAAGCAGATGCTGGTTTGGTTGGTTGGTTTGGGGTTTTTTTTTTTGGAAAATGTTCCAAAATCACTTTTACTCTCCATCACTTGTATATTGCCAGCACCACCACCATTGTTACCACTGCGGGGATTTGGGTTTAAAAATTTTTTGTGGCTTTTTTAGTCTCTGCTGCATATATTGATATTTTTAATCTCTCTGCTGAAATGTTGCATAATCCCATAGGGCTTTTATTTCCTCAAGCAGAGGAAACCAACACCCAGAAAGTTTTTTTCCAACTCTGAATTGAGGGTGATCACAAGTATTTGAGGTTGCACTCCCAGACTTGGGAACCAATCACACTTCTGAGCTAAGCTGACAAAGCTTGAAGTGTAAAAATCTGCTTTTTGCAATGATTTGTGCCTGGAAACTACAGGCAGATCTTTTTTTTTAAATCCATAGAAATGCTGCAGACACATTTCCCCAACTGCATTCAAATCAGCTATGAATGGAACCTGTTAACTAAGGCAATAAGTGTTAGCACATGTGGAGCAGAGCAGCTCTCAGCAGCATTCACCTGCCTGTGTCTCACTGCATGCACTCCCAAAGGACAGCAGACACACAGGACTGGCTCTCGGGAGTGAGGAGGAATGCTGCTGTCCTGTGAAGGGAATTCAGCATGAGCAGCTGAATAGACAGGGAAGGAAAAAAAAAAAAGTTACCTTGGTTTTGAGGACAGAGTCCAAAGAAAGCACAGTAAAGATCCCCAAACTGTGTCACTTTGGAACTCAGCCAGAAGGTGCCATAAATAAGGTCTGGAGGCCAGGAGGCATTAAGGAGGCATGAGGACAGTGTTCCCATGAACAGAGATGGTAATCTCTGCTCAGCTGCAAAGGGCTGCAGCTGCTGAATAATTGCTTCAATACCAGTGGTTTCAGAGAGGGCTTATCAGCCTGCCCTGGCCTGCCCTTGGAGTGGGAGGTTAAGGTCCAGGGACAGAGACAAATTTAGAGGGACAAAGAAATGATAAGTATAAGGAAGAGGAAGGCCTCTGCTTGCTTCCCATTCCACTTCTAGTTTAGAGAGATAAGGATCCTTTTCTTTTTGTCAGAGCAGTAAAAGGGAAATGGATTAACTGTGTTGTCCAGGATTTTCACTGAGGACCAGGAGGGAGGGGAAAGCAGCCAGCTTGGGTTGTCTGACTCCCTCCTGATTTCTGACTTTGGCATTAATGATACCAACTCTCCTGGAGGTGAGCAAAGCCACTTCCAAGTGGGGATTCACCTTAGTGTAGCTACTCAATATTTAAGGTGAAAAAAGCACTAGTTTCTACACTTTTCCCACACCAGATGGAAATTTTTTAGCAAAAGAATAGCACAGCTGGGGGAGCTGGGGCACAGCAGTGAGCTGATGCTACTCTACAGCTTCAGGGTAACAACAAAGCAACGCCCAGCAGTTCAGCACACAGGAGCTCAGCCGTGTCTGTTCTGGCCTGAAAGAAAACATCCTAAGAGCATTAAAACCAAAAAATAAATAAAAATACACCTTTTAAACCTGCATCCAGCAGCAGTGAGACATAAGGCAGGTAAATGGGAAGAGAGAACCCAAAAGCTTCAATGAAAAATTTAAGTCCCTTTTGTTTTCAGGAGGAAAATATCCAGCAGTATAATGTGCTAAGACAGCACTGCTGTGCTTAGAAAGTACCTTTGCAGTGGATTCTCCTCTTGGCAGCAGGGCTGCACTCTGCTTCTGGGCTAAGACTTGTGGCGTGGTGGAAGCCTCCTGCCTTCAGGAGCAGAGAGACCACGCACCCTCACTCTAGGACCTCCCACTTCACTTCCCTGCTGGGCAGAGCACCGAGGAGGGGCACAGCAGACACCTTGGAACAGCATTTTTCAGTGGTTATCCATGGTGCACTCAGAGTTTTGTCAAACAGTACAGCACTGGGATGATGTCACTTCTTAAACCACAGTTTAGCATAATTCTTAGGTGCCTCATTGAACTCACAGGAAATTAAGCAGATGATTATCTAATCAAGAGCACAAACTGCAATAATTTTCCCTTATCTCCTCATCAGCCTAAGATCTCAAAGCAATTTACAGAATGAGTAAGTCAAGACGTAGCAAATCACCAAGGGGTGGTACTGTGCCCCTTCCACACGTAGGGAAACTGAGGCACAATTTCCAGGCAAAGGGGAACAAGCTCTCCCATTACACTGTCAACAGACCCATCGAAACCACGGGGGACGACTGTCGAAATGGGAAGATTTGTCATGAGTGAAGGGAATGGGGATAGCCTGCATTAAGTTAGAGATGAAAGGATGGATTTGGTGCAGCCATGGGTCTGCTCTTCCAGCACGTACAGAAAGCCTCTCTCCCTGCATGAACAGGTAAAACATAGATGTTCCCCTGTGAAATCCATCCTTACACTGCACTGTTGACTTAGCAGCCCTCCGCAGCAAGGCAGGGGTGATGGATTCACATTAATGTGCATCCCGGGAAGCAGGCACATCCCCAGGGGAGCAGCATGATTCATTTTTAATGATACTTCCCTCAGTCTGTAGGCCCCATAAGCCAAGAATTACAAGCCTTGAAAGTCATCATCACTGACTGAGCTGTTGTTGGTGAAGGAGGGTTTCCAGCCCAAGTGGGAGTCGTTACAGCAGAGGGATCATTTTAAACTAAGTGACAAGAATCTATTAGGGGAAGGAAAATTACACTTTTCAGCAACTGAAGAAAATAAAAAACCACTTCCTGCCAGAAATTCTGATTCAGAAACAAGACAAGAAGGAAAATTGCTTCCCCCAGTCTACGCGGCATGGAGCAAACCTACACACGTAGGTCAGAGGCCTTGCAAGAGCCTGAGGCTAAACTAATTATTGTGATTTGCTCGTCTTTTGTAATTAATCTAGGAAAGGCTTAAGGCTGTTAGCAGCTTTAAAGAAGTAAATCTGAAGGACCAATTAATTAAAAACAGCAGTGCTTAATGAGGACCTTTTGGTTCTCTCATGTTGATTGTTATATTTGTTGAAAGTTAAGTTTCCGCTGTCTGTCAGATCTTGTCTAGTCTTGTAAAATAGATCTTCTTACTTGGTGCTTAACCACTTGACACTGGAACAAAAGCTTTCGATTACAAAGCAATTTGTGGGGATTATAATGGAATGAGCTACGCCCACACTCCCTGATTTAACAATCAATTTGAAGCAATGTTCAGTTCAACCCAGAAGCTTCAAGGATCCTGAAGCTACAGTTTGGATCTTCTGGTTCCTTGCCTCCAGGCTAGACCCCACAGATGTTAATGATGGAGGTAGGTTGAAGCATGCACCTCAAATCATCTTCTGCAAGCAAAATAGGGATGTGTTTTTCCTTACTCGTTCTTGTCTCAAACTGGCAATTAAGCACCCATCTCTCTCCACATTTTCTGTGTAAAAACTGATGGAAATGCAGTTGGGAGCAAGAGAAACAAGGAAGACCCTACAGATGTCCCAGTCAGAGTTGAGAGATGGTCAGTTCTGATTCTGCTGTGCTCCTGGCACGTTTAGAACACCTCATGCAGTTTTCTTACACAGGTGGAAAAATGTTGATGCTTTCATTTATTTAATCAGGGGAACTGGTAGTTCAACCCAAGAACATTGTTGGCTTTTTGCATCTGTTAACGTGGATCTTTGAACTAAGTCAGAACAGTTCTTCTGTGAGGGGAAACACATCACCTAAAGGCCCTGAGCATCTTACAGAGGCCAGCAAAACCATCCACCAGCTGAGGGAGGCACCTGTCACTGACAGACACCGGGACCCTCTGCCTGTTCACTGTCCTTTCGTAAGATGCACAAAAGTGTTTTGTGCTGGAAAAGAGAGACAAGGACAGGAGTAAACCAGTGTGAAAGGAACAAAGATCAGGTTACCAGCTTACCCCAGAAACAGTCCTTTGTAAACAGAACTGGACTATTTTGCATTGCAAGACAGAGGAAACATACCCATGCTGTTCTCTTTCAGACACCTTCCCTGTCATCTGTCCCCACAGCCAGCATTTCTCACATGCAGCAAATTAATTTTACATTCTTAGCAGGCATCCCTTTTAGAGACCAGCCAACTTCCTGATATTCTGTGTTCAGCCTTTATATCTGCAGATCTATTTTAAATAAAAAGCTATGTGTTTTACAAAACATGAGTGCCAGTAACACAGAGGAAGAATGTGACATTTTTCTCCCCAGGATATTTTGACTGACACGTGAAAAAGTCTATAATCTTACATAGGCTCAAGCTGCTCATGTTGACATCCAAATGTTTGGTGAAAAAGAGCTTGACTGCCTTCCATGAAAGGTGTAGTCTTCTGATTTAGTCTCTTTAGCCCAGAAAAAAAAAATGACCTCAAGCTCTTTCTTGAGGTATTTTATTTTATTCACCTGTCACAAAAGCAGGAGATGAATTGTGGGTGAATTGACTTTCGACTACCTAACCAGATCTCCACACAATACTTTGTTTATTTTCATCACGTTCTCATGCTACCAGCTGAGCCTGTTCCAAAACCCACCTCAACTTAGTGCCCAGCTTGGTGGAAATGCTCCCTGTCTTTTACAATTACTTGACCCTTATCTCTGTAGCCTCCTTAAAAGCTCCTCACAATGATCCCTCACCCTCCTCGTGGAGAATCAGCCACCCCTGCAGACAGGGAGCATCTGATTTTCCTGTGGAAGTGAAAAAGCCTTCTTTATCCCACAGCACCACTGTGCTGCCCCATCTCAATCTTATTGACCTTTAAACTCCTCCAGACAGCAGCACAAAACTCCAGACAAGAGCTAGAGCAAAACTTTAGTAATTTTTTTGTATCCTTCTGGTTCTGTACTTGAGTGAAAGCACTCCAGCACCAAGACAAAAAACATCCCCCAAGGGCCTTCCCCCAAAACACCACAGTGGGAACTCTGTGAGCTTTGAGTCATTGCTTCAGACTGATTGTTTCATCAGAGGTGGAGAGAAACAGAGGCTGAGTTCACCACCAGGCACTGCAGGGCATGGAAAACATGCTGGAAACTGGCTCTCTGTGAGCAGAGACCCCTCAAATCAGCTCCACCTCCCAACCTTGTAGAGGTAGATGTGTCACTAGTGTGGCCAAGTAGCTAATCTCCCAGAGATGATGACAAACACAGATTTCAAGCTGACCCTTGTGATGTGTCAGCACTCAAGGGCAAAGTTTGTGCTTGAGCCATATCAGCACATAAGACAGGAAATAATATATTCAAGTTAAAAGGCTTATTCTGCAGTGCAGGGTTCCCCTGCACTAGGTTCCCCTGAATCCAAGTTTTGGGAATGGGAAAGCTGGTAGTTCACTGCTGCATTCATGGACTCAAAATGCTGGATGTGTATCTGTATCAGCAGGTGCTATCACACTTCACTTCAGAGCCAGATAAAAGCTTGGGGGAAATGGTGGAAGAAGGAGATTTGTTTCTGGTTCATCCAGATACACAGAAGTTGACTGAAGGAACTGATAGGGGGGTAAATGCACCTGTTCTGATCCTGGGTTTGGACATGGGTGAGGTAATTTTGAAAAACTGGAAAACTGCAGAGCTAGAAGAGATTGCTACAGAGTCACAGCAGGCTAATACCTGAAAGGACCAGGGCCTTAGGATTAGCTCTGAGCATTTCATGGTCACTTAACTGTTGCTAACCCCAGATTTTGATTTCGTTTACGATAAGGGAAAAAAAATAAAGGTGTGGGGTAAGGACAGTTCCCTGCAGAGCTGCTGAAAAACAGGGCTGGCCTGAGGGATAAGGCTGGAGAAACCCTAGTACTTATATTTAATGTTAGTACAAGCACAACTGGGCATTGCTGGACCCAACCAGCCTCGGAGCTGCAAGAGCTGGATGTTTATATGTGCTCTGAGACCCGTTTCTCGCAGAGCTCCGCGTTTGAGAAAGCAAATATTTACACACAAGTGTTCCCCTGCTTAACTCCATGTCCCCCAGCCCAGCACTGCAGGTCTTGGCTCTGACCCAGCTGGGCACCCCCAGAGCCCCATCCCCTGGCCCAGCCAGGGCCCCCAGAGCAAACTCGCTCCAGACCCCGGGTCTTTTGTCAGCCCTCCCAGACAACAAGAGCAAACACAACCTGCACTGAGCAGATAAACACACAGAGGTGAAGTCAACAATTTGTGTCTGTTGGTACAAACCCAAGCAGACAGAACCCTCTGCCACAACACAAACAGGAGCCCTGCCCTGCCTTTTCACTTCACTTTCTAAAGAAGACTGGGGGGTTTTTTTCAGCTCAGAGGCACGAGGGGATGTATGAGCTATTTGGCTGAGTGCTAAAAAACTCACTGAGATATGTTGCTTCTTGGCATGAGTTTTCCCAGGACCCCTTTTCCAGCAGATCTCAGCTTGGTGGTCAGCAGTTTTGCATACAAAAACATACCAGTTTTGCAACTTCCCAAGCATAAATGCAAGGCAGGCAGAAGGCTGGCAAGTTGGTGGTTGCTCTGGCTAAGTGGCTTAACAGCAACTGGGAAGGGAACAAAAAATCCTGGTCCAGCAAGGTTAATTCCTTGTTTGTTTAGTTCAACTTGATAAAGATTATGGCAGCATCTGGCTGCTTCTAAACAGAGGGGACAGAAGTGCATGAATACCACATTAGTTGCGTATTATCCCTCCAGATCTGGACCTCAGCAGCTCTCTAGGGTTGGGATTTCTGCATATTCACTTCAGAGCAGGACCCTCCTGGGAAAGAGGGAATCCAGCCATTGCTGGAAACATTGATTCCATGCAAATCACAAAGTAGAGAAAACGTGTATATCTATTGTTCTTCAGAATATATGAAAATCTGGAAGGGAATATCTAAATGCTGTCTGTCTCATGCAGGCCAAGAGCACTTGCTTGGAAGCAATCAGAAGATGCTTGATAAGATGTTTGCAGCTATGTCACCAGTGACCTATCAGTCTCTTACATATGAAGATGGGTGTCAAGGCTAAGCCATTGTGTATCCTGGAGGTACAAAGGAGAATACTTTGAAAAGTAGTCCCAGAGCACTCCAGGCATCACCATGAGATGAAGTACAGTAAGACACTTGAAAAGCTGTGGCAGTTGTTTTATGTCTGATATGTGTCTCTGTGAATAGCAGCTTCAGTAATTTATGTTCCTGGTTGAAAAGCTTTTTGTAGCCTTAATACACAGAGTGGTTAACCCTTCTACTCCTCAGCCCAAGAACCTGTACGAGCCACTGAAGACAAATAGCACCATCCTTGGCTCCATCTCCAGCGTCCCTTATACATCTACACACCAACATCCCTTATTTTCCATGCATGTAGACGAGCTGCAACCCTGAAGCACAGAAGGTATCCTAAAAGAAGCATCAACACATGACTTTTTCTACCCTTCTGCAACCTACCTCTCCTCCCTCAATATCCTTTGTTTTGCTCCTTTAGTGCTTCCTCCTCTCCTTCCTGAGGAATCCATCTTTTCCCTTTGCTGCCTGTACAGACCTTGCCATCCAATCCTTCCTGCAAACATTTTGCAAGGGATCAATTCTCTACAGATCAGCTCAGTACAATTTCCAGTCTTTTGGTGGAAATACAGGTTTTTCAGAATGACCTTCACACCCAGTTGCAAAGAAACCCAAATTGTACCAAACAGCTACAAATGCTTTTTAACTGGAAGGATCTCAACAGCAGCGCTTGCAGTGGTTTTACATGTGTGTGCATGTGCATAAAATGCAGGGGATGATTAAGAGAACAAAACAAGAACAGAGCAGATAATTCCTTATCACAGTAATATCAGTAGGACAAGAATTGTCAGTGCCATATGCCCAAAAAAAACCCAACCTGTCCTCACCTTGCAAAGGGCGCTGTCTTTTGCCTACTTGCCTCTCTCCAGCCTCAGCCCAACTCTGTGGGGCTGACAGAGCCAACCAAACCCTCACAGACAGCCTGTGCAGGGACACAAGATGCACTGAGGTCCTGCAAGGTGTCCACATGTCAGCAGAAAAACGTGATAAAAGTTTGTGTGATGTCTGCAGCTGCCTCTGCTGCATCGTGCTGTTGTACCTCAGTCAGCCCCACTCTCATGACACAAGTGCAGGACTGGGGCCTAAATAGCATTTGGGCCAAGATGAAAGCAGCAACAGAAGAAAAACACATGCTTGGAAGAGGGAAAAGGTGGGAAAGGACGCCAGGGAGAAGGACAGAGAGAAGTGGTTAAAGATCACTTGCAAGCAGAGCTAAGCTGGGTCCTTGCCTCTGCCAGTGTCCATCAGCAGTGAGGCCCTTATGAATCTCATAGCAATACAATCATATCTATTTTTCTACTAACAAAAAAACCCCAAGCTTCAGTGTGTCCAAAATGAATAGAATTAATAGCAATTAATTAGGGACCAGTTCTAGCTACACTTTGCTGGTGTGTTGGCAGCTCATCAGAAGAACATCTCCCAGCAGCACTGTAACAGCACAGTCTAAAAATCCATTACCAGAATCATCCCTCTCTGCTCCTGCAGCCACAGGAGACCCTTTGCTCCAGTGCAGGTTCTGGAGCATCCTGTGCTTGGCCTTATGTGCTGGCCCCATTTCTAGTTATGAGATCTGGGAGACTCATTTGAGATTAAACAAAGGACTAAAGATTAGGTGTTCTGTAATTTAGTACTTCCTTTGCCTGCTTTATGTTTAGCAGCTTTTGGCAGAGAGAAGGAACAGCAGCAGCCAAGATGGGCTCTCTGTGAATCCACACAACCTAACCAGAAACAAGAGCATATCACCTGACTCCAGTTAGCAAGAGAACTTTTATCCAGGGTTCCTTTCCAAACACTACACTTGCATTCATTTTGCCATCAAGCCATGTGGTTGTTTAACTAGACTCATGGAAAACACATTAAAAAATAAACCATAGAGCAGATCCAGATGTCTTGAAATGCTAAACTTAGTGCCTCACACTCTTCCCTCCTCATCCAGCTTAAAAAAATTCCTGAAAAACTCAAAAGCATTCCTTAGCTGGTTTGTCATGAGCCATTACTTCATACTAAAAAGTATACTCTAGCACAGACTTAAATAATCAATCTTTTAGCCATAAACACAATTACCAAAACACTTTGAAGGTTTGGATCAACTTCATGAAAGGATAAAAATTCTTTGCTCTCTTTCTTATTTTAAATAAGACTCTTGTTTCCAATAAAAGTTGCTTTCCACATTGAAAATATACACACAGAGGCAGGACGATATCGCCGAGTTCCAACCTCAAGGCAATGCAGTAGGCAAGGAAGACGTGCAGGGAAGGCGGCAAAGGCACTCCACACATGATTTTCAAGGTGTTATGCACAAAGCAGAAGAAATCCAGCTCAGCAGCCCTGCCTTGCTCAACCCAGGCAGCCAGCACAAGGACACTTGTCCCTCAATTTAATGAGCACTTCTCACCACCCGTCCTACTTACAGAGCCACCTGTCCTGCCAGGCAGCCCACACACACACACAGAGACAGGGGTTCCTCGTGACTTTATAATACCATCCGAATGGGAAGGAAGAAAGAAAACTTTTGCTAGTTCTGTAGCAACTTAGTTCTGTAGTCAGCTGCCATTTGCAAGTTACTCCTCCATCCCACTCTTCTGTTTTATTTCCAGTGCAAAGATTTTTAACCTGATCTTGTTCCCTTGAGCTGGCCAGAAACCTCCTCTGTTCCCTCCCCATAACACATGTCAGACTCTTAATTTAAATAGCTGCCAGGCCAGAATCAGTTACATCATTTTCCCTTGCCTCTTTTCCAGGTATTCTTCCAACAGTTCCTAACTCCCTCCCAGAATATTTTCTATAGCTTTCAGGCAGCCTTAGAAACAATGGAGATCATGATCTATTTTTCATAATCCTAGATGTGGTAACTGAAGTGTTACATCCCTGAGAAGTAGTTGAGGGTTGTTCACTGAATGAATGTCAAGTGCATGAATATATTCAGCATGAATATATCCAGCCATGAGAAGCTTTTCTGGGAAAGACATTGAGTCTAAGTCACCAAGACGAGACAAGTGAGGTGATGGCCACCCTCTGTGTCCCTCAGGCCCAGTTTTCAGGCTTTTTTATGTATAAATACCAAGAATTAATGACTAGATAAACATGCCCAGGTGCTTTTGAGAATGCCCTTAAGGTACTCATCACCAGCTATGAGCACTTCACTACCTCTGAAGCCTTGATCCACAAGCTTTTTACATATGGGACACAGAAACCCCCTAAGCCACCCAAACTTCCTAGAAAATGAGGTGTTTCTAATCATTGGAATGGTCTTTGCTTCAAAATAATCCACTGAGATACATAAAAAAGAAGGGAAAAAATATATTTTCCCAAGAAATCTAGCATCAAAATTGTCATTATAGTATTCTTAATGTCAAAACTTTGGTCACATCTGTGTATCCTCTCTGCACCTCCGCGCCCTCTTTCCCCCAGCCTATTCAGTGGTGCTACTTTATCCAAACCAGTTTGTGGTCACAGTGTAAACCTTGCATGCATCTATGAAGATTTCCCCAATCAGTTTTCACTTAAAAAAGGGATCTGGGCCTTTGAGATTTATCTTAACTACATGTTGCAGATCAGCCTTAGAATCAGCTCCAAAACATTTGGAAATTGTTACAGTCCGCTAGCTCTGTAATTATAAAAAGCTGAAATTACTTTGAAGCTTCATTTAGAGAAGACTAATGCTGCAATTACTCAACAGAGCCCTTTGCAGCCTGATTATCAATGAGGGCTGTACATTCATATCTGTGCAAACCTGAACCACAGAAGGGCAGGACACTGAGAGCCACGTACCCCCAGGCTTCTCTTGTTAATGTGCTCCCCCCATAACACAACCAGCTATCAACTGAGAAAATAATACATTGCATGCTGGTTTAATTGTAATTTACAGTTTCCTTGTAAAGCAGCACATGCAAGAGGGCACCGCGAAAAGCTGGAATGTTTTACGTAAGAGGCCAGCAAACTGTGGCTCAGCTGTACGGGAGTGATTAGCACCTGCACGTTGGTACAAAGCAGCAAAGTTCGCAAACCATGAGCTCAGCTTTTGGCCAAACCAAGAGCACGAAAGGTCTTACGTTTTCCTGGGCAATAAATCCAGCGATTACTGAGATTGTGTTAACTCAAATTAACTTCCAGAGTGTTTTTGCAGCAGCACAAACAGGCCTGCTCAGAGCTCGCCCAGTTGGGCACAAGTCTTAAAGGTGTTGCTTCCTGCAGGCAGGAGAGATGAGTCACACAGAAAGACCTGACCCTATGACCGATACTCTACTCACAGGAGTAGACCCTAAGCCTGATATACCTGCTGAGCAACCAAAACCTCTCAAATTTTAGAAGTGTTTGTGGTGAGAAAAATCTTCTTCAGTAAAAATCTACTTTTCATTAAAAATCACAGCTTTTCTCTCCAAATGTTTTTTTCTAAATATACATACACACACAAAAGTGAATTCGCTCTGCCAGTAGAGAACAACTTTTCAGCAAATTACTGACAGGCAAATAGTTTTGCCAGACACTTTAGCAAAGTGAAAATACAGTTAAAAATAATTCCTATGTAAAAGCAGCCGTTTGCTTTCTGCAGGGTTGGCTTGGCTCAACTCGGTTTTGAGTTGTGTTTTGTTTGGTTGTTTGCTTGTTTTGTTTGTTTGTTGGGTTTGGTTTTTTTATTACTCTGTTGGACTCAATTTTACAAAACAAACTATGAGAGTAAAGATTGCAAAATTAAGTCCCTTGAAGTTATTTGGTCCCTTTTCAGCAAAACACACTACAATCAAGGGGTCTGTTCTTCCAAGAGGAAGATGCTGCGCAAGGGCCACCGTGAGCCCTGGTGCACCCAGCCAGTGTGGCCTGCAGGAAGAGCATTCACAAGGAAATCTGCTAGGTTGTCACACTATCCATCCTCCAATTCATATGTGCTGTAAATCAGAAAAAAAACCAAAAAAACCAGTTGCTGCTGTGGTGAAAGTGCTGGTTAGAAGCAGGCAGAGCTGTAAAACCAGGCAGAACCATCAGCCTTCTACCACAAACACAAACAGGCAGTGAGCAGAGGACACAGGCAGTGAGGAAGAGGAAGGCAACTTCCCACTCAGTCTCTTCTTGCAGGTTTGATTCCTGTTCTTCTTACAGACATCAATGGGGCTGCATGGGCATGGCAGGAAGGTTCTAAATTCTCATCTGTTGTTAATATTGACTGCCTTGGAGAGTGGAAAATGTCATTCTTCTGCCCATCAGTGCCAGGGAGATGGCGAACTTAGCAGGGAAAAGAACAGCAGGAGGACAACAAGCACCTCCATCTCCCACCACCTGCAGGGAGCTGGAGGAACACCTGGCATCAGCCTTGGTGCTGCTCAGAGGCTGCTGATGTTCTCTGCACGCCTGAGCCCTTTGCAGCAGCAGCTGTTTGACTGCAGCACATGCTGGGGGTCCAGCACCCAGCCAGTCCCCCAAACACAACACTCCTGCAGGGCCAACAACACACTGGGGCCCACCACCACTGCAGATATCCCTTAACCAACACCTCTGAACTCCTCCCGCTCGGAGGAGGGCTCAGGCAGACAGGGCCTTACCACCTGCCTTCAACCAGACACCACCTAGGAGAGAACAAAAGACAGTACTTTCTCCTTGGGTAAAACTGACACTTTCACTTAACTAAAAGCCTTTAATAGGCCTCTCCCTCCCTCACACCTCCCTGTTAGCAGACAGCTTGCTCAGAGCAGGAAGATTAACATCATTTTTGAAACTTTGATGTTACCCAGAACAAATTAAAAATTAAATGAATCTAGTTAGTCACTTCTCAAGTACAATGCCTTTTGTGTTACATTACTAGTTGGTATTTTTTCTTATGACCGACACAAACTAGAAAGCAATTGGATACTTGTGTGTTTTACAGCATTCATATCTTCTGCATTAACATAAGCCTGTCTTAAAGCTTTGACTCAAAGTCATGAAGCCACAGGTATTTGAGGAGGGGGAATAATGCCATTGTTATGCAAAATTATCTAGATCACTGGTTTATAGCTCTGATTACCCCAGGGGCTTATTTCAATGCCATGTCCTGTTTGGTAACTCGACTTGGAGCCAGAACTGATGCAGCATCACAGCAAACACAAACTCAGCCTGAGTATCCCTGAGAACAGAAGTCCCACATCCCCTCTGGGCTCCAGCTCCAGTGCTCGACCACCCTCATGGGGAAAAATAATTGACAAAACCACAGCAGCTCTAATATTGTAAGGTCCACAAAGGGATTTAGCTGTTAATCTTTTACCAAATGTGCAATCTGAAGAAGCAGTGGTGTGATTGCATTGCTGCCTAAACCGCTGACCTCTGCTGAGCAGGGCTGCTGAGAACACACGCACAAGAGGGGAAGAGAAACTCTGTCAAGAGCATCTTCGCTTGCTGCCCATTTGGTTGCTGAGGGGTAGGTTGTTCCTCTCCCTTCCCGTAGAAGCCAGCTGTTGTTTCACCCCCCCAGCAAAGCTGTTGGTGTGGTGAATTCAGCACCGAGACGCAGAGTTCAGCAGTTCACAGGGGGAGCTGTGAGGCAGCCCTGGCAGCAGAGACAGCTCACGCAGAAGTCACTGCTCAACCTGGATCCAATAAAAACCTTCCCCAGAGCTGCTCCCTCTCCATACGGGTGTTTAGGTGCTGCTTTCCTCCCCTGACAGAAGTGCAACCTGGGAACTGCAGGCACTCCTGTGAACCAGCTTCCTACTCTAAGTTGAGCCACATCGTTCCTCTCCAAATATTTTATCTGTTCCTAGCATTGAAGAAATCAGCTCCTTCCTTTAGTCCTCCTATTCTGACTAGAGAAGTGAAGTTACAGGGTGAAGCACCTCCCCAGCAGCAGCACAGCCACATCAGCATGAACCAAACCCCCAGCTGAAGCCAAGTGTTCTGGACAATCCACATTTACGGGCTCAGCAGGCACTCGTGTGCCCATGTCTGCCCATCTCCCAGCACCACATCAGACATCAAACCACGTCCAACAGACCTCTCAACCCTGCAAGTCATCACCCACCCCTCCTGGCACACACCACCTCCCTGGTTTTCCTTCTCTCTGCAGGGCAGATGTCACTCACCAGGGCCGCGAAACTGCGCCTCTGCCACCACGTTTTCTCATCTCTGTATAAAGTCACAGTGTCTCCCTCCCAAAAGTAACCATGAGACTACAGTAACGCTTGAAAAGGAAAAAGCCTATGAAAGGTATAATAATTAAAATTCCATTTTAATTCATCTGCACAGGAGAGGGAAAAGAGGTCTCCAGCACATGTTCTGCTACTGTCACAACAGCAGTGCATTGTGTTATAAAATATTTCAGTGCCATTTATTTTTATTTGGCCTGTGAAATACTTTGAGAAAGGCCTCCTTGTAAATGGCCCATAAAGTTTGACAGGAACTAAACCTCCTCCTGTTTTTGTGACTGATATAAAAGAGAACCAACTTAGTTGGCACCCTTAATGCACATTTTATGGGAAAAGGAAGACTGTCCCTCTGTACAAGCAGTCAGTTCCCGAGCAGGCTGAGTTCAGTCCTGTGAGCACCTTTTGTGGCCTTTTACGAGGCAAGGCTTTTCCTCTAAAGTTCGGGCCTCACCACAAACCCACTTCCCTCTGGGCTCATCCATTAATAAGCACTTTTATTAAAATTCCACCTTTCTTAGAGAAACAGCCGAGTTAATTTAACAGGAAATTGACTTTCACCGTCACCCTCGCATTCTGACTGCAGTGACACCAGCCAGCACTGGCCAGAGACATCCTGCCATTAGCATTTCTCCTCGGAACATCGATTTGCAAAAGCCACAGAGCTCCTTGCGTGGTTTGGGGGAAGAGGAAATGGGAGTCTCTCAGAAGAGGCAGTTGTTTTCAGATGATTGACCCCTGGCATCCTCGGCCATCACCAGCCTCAGGAGAGCACAGGAACGGCAATGAAACTCAAGGCCTGGGTGCAAACAGCAGTGGGTTATAGGTCCAGTCAAACACACGGGATGTACAGCAAGAGGAGTTCAGATTGAGAGAGATTCTGTGTAGGACAGGGGTACATAGATTGTGGGCAGGAACCTGGCGCTCAATCCTCATCCTCCTGAGGTGTTGTACACCACCAAAAGATCAGTCCTAGAGACGTAAAGAAAAACCCCAACCTGCTGAGACAGATTATATTCCAGAAAGCAAATTTCATCATGGTGCCAATAATTTACAAGCAGAGTTCATTAAATACATTATATGTATCCTGGGTATTGGCAAACTTAAAAGAATTAAGAAATTTTTTGGCTTTATTGTAAAAATCCATTTTATTCTCTTTTGGCTTCTAAGATAAGCTTTCAGGTGGAAGGCTGTACATAACACCACAGTATTTAGAAATGAGAAATCAGAAACGACACTGACTCCATCTGTCCATAAAAAAAAACACAGCATAAAAAATTCTATATGAATTTATTCTGCATTCTAGTGAGGTATCTCTCTGCATTTCACAAGAAAGTGTCCAGGGAAAGTGACAGGTTTATTTTTAGCCTTTCTTTAATCTTTGCAGAGTATGGCAGCAGATTGCAACCCATCATGAGTGTCCCAAACTAGGCTGAGATATGCTGTTGAAAAAGAATGGGTTTAGATTGACTGTCATACTGCAAAGATATGGAGATGTTCTTAACAACCAGCCCCACTCCAGCTATAAGAAATTTGATCATATGCATTTCATTCTCAGTGTCACATATAAGTGGGAGATACATTTGTCACTGGATAATACATTCAGAATTAACAAGAAGAACTTGTCAGGTTTTGGCTGCAACCACTGAAGCTAAAGCCTAGAGCGAAATAAACTGTCAGATCAGAGCTTTGTTAAAAGGATTAAACCCATTCTTAAGGGTGGAGCTGCGGAAAAGCTTTTAAGCTTGATACTTACACCTGAAAGGTTTTAAACCAGACTTCTAAAAAAGACTGACACAAACCAAATATTTTTTAAAACAACAGCTAATCTGACCACGGAAGTGGGACCATCTCCAGAGTCAGCTGTGTTGTGAACCAGGCACTGAGCAAGCGCTGCCGAGAAGCCCTGGATCCGTCAGGCCGCCACTAATTATTGGCCACATATTTTGGCATCTGCTCAAGTTGCTGTAGAATCAGTAACTGCTTTGTGGGTTAGTCTCATTACAGACCTACTACAGTAATTGATTCGCGCAGTAGCCATGTGGTAACTCATAAAACTTTTCACAGGAGTCCCAATTCTGCAAATATTTCCTCCTGCACTTACGGGGAACAAAGCACCCTCTGGAAGTCAACGAGCCCAGCCACACTCCCAGCCGGCAGAGAAGCACTGGGAGGGTCAGCCCATTGCAGTGCAGTCTTTATGTGATGTAAAAAAACCTATTTTCCTACATTCAATTAATTGCAAAATTGCACCACAGGATACCCTTGCAAATGAAGTAATTGTTACCACCCCACTCCCTCGGCAGCTGGGGAGGCAGAGCTGTGACTCAGAGGTGCAGGGAGCTGCTCAAGGTCACACAGTAGCTCAGTCATAAATAGCATCCAGGTGCCCAGCTCTGAGCTTCCTCCCTCTGCTTCTGCGGTATTTTGGGAACACAACTTCAGCTGCAAACAGGTTTTGAACCCACTCAGTGTTCGGCCAGTCCTGCATCTGCTTCATCCACCCCTTCGCTCAGCCTGCTCTGAACCGTGGTGCCCTGTGGTTTGTCAGCCTCCTGCCACCTCTTGGTCCCCAGCTGGGCGAGCCGGGCACGGGGATCTCCTCACCAGCTCTGGGGTGAGGAAACACGTAGGAACAGGCACTGGGCGAGACGCAGCAAAGTAGCACGGCAGCACAAGCAGGGCAACACCCAGCAAAGAGCACGGGCTCTGCTGCAGGGAGGCTGATGGACACCAAAGCAGCTCCTGCTCGTGGGGGCTGCTGCTTCAACTGTCGGGGTCCCCCCACACAGGTCCCAAGAAAGCGCATCAAGAGGGGCATCTGGAAGCAAGTGAACTGAGGTGGAATCTGCAAGTCAAAACATCCTCTTATAGCTCTAACAAAAATCTCTCCTACCAAAGAGGCCACAGCTCCAGTTGCCAATGAAAGGCTCCATTATTCCACATAACCTGCAGGCAAAAGCATCCCAGCACGTGAGTAACCTCTGAGGCTTCTACACTCACAGTGTGCCACTGACCAAGGCCAGGTTGGATGGGACCAGCTTCCAGCACCTGGTCCAGTGGAAGGTGTCCCTGCCCACGGCAGGGGGGTTGGAACTAGACGACCTTTAAGGTCCCTTTCAACCCAAACCATTCTATGATCAATAAAATGCGGAGTTGAGTGCTTCAAATGCCTTGCAAAACCTAGGCACTCAGATAGCTGAGGGTCACCTTTTCCTCACCTGTTTGGGCTCAGGACAAGATTATTGGGCTCTGCAGCTGTGGGAGCTTGTGGGAGTTGGACTTTACAGGACTGGGCCCCAAGAACGCAACAAGAAGCAGCTGCAGACCCTCTGGCTTTGCAGCATCTGCAATCCAAGGACAAAGAGCTGGAATGGGTCTGCATCACACCAGTCAGATGGTTTGCCAAAAGTGCCATAAAATGAATGCTGATAAGATTAAAGTTTAGTGGTTCTGAGAGACATCAGATAGACCTTTGATGCTGTAATGGGATCACGAGAGCCGAGGTCTAATTTCATTTTGAATTGGTGTAGTCATCTAGGAATATGAGCAAGCCTCTTAAATTCTCTGTGTCTCTCTGCCACATGATAGGATAGGTCTCTACTGACTTCATCTGTGCAGGTTATCAAGTGTTCAGAGCACAGCCTGTTGCTCAGCAGTGCAACACCCACCACAGCTGCAAGCCTGCAGCCGATAGCCTTCGACAGCAAACCCATATTTAATGCTGGCTTCTGTGTAGTGTAGGTATTACTAAATCATTTTACAGAATATGCTCAGGTTTTTCAAAGCAAGGAATCCTTGTTTCACATTTTAAGCCAATTTTGGCTCCAAAAGGCTCATTTGCCCCACCTAGGAGGAAAAGCATCACACCTTTTCTAGTGATCAAACCAAGCTCTGCAACCTCCCAAGACCTTTAATAATTGTGTACCACAACCGTGCAGCACCACTCCCCGTGTGAAACTCTGCTGTTACCCTTCCTGCTTTTTACACCAGCCTGCTTTAGGGCTGGGTTGTTTGGGGTTTTTTTAATATTTGAAATCAGTTGTGGTAAGTATTGTACACTCACTGAAATACCAATATACCCTGGCCACCATTCCTGCCAAGTAATTAGGTTTGTTGCTTTCAAAAAAAAAAAAAAAAAAAAGAAAGCAAATAAAATAAAAAAGTGTAATTATGGTTTAGAGAGCACTGGTCTCAATTTTTCTGTTCTCAAAAGTCCTCTAGGGAGACAAAGAATGAGAGCTACTTATTGATTTCATCCTCCTGACGCTCACACACAAGACTTGCTGGAAAACAGGATCCCTTGCTAGAAATCACGGCTGTCCTCAGCTCCCCCAGGGAAACAGGCAGAGGGAAACAGAACTGAAGGCACTTGAATTGAAAAGGGAAAAAATAGAGAAGGAAAAAAAAGGAAAAAGAGGGCAACAGTTTCAGCTTTCATTATAAGCACTGTTATATCAACAATGGCTGGGGAACAAAGGAAGCCATTTCCACTAGTTCCTGCTTCAATTAGTTATTTGAACTAGTGAAGATTGTGCCACTTTATCTCCCCCTTGTAACATAATCATTGTATTTTACATCTCATGAGAAAAAAGGCCTGCCAGAGGACGTTATCTGGCTCTGGGTCATACATCACAGGAGATAACATCGTTATTCATGTCAAAAGGGATGATCAAGGTCTTCCTGTTTTATCAGCGATTAGCCAGGAAAGAAAAGCTGCTGCTGCTGCTGGCCGGGAGCCAGGCGCTGTGCAAATCACAGGAACGGTCCTTCCAAACCATTACAATCCCGGCTGATGGGAAGGCGCTGAGCTCCCGGCAGCCGGCAGCAGCGGGAGATCTCCGCGGAGAGAGGGTCTGATCCTGCTCCCACCTACGACACTGGTGCGCTGGCACCTGCCACCAGCCCCCTCCCTGGAGTAAGGAGGAGGGAAGCTGGCAGCCAAGCCAGGCTTTTAGCAACTTAGGGTAGTCTGGGAGGCACCCAAGTCCCCTGGGATGGAGCCAGACTGTCCTCTCACCCCCACATGCCCTCACCTTGGCTGTGCCATCTGCGTTTCCCTCCATCTGCTGTTTGTACCGTTCCTTCTCATCCTCCCGCAGACGGCTCTGCGGTAAAGCTGGGGCAGTGCTCAGCCTCTGGCTCTGCCACTCGCTGAATTATTCCACTTCCCAAGCACTTTCCCTTGAGCTCAGTGCTCTCCACTCCTGAATACTTAGCATATTCCCATTTTAAGCATCTCCAGCAGTTTACCTACTATCTGAGAGCAACAGTAAAACCTACACACCTTATCACAGCTACAAGCCCAAAGGGAGTGAGAATTCAGTGCCTTATGTCTCCAACACTAACAAAAAGAAGAAAACCGCTGCCATTTGAAAAATACACCATGTTGAACTACAGAGGTAAATTCCATGGTGGCTTCCTGAAGCAACTGAGCTTTATGTGCCTGATGCAGGGTTCATTGAACCAAGAAAGTGTTTCCACTCTCTTGCTGAGCTCCAGCACTGTATCCTTTGGCAGTAACACAGCCTCACGGAAATAGAGTGCCCCAAATCACCAGGCAAGGCTCCCTCCTCTGAGCAGGGTTTTACTGCTTTCTCCTACCCAACTGGCAATAGACGAGACCATTCACTGTCAGTACAGTCATAAATCAAAGCAGATAGAAGATCCTGTGCATGAGCTGAGAAATTCTTTTAACAGCAAATCTGTACAAGTTTGCAATATTGTTAAAACGCAAACGAGAAATCATTGATGTGATTAACAAGCACAGAAGCACATAAGGAATACACAAGCTCCTGCTGTGGGGAAAAAAAGACTTCCTTCGAGTGCACATTTGGGATAGAAGCGTTGTGTAGTTTTTATACCTCTTCCCACAACATCTATCATAGGCCAGAGATGGGGAAAGACAGACAGGAATTGCTATATCAAAACACTCCAAGATTTATTCCAGTTATTTCAACAAGTTACTCCAGCTCAGAGGCCAACATGCAATTGTCTTGTTGCAGCAGCCAACCTGAAACTGGAAGAGTGTTAATAGCAAAAATAAAGTGTGAACCAAATGCTATTAAACCTTGCAGTGCATTAAAAATAATAACAAAAGTAACCTGAGACCAAACGCCATTTCCCTTCACAAGGGGATAAAATTAAAAGTGACTCAGCAACCATGAGTCAGGACAGGAACCTTGTCACAGAGCCAGTGACCGTAGCTCCAGTGGAAATGGGCACAGGGGCTCTGAGTTTCTGTCCCTGGCACGTTCATCTCTGCCAGCGCTGCCAAACACAACGCGTGACCCGTCTGCAGGGCTGCGGAGGACAAGCTCACCACAGAGCGCTTCAGAAAGTCAGATGTTCCTCCAGATGAGTTATGAAAAGGAAACATAACCGCTCAAACAGACCACAAAAATAAGCCCGGTTAAGCCAACACAGCTGGGGCTCTCTCAGGTCACACAGTTAAACAGGAAAACAGCAAGAGTTTGGGGCACAGGTTTTTTTTTTTAGAAGGCTGGGGGCAGAACTTTCCCGAGAGCAGAACTCTCCTCCTGCCCACCCACAATGCTGAGGCAACGATGTGCAGCAACTGACCCCAAACAGTCAGCAAAGGGTACCCTGAGCATCGGCATCCTTTTGAGTCTGGGCACTAAAGGACTTTGACTGCAGGACGTCTTGTCTGGCCGACTGACAGCTGAGTCATCCCAGCTCTTACGGCAGAGCCATGGCTTGGGATTGCCACAAAACTCCTGAAAGCAGGGCTGGAAGCAGCACCCTGGCACCCACTAGAGCTCAAGGAAATCCAGTGCCCCTCCTGCTCCCCACAGCACCACGAGCAGGAGGTCCTTACTGCCTCTGCATCCTGGCTGTGCACTTTACTGCCTTGCCATGCCCAGCACCAGGGGAAATCTCCACTGCAGGTTGGCTCAAACTCAGCTGATGCCCAAAGCTGCTCATGAGGCAAATCATGGGAAGCTGAGCTGTGCAGAGGGAGGTCACCATCAGGAGTAAGTCAGGCTGACAATTGGGCTTCCACCCACAGACAGCCTGGGCAAAACATTGTCCTCATGATCTCCAGTTACTAGAAATCGTGGGATCTACACTGGGAAAGGCTGGCAAATAAACCCATGAGAGGTGAGCAAACCCTGCACTGCTCTTTTGGAGCAAAAGCCAGGAGATCACTGTCTAGATAGAAGAATTCATAAAGTTTTACTACAGAGATCATATAAGCCCTGCAACCTTTAATAAAGCAATTGTAATTACAGAGGATTATTATTTTTTAAACCAAACGTTTCAAGTACCAGGTACATAAAAACACAGTTGCACAAGCTGCCAAAAAGGAATCAAGCAAAATATGTACTCTCCCAGTAATTAACATTCATTAGGGATAATTTGCATGTGATCCCTCATCAGATCTAGAAATGCCAACCCTGAACAACTGCCCAGTTTGTCCTTTGGGCATACGAGCCTTGCTCATATCCTGTCAAACCTCATAGACCTCAAAAGACCAGCAGCAAGGCCTGGTACTTGCTGCCACAGGAGGATCCTTATCAAGCGCGTAGCAAACTCCTCGTGGAGCACGGCAGCAGAAGCTACAAAGCAAAACCCACATCGGAGCTCTATTAATTAGCTGGTACATCTTGAGTGCATTCTAATCTTTTTCTCTTCAAAGGTGGTCCAGACCATCCCTCTAGTAGAGTCCTCCCAGGAAGCACAGCCTCCCTTGCAGGATTTTCCCACCGCCCCTCGAGCGGTTTTCCCACAGCCTCAGCCCTGCACATCCCATCAGGAGCACTCCCACCCCCGGAGCTCCAGCCCTGCAGAGGGGCCCCACAGCCCCCGGTTAATGGGTTCAGCATGGCTGCTGGGGAGTCTCCAGGAGCAGAGCCAGGAGCACTGCACTGGATGCAACCCCGGCAGGGCCAGCCCTGGAGCAAACCAGCCCTGATCCGAGCTGGAAAGTGCTGTCACAGATAACTGCTCCTACACCCACCCTAGGAAAGCTTTCTGGGGTTGAGTAATGGATATTAAAATACCAGAAGGTTGAAATCCATCTGCAAGTGTTTCTTGTGGAAGCGGTGTGCACTACAGAAACTGCATATACTGCTCCAAGCCAAAAGTGTTATTTTGCATGGGCTATACCACATGGATATTTTTATTACTACACTCCATAAAATATTTCTGAAGTTTCCTGGAAGATACTGTTTCACATGCCACCAACAAACACAAGGCTTGCTGCAAGCAGCTCCTGACACACATGCAGAGAAGAAGAAAAACAAATAATCACCTAGAGCTTTTTCATAAACCATATCTCTCATGTATTGCAGAGACAAGAGCCTTGACTTGTGATGGATGGGGCCATCACTGGAGTCCCACTCATGCAGAGCTTTTCCCAAAAACCACACACTCACTCCATCAGGGGTTTTCTTGGATCCTACAAGCAGTGTAGGACAGTTTCCCACAAGAGCTTCCAGACACCCCCTGCCAACATGGTCCCCTCTGCTACCACACGTGGTCACTCTGTGACTGCTGCAGCCCAAGGGGAAACAGATGGGACTTTTCAGGTGGAAGCAGAAAACTTCAGCACGCTGGTCAAAGCCCTCACCAGCCATCCTCCCCCTCTGCTCCTCCTCCCCCATGACTTTCACTTCTAGCCCTGCAACTATCGTACCTCAGCAGCACAGAGAGCCCTGATACCTGAGCCCCCCACACTCATTTCAGCCCGGCCTGCCGCCCAGGCATTGCTCACCAGCATGGCTTCATACCCTGGATCTGCTCCACAGCATCTCCAGCACCTGGTATTTGTGTCCCGCCTCCACACCTGGAGCACCACCTCCCCAGCAGCACTGGGAGGTCACCAGGGGCAGGGTAGGCCCAGCAGCCTCAGCTGGGAGCAAAGGAAACACACTTAAGAAAACCCAGCACAACTGTGTTTTGAATAAATGCAGGGTGATGGCTCTTCTCAGAAGTGCTGCTATTAGGCAGCAGCTTGAAAAATGAAATATGTCTGATAAAAAAGCATTTTAAGTGGTGCTTGCTTACTCACTGATTTCTTAGGTATTTATCCGCTTGGTATGGGTTGGCAAGGCATAGCATCACACTGAAAAATTACTTTTAAATCTCGTGCTGTGACAAAATAATAGCTGGATAATAATGCAGTGACTTTTAAAGCCCACTTAACAAGCGATATTAATGAAGAGATTCCCTAACTTCTAAATTACTGATATTGATTATATCTGTGTAATGAGGATGGATAGTATTTCAATTTGAGAGTTAATGCAAAGACTGAAATAATTGATTGGATATGAAAACACTTCCACAACTCAGTTACTTTTGTTTCTTTAGAAACGTTGACTTGAAACATATTAACAGATTACTGAGCTCTTGAAAGAGAACATCCCAAATTCCTCCTTCATGTTTCAGTGCAAGGGGTATTTTCTCAATGATTTCTTTGTAAATTTACTATAAGTGTCACACACAGAAGAATGTGGATTAACTAAGTCTGAGAAGTTGTTAATTTTATAAAATTTAATTGAAATTTTTTATCCCTGAAAAACTGAAGGGCTCCAGGCAGGATCTAGCTATACAGAAAAATAAACTCTAAGATTCCTCTATTTCCTTAGGAGCCAAAGAAGAACTAGAAGCAAGCAGTGCTAAAAGAAATAATAATCATAACCATAGGCATGCAAAGTTTCTTTAGTCTATTATTAAATGATTAAATAATTTGAATCCTTATATTATCATGCAACAAATTACTAGGAGTACAGGGTCGTTGTCCCATTGTTACTGGATAGTGCTGCCAGTGCAGTTAATAACGCCCTCATGGGTCCAAAGGCAGAGACTGGAAAAGGCTTATCTTTGCAGGTGTGCAAATGGGGAAAACAAAAAAATGTGTTTATCCACACCTCTGAAATAGAAGCTCAGATTTGTCAAGTCTTTCTTCTAAGAATGCATTTGCCAGAGAACCATAATGCCTTGAGATTGATAATTACGAATAAAAGTTATAAAGGATGACACTAAGCACTAAGTCCTACACTTACTCATTTCTCCTGCCTCAAATCCCCTTGTCTTTTCCTTTGCTCTACTTTTACTTCCCTGGTGTTCATGTACAAAATAAAGAAACCTACAAGCACTTGACTTTGAACTTCCTGTTTTATCCAAGTTCCCCATAATTAAGACCTTAAAACCAGCAAGGTCTATGCCTTTCCATTCAGCACTAACCAGTTTGGGATTCACAGATTTTTTTTTTTTTCCCAAAATAACCCCCAAAAGCTCTACCAGTATTTAGGGGAGGAGGGGATGTATCCTAGAAGGGAGGTGTTTAAGATAAGAGCAAAGATTTGTGTGGGGTTTTTTGCTCAAAACTTTGCATACACAATCAGTAGTCAGGGGTTAGTTTATTGACAAAGCTTGTGGCAGATCAGACAAGGTGTTTGTGAGATATGGGACTTTGAAAAATGAGGTGCAATTCAGCCTTTGAAATATTCCTCTAACAATTTATCGTAGAGCCATATCTCAAAACCCACTTGGCCTAGAAACTTCAGGCTTGTTTTATTCAAGAGTCCTTGGCTAGATTCAGTGCACAGGAATACTTCAGAGAAGGTCAAAGTCTTATTTACTATATGCTGCTCCCCAGTTGGTTTTTTTGCCTCTTTCTCCCCCTTCCTCAAGCCATCAAACATTCCTTCAGTCTGGGAAAAGACTGTAAGACAGGCTCTGCCAGGATTTTGGCAGGCAGTGGGGATGTGAACACAGAAACACCATCAACTGCTCAATTAGCTCGACTTCCAGAAGATGAATACTTGCTGCCCAGCTGGTCCATGGGATCCCCACACACTGGCACTTGGTTCACTCTCACTGGAGCAACATAGGCACAAATACAAAGCAATTTTTAAAACTCTATACACAAAATCACCCATTCATGGGTGAAGATTTGTGATCACACAGTTTCACCCAGAGCAAGAGAAGAAGCTGAGGGTAGAGTTTCCAGAGTTTCATTTTATTCAAGCTATTTTTAAAGAGAACAAAAATGCAAATCCTGCAACTGCTGAAAGCATAACTTCATCCCAGGTTTATGGATATTAACTTGTTAAAGTCTTTTGCAACAAGAGAGAACTCAGAAGTTCTAGAAGTGTTCCTCATAGCAAGGCATAACATCTCCACTAGATTGCTTACCTTTAGCCAGACACCTTATCTCACCTCCCTGATGTCAGTGCTGGCTTCTGGCAGATAGAAGCCACTGAAGTTTCTGGAGTCGGAACAGCAAAAGGAGAGGACAATAATCAGCAGCTCCTTGGACCTCAGAGAACATCACCCAGTTTCCCCAGATAATGTTTTAGCTGAAAACCAAAGCACCAAGTACTTCAACATCAAGGAAAAAAAAAACCCCAGGACTTTCTCCCAGACCCTTTTTATCCATCCCTGCTTTATCACTCCCATAAGGAGGGCTCTGCCTCCTCACCTGCCCCTCATCTGTGTGTGCCTGGGCCAGCATTGGCTGTAAATTGCCATCCATGGCAGACGGATTCAATTTCTTTTGACCTTACAATTTCAATAATCAGGTAGTCTTTTCACCTGTCACCCACCTTGACAAGCAAATTGATGTTGCAGATGGGGGAAAAAACCAGCGAGGAGGAGGGAAAGAGAGTGGAAGGGGTGAGAAATGACAAGCTTTTCCTATCTTGCCCCAGGTGAGTGCTGCAAATTGGCAGCAGCAGTGAGGGAGTCACCCAGGGTTGCCATGCAATGATTTGAGTATTAACAAGCATCCTTACATTGTTTTAATCCATAATGTATAATTAACCCCTTGGAGCCAACGAGTCTGGGAGTGCTACAGTAAGGGCTGATGTAAAAGGCAGCATGGCACGTTGCACTGGGAATTCCTAACAGCCCACCATCAAAGGTTTAATCACATGCAATTTATGCCTTCGCAGTTTATTACATATTGGAGCCTGCTGGAACCTCTCCTGTTATCATGCACCAACATGCAACAAATCTGTGCAATCTCCAGTTGAGAGCATTGTCTCACAAGTGCCCTTTCCCCACAGGAAAAAAGAAACCCAACCAGTAACAAGGTATTTTTAAAGAGTCTAGACTGTAAATTGAATGGGAGGAGGTGGAGGCTGAGAAAGAAAGATATGAATGTGGCTCCTTTAATATAGGAGATCACGTATGCATAACTTGCTTTAACTCTTGTGGCTGTTTTGGAGCACACAGAGGGATGCCTGAACAGAGAGGTTTGACTTTTCTGGGCTCTAAAATGCCTCCATTAAATATATATATATTACTTTTTCCAGATGCAATTTCTTAATACCAAATATAGGCATTGTGGCAGCAGGTAACAACAGAGAAACATTTATTAAGGTACAAACTCTACAGCAGCAGGCTGTGCAAAGGAAACTGCTGAGACTCAGTTTTTGGATGGGCAGTTGCAGCTCCAAGGGACTGTGAGCTCCAAGCCCCCAGGTACTGACCGAATGCCCGGAGCACATCCCCCAGTGATTCCTCACAGGCTTTGGTGTTTGTGCTTTTCAAGACTTTGCTTTGGTTGGTTGGGTCATTGACGACTTTTTTTATGTCTTCCCTGTGTGTTGAATGGATATATTGGTTTTCAGCTGGTCTGCAGACAGAAAAAGTAGGTTTTCTCCTGGGTCCAGTGCTGGTTCTGCACGGGTCCATCCCTATGCACAGGACTGATGAGTTGAGCCTGGGGAAAATCATGCTATTAGCCCAAAACATCTTTGTATTTGAAGAAATAAGAGATTCCAGCCATCTGGGGACATCTCTCTCTGGATCTTTTCTGCACTGGTGCTGGTGATGTACTTTTAAAAGACAAGACAACAAAAATTCCAGAGAACCCAGACACCAAGATTCTCACATAATCAGTAAAGTCAAGAAGTTAGGATTTAAATATTGCAGGAAATCTCATGAAGCTCTCAGTCTGGTTAGCAGTGAACTGGGGTAAACTGAAATATCTTTAGTTCCAAATCCAGAAGTTAATCACCTGAAGTACTTTATTGGCTCCAAGGAGTCTGCTGAGACACCTGCACCCAAGAGAACCCTGCCTGGACGACCCTGTGATCCACAGAAAGCAGACAGATGGCAGGGAGGAAAAATGCAGTATTATGTTACAGATGAGGAACAAGACAATTAAGTGACTTTTATCACAGGCAATATATATTTAAGTGACTTTAAATCACAGGTGATATATAACAGGACTGGGGGATGAATTTAGACCTCATAACTGTCATCCAAGATTATTGGCATAAAGCTGGCACACGGTGCCAGAGAGGAGCACAGAAGAGTCACCCAGAAGTCACAGCGTTAGAAATGATGGACGGCTCCCAGATAACAAATGCAAATAGATCTTCATTGCAAAATGCAGCAGGATGTTTTCCACATTATCACCTTTCAAAGGCAGGGTCTCGGTGCAGACAGGGATGCTTCCAAACAGAGAGGATGTACTTGTTCTGCAGCAAACACTGAGCAGGGAGTTTATCTTTGCTGTAGCAATGTAACTGGAGGAATGTCATCTTCATCCAGGCCTGGGAGTGACACAGGAACTCCTCCAGCAACAAGAGATACCAGGATCACATGGCAGAACATCTGCTGTGGGAAATGTCTTCTCGAGGGGTGACTCAGCTCTTCTGCTTTCCAACCTGCAGAGGAGAAAAAGAATAAATTTCAGATCAGACATTTTAAGGTTAATATGCGGGGAAACCGTGGATACACCATGGACTGCTTCCTACCACGTGCTGTCCTGGGCAGGTAAGGGGAGTGCTCCTCTCTGGATCCACTGTAGTGTGAGCTGGACAACTGCCCATCAGGAAAGGTCTGAGTGTAAAATTACTCCTGTTCCAGAGGAGGGAGACAGGCCAAGGACCTTTCCAGGCCTCTTCTAACTTCACTCAGCAAAGGGACTTTATACAAAGATGAGAGAACTAGCCCATCACAACCACTACAAAAGACCGTGCTGGAAAAGGCAGTGACTGGCAAGAGACTGCTGTGGGGAGCTGGGCACAAGCCCTGGTGGTGGTTCCTTTGGGATGGATGCTTTCTTCTTGAAGTCTGTTCCTACCCAAAAAGGAATAAAAACGTCAGAGTTGGGCTAAACATGAGCATCCCAAATATGAAGATTTGCAAAGTACTTCTCCAAACTCTGTCTTATCCCATCTGCAGGGCTGGCAGTGACTGCCCCAGTGTGGGGACACTGAGGGGCTGGTGCCTCAGACAAACCCTAAGGAGAGAGAGCTGCTGTGCCCTGCAACCCCACTGGATTGTTTGGCAGTCAGGGTAAAGACGTTTTGAAATTATGGAAAATCATCATTAATATTGAATGCTTATATTTAAAAAAATTAATTATAAGAATTGCGAAGAATCCAGCCAAACAGGCATATTGCTCTATTCCCACTCAGAATCCATCTCCCACGTCCCTCCTATAGGGCATTTTATCTTTCAGTCTTGTCTCACCACCTCCTTTCTTCCTGCAGTCCTGGGCTGAGGATGTCTGTGCCGTGCTAGCAGGGCATTTCCCTGGTGGGTGGGAATGAATTATGTATTCATGGCTGCACAATGCAAACTCTCATGGCAGAGGAAGCAGAGGTCACAGGCAATCATTTGCTGCCGCTAACCCTCCGCTAGGCTTTCACACTGGAAGGTGGGGTTCCTGCTCATATCCTCACTTCCCACCCCAACACGCCCTCCCGGCTGGATTTACATCAAAAGCAAAGGCGAGAGGCTGAACCGCGATGTAATCAGGGCACTGCTGTGAAAGGAGAAGCAGCAGTGGGCTGCTGGCGAGGGCTGGAGCGCCATTCATCTCAGCTGGGGCTGGAAGCAAAGCCAGCCTTTCCTCTGAGGTGGTCTGGAGGGGTTTGTGGGGACCAGCCCACCTCTCCAGCGTTTTATCCGCTGCAAGCTGGACTCCAGGCTCCTCTCTTGCCTTCTGCTTCACAGCCAAGCGCGAAGTCTTCAGAGCCCTCCTGAAGGGCTGGTCAGAAAATGGGGGGAGATGCTGAGAGGTGGTGAGGGTCTCAGCAATCAGCCATGCCCACCCCTCCCGTGCCCTCATGCTGAGAGCAGCAATGCCTGCTCCCCACAGGGATGTCCTCCCCACTCCATGGGAGATCGTCCCCAAGGCGGTGGGAAACACCAGGGGCTGGAAATGCCAGGTTCAGCACCAGAAGGACAGTCTGGCAATGAGTTTGTCAGTGGTGGATGAGTTCTCACCATGGCCCAGTGGAATCATTAAAGGCAATTTAAGAATACGGCAGTTGCTTCAGGCACTGTTTTTCAGTGAGGTGTTCACTTGCTTTCCCTGTGATGTTAGGAATGGTCTAAACTCCTAGCCCAATGTCTCCCTCACAATTTAAACTTCAAGTCTCTTTCAAAACGTGACAATTTAAGTTGTTCTAGTGAGGGCAGCAAAGAAGAAACCTCAGCTCTTCCCCATCCTAGACGTAGTTAATTGCCTCTGAGAAGAGACAACTCCACCAAGAGAGAAAAATGCAACATCTAAAAGCTGAAAGCTCTTATTTTGATTTTTGAAGACTTCTCACACATCCTTTTTCCACCGGTTTGAACAGCTACTGTCACATCAAAGTTCATAACATCAAAGTTCATAACATCTATCCATCCAGGAGCTAATCACGTTTCTCACAACAAGGAAGCAATTTGGGCTCTAACTTCTCTGTTCTGGGATCCATGCTAACAAATCAGTCTTCCCAGGTCACTTCTCATGTATCCAAGCCATCTCCCTGTACTGCAAGAGAGGCCATGATTGGTAAGGAGGTGCTTGGAGGAAGTCAGTCATTAAACTTGAAACATTCAAGAAAAACCCATATTCAGTTTAGGATAAGCAGAACTGTTGCTATCTCGGTTGCTTTGGTTTCCATTGCCAGACACACACCCAGAAATCAAACATTCCTCTGCACTTCAGAGGAGGGATTGTGACAGAGCAAAAGTGAGTTTGTGGGTGTGTTTCCCTATCTCCCCTTGAGCCTATTCTCTTGGCATCTATTAAGAAATCACTGCACATTATTAAGATATCTCTTAATTAGCATTAACTACATTACACTCCAATTTTTTCATAGGCAAAGCAGATTTCTTTACAGCTGCATAATGTCAATAAATACTCTATCAGCTGAACCTCAACCTCACATATGTTCAGCTTAGGAAGAAGTTGTAGCTTAAATTTGAAGCGTCCATCATTCAGAAGATCTGGTACAGAGACTGTATTTTCCCATCTTCTGGCTGCTCCCTAAATGTGAGTGCAATGTACAGACCTTCAGCTGAGCAGAGCACCTCCTAGAACAGGGTATGGAAGCTATTAAAGTTTAAAATGCAATCATGTGCATGAAAGAGAGGTCATTCTTTCATACTGCTTTGAGTTCAAGGAATAAAAGAAAACAGGAAAGTATCTTAGCTGATTAGAATAGATCAGTGGAAAAGGAATAGGAAAATGGGAGAGGTGGGGGAGAGATCCCAAAATAACTTAGACTGCAGTGTCCACATGATGCCCAGAACAAGGAGCAGGGCAGCTTGGTCAGGACACCGTGACCTCTGGCACATTCCTTCACCCTCTCCTGGCCTCAGCTTGCCCCGAGGACCCAGGCCAAGGCAGGGCAGGGTTCCACACCAGCGTGCACAGGTGTGCACAGGTTATCCTCACAACCATTCGAATTTCAAAGTGAAAAATACCAGGTGAAATGCAGCTCACATGGAAATAGCCAGCCACTGGTCAGGGGCTCTGTCCTTCCCGTGGGCTGAGCTGCCAGCGCAGGGCAGGGATGCACAGGGACAGGGGGACAGAGGGGAGACACCTCTCCCACCTCCACCCTCAGAGGACACCCACCCCAAAACGCCTGTCCCACTCTGGCCTGGTGGCAGGAAAGGCAAAAATATAGGAGAGACACAGCTTATGCCTGGGGGCACAATGTGTCCCTCACCAAGGTGACAAAAGGCAGGGGAGTGGGAGGACGAAATCGAACTCCCAGCTATTCCGTGTGGGGCAGGTCAGAAGAGGCAACCTGCTGTATTAATCCAAGAAGGACAAATAGTGGCAGAGGTGAGGAATATCTCACCCATGCCACATCACTCCCTTTCTCATTGTTTACCTCCACAAAACTTCCCCAAAAAGATAGGGATGCTATTTTTTAACAGCAAAACTCCAGAGAAATGGGGGGAAGCGGTGAACTGTGCTGCTCCAGCAGCATAAAGGTCTACATATATTTTTCATAAAATAATTCATTCTTGACTCAGGTCCCTCTCAACTCCAATATTGGTTGAGACCTGTAGAAGCAATAATTTATAAATTACTCACAGTAGCAAACAAACAGCTTTTTCAGCATCGGCCATAGCTTGTGAAAAAATATATATGCAAAGCCCCAGGAATCACTAAGTATCAACTAAAGAAACATGCCAGGATGGGTTTCTCCATCCATCAGAGTGACCAGCACGTCTAACCTCAGCTCAGAGCAGCAAAAAAGAAATGCTTCCAGCAAGCTACTCTGTGTTTGCTCTGGTGACTAACAGCTTGGGGAGGGGGGAAATTTGCAAGCAATTTATGAGTGGAAAAAAAAAGGTAGCACTTGAATATTATTCATTACAAATTATTCATGCTCTTTTTCATGCAAGTAGTCTGCCCATTCATCAAAATTTTTGCTCCATCCAGGGCTGGGAAACAAGCTGTTACTCATTTTTATTTTCTTGTATTGCACTCAAGGTATAATACACAAAGAAAGTCATATTCTGCCGGTACACAGGCAAGGGACAGAATTACAGAGAGGAAAACTGCAGGCAGCAGAGCCACGGGGCTGCAGGCAGCAATCCTGGGGATGGGGGAGCACTGCTGGGGGGTAAACGCACTCAGGAAGGTCTGTTGCCAACGCGATGGGGGCGAGCCAGGCTTCGCGCGGCAGCCCTCCCTCCGGCACTGTGCCTGTGCAGCGGGGTTAGAGGGGAGCGGGGCACCGCAGCAGCACCCTGCCCTCGCCTGCAGCCCCACAGCCACACTGAGGGTCCCAGGGAGCCTCCCTGCTCCCCGCACACAGCTCCCGGCGCCTGCCCCGCGCCCTCAGCAGTCCCGCAGGGCAGTGAGGGGATGGACAGGGCTGCTTTCCCCGCAGGTGGTCGGCAGCCCCCGGCCCCGCTGCGCGCAGGAGCGGGCGGAGGCAGAAGGCAGACACATGCACCTGCACACGGATTGAGTCATTGCGTGTGGCAGGTACCAGACGGGTCTTTGCATGCATAATTATTCAATCTGCATTTGTGATAATTGCCTGGGCGAAGCCGGCACGCAGGCGGGTGTTATCCTGGGCTTGTTAGACTGCTGATATAAAGGGAAAAAAAAAAAAAAAAAAAGTGGTCGGGCTTGCTTATGCATTCCTGTTTTGTTGTTTTTCCATTTCATTGATTAAAATGTGAGAGAGAATTTAGCCTTAATGAATGTCAAGGACTCTCTCGCTGGAAGTAAAACTAGTTCAGGCGGTGCTCTGCAAACTTTGGGCACTGGGCTGTGCCAAGGCAGAGTGCCCCGACTTGCTGAGCTCCCGGCCCCATCAGAGCAGGGAATGCTGCTTCTGGTTCATCCCGTGTGCCTGGGCTGCTCATCGAGGGGTGAAGTCAGGTGTCCCAGTGGGAAAAGCCAGCCCGGGCTGGCGTGCAGGTGTCAGAAATGCCGTGGCCATCGTTCTGCTCCTGAGCGCTGACCCAGCCCAGCCTGGCCCAGCCGGAGGCAGCAGCTCCTGCTCTGCTCCTGCAGAGTGAAATGTTTACCTAGAGCCCTGCCTTTCTGCAGCAGCTGGAAAGTAGGCTGAAATACAGGAAACATGACATCATTTGCCTTCTCCCAGCACAAGATAGATTAGCTCCTTTGTAAGGGGAAGCAGTGGTGAGAAACACACACCCCCAGCAGTAAATTCCACTATTACAGAGACACATTTATTGGGAGATAACAAAAGAAAGCTGCTTCTGCAGTGACTTTTTGGACAGAAAAGAGAAGACATCTATTTTATTCTTTTGAAGTAGATGCTGTGTAGGAAATGGCTAGCTTTTTACAGCTGGCTGTGTTTTCAGCTATAGCTTTCCCCAAACCTGCTCCTGAAGCTATGTGCTATATGAGTCACTCCATCAAATAAAGAGCAATAATAAGTTATTGTGAGCACTAGGCTTTTAGATTTCTCAGTCTTCTCATCTGAAGAATAAAAATTACCCCCCTCCTGACTTCTTAACTTTGTTGGCCAAACTTTAAAGCTGTGGCTGAAAACCAAGCAAAACTACCAAGTATGCTACTGTACTGCAACTGGTTTCATGTAGTTCAAAGTCAACATTCCTGGGTTCATTTCCCAGCTCTGCCATGGCCTTTTCTTTCCCTTTTTTTTTATTAAACCTTCATCGAGTCATTTGATGAGTTTCTCTTCTGAAAACAAGCCTGTCCTGAAGGACACCAGGAGGTGCAGAAATTCATACAAGCAAATTGCTTTAAATCATTCTTTGCTTGTATAGAAAGCCAAATAAATAATGAAATCAGTTACTTCTTCCTGAAGGAATTAAAAATTAAGGTAAATGGAACCCTCCCATGGCCCTTACATCCAGTAATTTTTTGGAGATAGAGTGTGAAGCTGGTCAGAGCAGGACATTTGGCAGGTCAGGTTGGTGCTTCTGGTCAGCCTGGGTTAGTTGGGTGGGTTAGTTAGTCCTGGGAAGATTTCACAGATTTTCTTCAATTAGGCTCTTGCTACACTGGTTTCTGCTCTTTCCTGTTTCTCGTACCAAAATCTCCCTCTCATTACCCGGCTCCATCCCTGCAGCTCCATTCCTCAGTGGCTGGGGACAGGACCATGTGCCCCCTCAGTGACTCTGCAGAGAGGACACACAATTTTGGCACTGCTCTGGGTACAGGGTGACCTTGCTTGTCTGCAGCAGCTGATGTAGCGCCTTGTGCTTCCCACCCAAATAAAGGAAAACACCTCCGTGTGCCTCTGCACACACTGCTAATTCCCACAGAGCTGGGGAACCTGCCAGCAAGGAGTTTTGTCAAGAGGGCAGATCCTAGCGAGGTCTGATTTCTAGCTGGGAAATGCATTATACATCTGGTACCTTGGGGAATCCATGGAGAAGGCTGAGAGAGGCTGGCAGTGGGTAGCTATTAAATATATTGCAGCTATTATTACTGTTGAGAAGGCAGGCACCAGAATATAATTGAGGGGGGGGTTGAAGGGAAGAAATATAAGCAAAATACAGGCATCACATAGGAAATTAAACCATCTTCAGAAAGCAACCCAGGGAAATGCAAAACCAAAGTAAAACCAGCTGAAACAGGCAATTTTTCTGCAAATGTTTCCACACTGACCCCTTCCCCTGCTCCCCAGGCACCATCAGAGCCCCGTTTTGCACTACAGTGGAACGGTTAAACCCAGCAGAAACCCAGCAAAAGGAAAGGTTGTGTGCTCCGTGTGAGATTCCGCAGCCAAAAGAGCTCATTGACTCCAGGGGTCCCTGGGTCAGAGATCCGCTTGTACCGATTTGGTTGGAGTTATTCTGGGAAGGATGTTGGCTTGTTCTCAGTGGCTCTGCTTGTGCAGCTGGGTGTTTTGGGAATACACGGGACCACGATACCCCGTGAACACTGGTTCTCAGAGGTCAGCGCTGCCGTATCCCTGAGGACTCTGCAGTTTGGAAGAGGGAGGAGGAGGTCTGGGGGCAGGAGCAGGCAAAGTGCAGAGCACTCATTCATTTCCTGGTTTCGGCAGTAATACTTCCTTAAATGCAATACTTCCTTAGAAATAAGAATTAAGGCTCTTCTAACCATTTTAGAATTAAAGACTCCACCCAAAGGCCAGTGAGGAGGAAAGAGAGATTCCCAGCGAGCCTGAGACTCAGCCCACAGTGCATGTTGCTCTTCTGATTTATTGGAGACTGAAGCTCACACTCCCATGGGATCCCCAGCAAAGAACAAACGAAATTAAGGCTGCTGCCTTTGGAAATCAGATTTCAAGACAATTAACTACTGCAAAAAGCTTGCTGTTCACATCACAGTCCCTAAAATTGCAAAATTCTGCCCGTTATTCCTGAGAGATGCTGTGGTAGTGCATATTTCTGTTAATACAAATAACTCTTTCCACCCATAAATACCCCACTAGCTTTCACCCCTCAGTTTTTCTGTTAGTGTCCTAGATCTGCTACTGCCCTAGGAAGAGTATATACCAGGAAAGCATCCTTATTATTCCTGCCTGCAAAGATTGTCATAGGGAAGTAGACACCACATGATCTAAACGCTGTACTGATGGAAGTAAATCACTACATTCTCACTTAAAATGCGATGGCATTCAGGGCTCATGTCAAAATCTGGATCTCTCTGTGCATGGGGTGACGCAGACTTCCAGCAGATAACCCCTACACAAAAGGCAGAAGGAATTGGAATAAAGGTGTGTTGAAAGTGCCCCTTTTATTCCATTTTGTTGAAAGAAGAAGAACTTTAGACATGTTCCCACTCCTTTCTTCTAAGGAAATCAATGGGACTATTGTCACCGTTTTCAAAAGAAGCAAGATCAGGCCTTTCACTGAACACACCAAAACAGAAAGAAATGCGCTTTCCCTTCCCTGGAATACTGTGGCTGTTTGGCCAGCCTGGCTGCCCTGCAAAGATAGGTAATGCTGTGCCAGCTATAGCACGCTGGGACACCACAAAAGCCAATTACACTGAGAAAATCCAATGTATGGGATTTTCCAGCAGCCAGGCCCAGCTCAGATGGTGAAATCTTCCTGGATGGCAAAGCTGAGGATAGAGGTTTGCCACCCACCTCCCTCCTGCTCTCCTAGGGACAAGCAAGTAGATGGAGGCTAAGCTCTTGCCATGCTTTTCTTTCAGAACTCTGCTTCCCAGGGAATTCCAAAACAAAGCTGCTTTTATTCCAAGCTAGACTGGAAGTTTCCCCGTGGAAATGCCATTTGCGCTGAAACACATGCCAGGCTCCAGTGTGACCCGGCCCTTGGCAGTGGGAATCCAGTGCTTCCTTGGCTGGAGCAGAGCACAGGGCATCTGCTCTGGCACACTGGCAGTCTTGTGTCTGCAGCCTGCTGTTGTCTGCATGGGCTTTTGATGAATGAGCCACTGTTGCCTTTATCAGGTATTTCCACAGGATGGTACCGTGTGCTTCTGCTGAAGGTCCTCAGGGAGGTTAATGTGTCACATCCTGCTGGGCAGAAAGGCAAAATCCCAAAGGGCTCCAGACACAGCTCCCAGCACGCAGGAGATGCAGCAGCTCTCTGTCTCCAAACTGCAAAGACACCTGTCCCGGGGATGTGGGGTGAGCAGGTGCTGAGGATCCAGGTGCATTCTGTCATCGAGCTGTTATGAAAGCTGGTGGTGAAGGGACCTGTGAGCTGCACCATCCTGTGCCAATGGCCAAGGAGAGCACAAACCAGCCCTGCACCAATGCCAGCTCCATCGCCACCACCCTGCAGCTCCCCAGTGCTCCCACCAGCAGCTTCCCCAGCACATCCCTGCATCAGCACCCCAATGTGCTGAGCAACACAAATGAAATGTTTTCCCATCAGGCTGGGCGGGCCCTGGGTTTCATTTGTGGGCAGGCCAGGGCTTGTGAAGGCAGCACCTCCCTCCCTGCAGGGTGTCTGGTGATGCCTGCGGCTTGTTAAACCACGCGGGGATTTCATCTTCCCTCCAACTTCCTTGGAAAAACCCAGCCCCAAGGTTTCTCTTTCCCTAACTTCCATAGAGGGAAATTTGGGAGAGGAACTGAGGCAGTCAGATTTGCCTTACAGGGTTTTAAGGATCTACCTGGTCTGTAGAGCATCCTTCTCTACAGCACTGGGACAAGTGATGTTCCACGTGGTCAAGTGCTATTGCCCCTTTATCTTTTAATTTCCAGCCCTGCAAACAAGTACATCTGCCAGGCTGCATGTAAAGAGAGTAATGGGTTCTCTGGCCAGCAGGAAGGTATGACTCATTAATTGCTTTACACCACAGTATAGAAATCCATCAGCATCTGCTCTGCCCCATCTCCTTGTAGAAAAGACATATTTGAACTGCATTTTTCAAAAGAAGCTTCTGTGTGCTCTGCCACTGTTTGCTATGCAAATTTTGGTGTTAATTGCACCAAAATGAGAAACATATTACTTAAATCAGTGCACTCCTCAGATGGGCATCAGTGCGTGCGTGTGATATTCTGCCAGATGTTATTTTATTACTGCAGTTTAATACCTAACCATCTGCTTCCTTCTTATTTTGTCATGGTTTGTATTCTCCCTGGGACCTCTTTTCTGTTACACTGGCTTTTATCATCTGCATTATGTATTAGTATGGCCAGGGCTAAAGGCTGGCAGTATCCAGAGCACAGGATTTGCACAGAGAAGCAAATGAGCAGCAGATCATTAAAGGAAGAGAATGAAACTGATACTCCAGTTGGATCAAAGAACAAAGTTGATAACAAAAAGATAAAATCAGAGTCGAATGCTTGGGGATTAGCTACAGTGATCCCAACTGACACAGAACATGCTATACTCTGGCAAGCACCTTGCAACTTGCACCATCTTGCAGCTTAAAAAAACCCCATAACATTTTAAAGCCTTGGAGAGATTGACTGGACAAAATGTATTTTATCCATTTACTTGAAATTACATCTTTTTGCTTCTTTCTCTGTCCGGACTGCTCAGTGCTGCAAATACCCAAACAGAGACAAAAAGAAGAGACAAGAACAGCCATTTTAGCTCAATTTCCCCATTGCTTAGCACCACGTTACCAATTTGAGCTCAGGCACCTTGAGGGCACTGAGGTGCAGCACAGCAGCTGCACAGCTGCTCACACTGTGGTTGCATAAGGGCAAGTGAGAACAGAAGGCAGTGGAAGATGGAAGAGAATTTATGAAGATGAACACTTCCTTATTTCAGGAGGATAGTACTAACAACTAGGAGAATGCAAAACCCCCTTGGATATGGACATTCTCAGGTGTTTGCCCGAATACAATGAAAAATTATTGGAATTACAGGGTGCTTGCCTTGGACATACACATTCATACCTGAACTGCTTCAATCCCATTTCATAAATAAATTCTCCGTTGATTGAAAAGAATGTATATACACCATTTCATGGCCACCCTGCAGAGGTATTTATCAAATCCCATTTTTGTCAAACAGGGCCACATTTCACTGCCCATGATGTGAATATCTTCCTGATACACTTTAGAATGAGCTACAGTGATTGCACCACGTACGGCCAGGGAAGGGGAGATGTTGAGCCAAATAGTCACAGGCACATAAACATGACAGCAGCAGGCGGATAGAAACTCTCGTTCTTATTTCTCTTTCTTTTCTTAGGACAAGTAGAGAATGTTTATCATTTTTCTCATCATATACATGGAGACATTTTCAAGTGTTTAATGGATCACCAAAATCCAGGAGCCCTAATTGGTGCTGTGGGGACTGGCCACCTTTCTCGGGCTCGGTCTAGGTCTTTGAGGCATTTTAACATTCCTGCTCCAGTGAGGCAATGAGATTGTTCAGATAATTCATTTTGTGAACACATAAAGCAATATTTTCAATAATTCTGACTAATTTGCCATCTTATTGTCTAGTAAGAGATAATGGATAAAAACAACCTGACCTCTTGTAAGTAAAATTCCTCTGGCCACACATAAAATTAACCAGCACTTCAGAGCCTTGAAGCATCATACAAATACTAAGTATTGGTAATTTTCCAGTACACCAAAGACCAAAGAGCACAGCATTTATGAGAAGTATTGGGAACAAGAGGTATAAATCTCACTGGTTTGGGGGACTGTGCTACACCAGGATTGTGTCCTTGCCATGCTATCCCAGTTTGCCCAGTGATGTTATAACTGTTGTGAACATTGCCCTGTAAGGCCATAAAGCAAAATCAGTTGTGTAATAGTAACCCATTTCTGGCTCCCTTTCAGTTAAGAACAAAATTAACTTTCAATTGATTAGGAATTAAAAGCATGGCAGGGAATATAACCCAAATGCACTGCTCAACGGGCAACAGACCTGAGCACCAGAAGCTCCTGCCTCCAACCTTTAAAGCTATTAACCCTGGCATGAATTTTTATTTAGTGTTAATTAGGGGACTGGCAGCAAAAATCAATTAATTAATTACATCTCAGATCCACTGGAAAACATAATGGAAATCAAAGAGGGTTAGGTTATTCTGCTTCCATGGAGGAAAGGCTGCTGCACAGCTCTGGCTGATGGCACTCCCTGTTTCTTTAAGTGTAAAGGAATAAGTTAAAAACAAAAACAAAACAAAAAAAATCTGAACAAGACCATTTCCCCTAGCTGGAACTGCCAAACCCTTCCTTGTCTTGGCCTGTCCATCAGGAAAGCATGTATCCCTGGCTCCTGCTTTCATTTTTGCCTCTGGAGTTCTCTAATCCTGGGGATTTTATGTGCCAGTGCTGCAAAGTTCACCCTCCTCCTGCCGCTTACAGAGCACCATCGACGGGTGAGACCTGTGCAGAAGGTCCAGAAGGTCACTCAGGGAGAAGTTTCTACAGGACTCGGAAGGAGACACCAGCACAGGTCGTCATCTCCCTGGCCACATCCCTCACAAGAACACACACATTTTGCTATTCCACCTATTTCAACAAAATTATGCACGAAGTTTGGGTTTACTTTGGTTTTTAATGCCCAAGGTGCAATTAGCTAACTAATGTTAGTGACAGTGATTAGCGGGTGCTAATTACAATAGAATTTCTGTCAAATTACACAGTGCATAAGTACAGCCTGACAAGCTAGTTCAATTTTTAGGGGAGAGGGGGTGAGCAGTGGTGCTGGCAGTGCCGGCAGGCATCTCCAACATTAACACACCACCCATTTAGCACTGTTTCAGGCAATCAGCTTCCACTGAGGGATTTTTATCTGGGCAGGACTATAGCATTTCTCCTTTGTGGTTTCAAGAGATGAGAATGAAGAGGTGAGCAAGCATGTATATTTGTGGTGGGCATCAAAGAGCCACCCAGAGCACAAAACTCCTGCTGTGACAGCTTTTGTGCCGTGGAAAACGTTGAATGTCGTTACGGGGACGTTCGAGAGCACCTGGTTAACAAGGTCTTGCATGTCCTAAATCAAAGTATTTTGGTGGAGTTAATCAAGAGACAGCCCTGCCCTCAGTGTGCTCCCTGCCAGCCCAGGATCGTGCTGGTGCCGGAGCTGTTTGCAGCGGGAGAACAAGGCAGAGGGAAGCAGCTCCACGAGCCTCTGCCGACGGCCCCGGTGCTCAGCCCATTTATCAGTGCCACCACAGAGAATAAATATTTATAAATGGTGTGTCAGCTCTAATGTGATAAATTATCTCCAGTCATCACGTAGATGGTTCAAGATGTGTTAAGCCGGTTTTAAACATTTGGTTAAGAAAATGTCTGAGAGCAGAGTTGAAGGAGGAGAAAGAAGAAAAAACCCCACACATGTGCCAACAAGAGAAGGACAGAACATTTACCTGTTTGACTTTGTACTGTACTCCTGGCCCCGGGTTTGTGAAGTGCAAGTAACCTGTCGAAGTACATTAAAACTCTCTTGACTTACCCCAGTTTATTGTAAATATTACAGCAAATCCATTGTAAACAGCAGCAAGAGGCTTTTGGGAACCCATTAATCAAAATAAACTGCTCTGGAAAATGCCTCTGCTCAGCTTGTTTAACTAGTGCTGCAGCTCCATACTGCATAGCTGATTTCAAAATATACAATTTATTGCCTAGGATGTCTTTGCTCAGAGCTAGATCTAAATTCCTCTGGGTACTTTAACATACAGTTAATCAAAGCACAATGCCACCCCTATCATATTTACAATCTGGCAGGCAATTAGTCAATAATAAATAAAATGCATTGGAAAGACAAATGATATTACTGTGTATGTATCAATGGGCTTATAGGCTCAAAAGATTTATCAGTACCACCGGAGAGAGTAAATATTTATAAATGGATGTGTCACTCATAAAGTGATAAACTATCTCTAGTCATCACATGAAGAATGCATATTTTCAAGTTGACATACTTTATTATCTACCTAATCATTTTTCAAAAGGTGTTTTTCAACTTTATTAGCTGTATTTAACAACTGGAGGAACTTATTATCATCATTACTGAGTTGAGGTTGTGTGAGCAAAGCCCCACTCAGGATTTCCACTGCAGGTTGTACAGAGGGAATAATAGATTTTCTTTCTCCTGTTATGCTTTGGCCCCAGAGTACTCAGAGTCCTGCAAACCCTATTTCTGTGAGTAGAACCACTTTAAAAAGTTTAAAAGCCATAACATTCCCCCAAATAAAAATTTCAACATTCACAATGTTTAAATTTCAAATGCCATTGATATACAGACACTGGACACCCGTCGGGACTCAAACATGTTGATTAGTTCTACCACAGTTCCCTGCTGGGAGGGAGCAGGATTTGAAACCTCAGTACAAAAAAATATTTTCCCTATAATTCTTTTCTCACCGTCTCAAAAAATAGGAGCCCTGTTTATACCCAGTCCTGACAATCTAAATGAGTGACTTACAGTGTCCAAACTAAAGTTGTGTTTTAAAACCCACTGATTTTTTGTATAAATACTTAAATAAGAGTACTTTTTAGGAAAGTAGCTTGTGTTAGCAAAAGTGTGAATAAAGTGGTATTTGCATAAAATTTAAACCAATATAACTGCATCCACACTTAGAAATGCTCACAGCAATAGCACAGAAAACGAGCAATTTTTTCTGCTTACATCCTCACCAACAGGCCATTAGCTAATGGTTAACGCAGCCATATTTATTTATAGAACTTTGATTTTCATCCTATTATATTTTATTATATTGACTGAAAAGCTAAAGTGGCTACATTCTGACGTACGCATTGAAATGTTTTAAGACCATTAATAACCCAGCAACTAAGATTTTCTTTAGAACTAAAAATACCAGGAGCTAGGTCCTTGCACTTGCCCAGCCAGACGCCACAAGCAGCTGGGACAGATGTTTGGATGGCTGCTGTACCTCTGGGTTTCCCTGCCCCAGGGGATGGAGCTGTGCTCGGCTCGCACAGGGAAGCTTGTGAGTAAGCATCGGAAACTGGATATTCTCCACATTTGCAAATCTACCATGCCAGTTAGACCTGATAAAATTTTAAATGTTCCCTTGAATGAAGTTTTTTAAACGCTGCTGTTGTTATCCCACTCATTTTACATCGGAGTTTGGCAGCGGATGCCATTAGCGAACATTCAGTGTCAACAGTGTCATGATGTTGCTCTTAGAGATGTGTCAAGTACTGTAGCATGATCTTGTTGCATTTAAAATTAACCACAGCAGTAAGACTGTGCCAATTTCTTGTATTAGATCCAGAATGAAGCCAGCGAACGTGTCAGGTGCGCAGAGCGTGTTTCGAGAATAAACAAGCAACAAAGGAAACTCCTTTCTTGTGCTGCTTTTTTCTTGCCACCACAACTTGTCACACAAATTAATTGTTAGGGAAAAGCCTTTTTTTCTGCTCTGCTGTGCCGAGCAGCCTGAGTCTGCAAGGGGAAAGGAGAGATGGTGGCTGGCCAAGGGCCCCAGAGCCCTGGGAATCCTGTAAGGCAGCCCCTTACAACCTGGTTTTAACTTGCTTCTCATTCATTATGCTTCACAGAAACTTTGGAGGCAAGACAGGAATTTAGATAAACCACACAGATCTGGTTTCTCAGGAAAGGAAAAAAACCTGTGTTTTAGATGTGTGTTGCCCAGGTCATGATATTTAGCAGATCTCTGACTAAATGTGCTTTTTTTCCTGATGTAGTCACAGAGTTTCTCTCTGCAAGTGATTTCTCTGTCTAAATCTTCAGTTTCTTGGAAACCACATGACTGATGGTCCTCACTACTCGAGCTTGAGATAATCTATTGCACTTTAGCTGCAGAGCTGCCCACTCAGCGTTACACACGGCTCTGGTTTGCACCACTTGTTTTACGAGGTATAATACCAGCTTTATATCCTTTGTAGCTGAAATGCTGACAATTTTTTTTCCTCTATGATTCAGACTGGGGGAAAGAAATGCATTTGTTGAAGTGAGAAATTCTTATGTTAAACGACTTTAACCTTGCTTATTCACATGAAAAGGTTCAGGATAGAAACCCTGTAGTGTGCGTGCAGAACCAGGGCTGTGACAGAGACCAAACACGGGAAAAACCAAGAACAGCTTGCCCGGGGCCTGGGCAGCCAGGAGCAGGACTGATGTGTGACCCAGGGACACATCAGCCCTCACCCAGGACACTACTCAGGCTTGGATGTAGCTTTGGTTAGCTGCAGATTCCACTGCAGTAGCTAAGGGGTCACAGGCAAACATCACATTCATTACAAACTTTTTAAAGTTTGTCTGTGTTTCTATCAAAACACTTTATCAAAACCTGGGCCAGTTGAATATTCCTACAGCCCACCCGCTTCTTAGCAAGCAAACAAACCAGCTCCAACACTCCCTCTCCAAGACCTTGTGTGTGTTCTGCTGGGGAATATGTGCTCCTGCCTCACTTCTCATCCAGCTTCAGTTCTGCACTGTGCCAGCAAATGCCTGCGCTGTCCTGGGAATTGCTCCTCAGCAATGGCCGAGCCAAACACCAGACCCAGCCCTTCTCCCACTTCATTCCCTGCATGCTCTTCCTTGCATTTCTGCTGGCTGAAACAACCTAACTGTGTGCCTGAGGCACAGCTGACTCTGTGCACGACTGCTCAGCCCCACACTCCCCTCTGTCTGCAGAGTCCTCCTAACCCATCACACCCACAGTGACAAACAACCCGGTGATCCTCAGTGAGCAGCTACCCTCTGGCAAGCAGCAGCCCCAGCTCACAGTGGTGTCCCAAAGTTTTTTAGCAGGATGAATATTGCTAAATATTGCTAATAGCAATATTGAGTATTGCTAAAACATCAGACAAAACTCCTCTGGGCCAGAGGGCTGGTGAATTGACCCAGCAAAGAGAAGGGTCTCCACACACATCATCACTGCCCACAGCACAGTCATCCCTTTAATGTGTAACAAGAAGGCTTTGGGAAGTCCAGTCACCTTAAAAGCTTTTGGAAAAAAATCACTTTGTCCCTGTTTCATAACAGAGCAGTGGAGACCATGTCTTCCTAATAATGCTGCTTGTGCAACTGGGGCGTCATTACACCATCAACCAGAAAAGCTGCCGGGCCCTCAGTTCCAGGGCCCAGCCCAAGGCCCTGCCCAGCTCCTGCAGTGCCTGTCTGGGTGCAAGGGTGAGCTCGCTCCGAGCTAAACCCTGCTGCTTTCACCCTGGGAGCACAGCCAGGCTCCCCACGTCGGGTGGGCACTGGTGGGAGTGGGGCAGGGGGCACTGTGTGAGCCAGAACAGCCTCCTCCCGTGTGAGCAAGCACGGCCTTGTTTTACATGGCTGGGATGAGGTTCAGTTGCTGTCTGACCCAATGGAGATGTTTCCTAGGGATGAGAATTTTTTCGAGAGCTTGCAATAAAGCAAACTGCTGGAGGCAAAATAACAAAATGGGGAGTGTGAGCTCTTCCAGTGGGTCAGCTGAAGCTAATGCTTTGAAAATAGCAATCTTTCATCCAGCTGCATTTCACCAAAACATTTTCAAGACAGATATCAAGCGACCTGCAACAAATCACCCAGGAACCTAGGTTAGAGCTGAAATTCCAAGGAAATCTGAGTGCAGGGAATAGTGGCTGAGCTCAGACGTGGGAGAGTAGACTTATGCTGTGAAGGATTATTCTGTTTTTCAGTAACAGGTGGGGAAATGATCTTTCAAGTTGGAGATTTCTCTGCTGAAGGTGGCTGAGGAATAAGGAGGCTCAGAAGGACATTTGAAGGAGCTGACTCCATACAGCAGTACACCATGCAACTGGCATTTTACTTCTAGCAGTTGAGCAAAATTGCAAACATCTGGTGGATTTTTGGAACATTTTAAAACATTTCTTTCAAGGTACGTTATTGCTTTCTCAAAAATAAATACACATGCCACACATTTCCCCTTTTGCAGATACAGTGAATGTGTATCCCAAGCAGCATTTATTAGCTGTTCTACCAAATCCCTGTGCTGCAGTGGTGGGACTCAATTTTACTTCTTTTTTTTCCCTGAAGCCTGGTAGTCCCCCTGTACCAGGTGAACGAGTGCATTCACACATGATGAAGGAGGAGAGGGTGGTCACAGCACGGCTGTGTTATCGTTGTACTCACCCTCCCTCCTTGGGCACAGCCCCTCAGCAGAGCATCCCAACTCCACGGGGCACCGAGAGGGGGTTTCTGAGAGGTGAGTGGAAAAACCTGATTACTTTATGCACAAGGGATTAGAATCAAACACTGCTCCCCAGAGGTCCTAAAAGCAAAGGATAGGTTTTGAGAACTGCATTCTTGCATGTGGAGGGATGAACTGATGACTGCTCTGCTCAGTTCCCTATAGTAAACATCAGGAATAGAAAGGCAAAAAATTAAAATCTCAGCTCACAAATTGTCTCCCTGTGTGCATGTCTTGCCACCAGTTAACACTTACTGCTGCCTGCCCCCAAATCCTTCCTGTCCCTCCCTTCGTTTGCCAGTGCTGAGAACATAAACATCCTCTCCCTTGCTCAAGGTCATCTCCATCCCCCAAGCAGGCCCCATTCTGCTCATCCTCCCCTAGGTCTGCACTGGTGCCAGGCAGCTCCTTTTGCCTGCAACCCTTGCACTGCAGTGAGCCAGCAGTGGGAACCAGATGGAGACAACCACAAGACAAGGTGAGGCGACCCTCCAAGGCGAAGGGCACGGAGTCAACAGCACACAGCTGCTGGGAATGCTGCGACCAGTGGGGGATGCAGGGCTGCACACCATGCATTTTAACACGGCCTTTAATTGAATTCATTATGAGAACCACATCCCCACATCATGAACACCATACGGTATTTTGCAGCTGTGGTCGTAACTCAGCTTCATCAAAAACCTGCAGCGCTGAGGAATGAGCAATAACAACGGTGTGTCACTGGTTCAAAGATTATTTTACAGTGTAGGGCTACAGGAAAGTACACACAAAGTCAGGAGTAAAGTTGGGGGCTTTGATTTCCTTAATTTAATGTCAGTTTTGACATATCAGAAGCAGAGACTCTTTTCCATATGGATTAAAAAACAAAAAAATTAGCAAATAGCACTGAAAGTGCAAGGTCAGTGCTATTGATGTACTTATGGGCTGTGTAACATCAATGACAGTGCCCACATTGAGCAGTTCCAGGGTTTGTTGCTGCCACATGGCCGTACCACACTCAGTCCCTCAGCTTCCCTCTTCTCCACCTTTCCTCTACTCTCAGAAAACAACTACATGCAGCATCAGAGACATGTCGGAAGCAAGGAGCGAGTGCTGACAGTCCATGCGCTTTAGCAGCTGTTACCTTGAGATAATGAGGTCAGTCCTTTACAAAGTGAACTCCATAAAATCACCGTCCTGTCCGGAATGACACAAAGACGTCACAACAGACCTCATACAGTCTTGGCACAACATGTGACATATTTCCACAGATTTCTCTTAACTAAAGCCTTACTGAGTTCTCCTGCACCCCTGTGCTCAGGCAAAGCCCATATGGGGACTTGGGGGGCTGTTCCCCCACTCACAGGGATAAGCATGTAAGGGGCAGGCAGGTGGATGTTACAGGACCATTTACAGGGCAAAGGCAATGCTTTCTCTTTTCCATCATACTGCAACTAAATGCTGGCAGTGAATAACTTGTATTTCTCCTCTCTTCTAGGGTGTCAGTCTCGGGAGACCTCCCCTGCACTGTGCACATGGGCACACGTGCACACACTCATCTACCCAAAATAACTCCTGCTTGATCCACTCCAGATAAAAACCTTACAGGCTGTGGCCAGGAGCCCTTTCTGTCTTTGTCCTATGATAAACTTTGTTCAGCAAGCCAAAGGACAAAGCCCCTGGAATTTCAACTTGGCTGATTATCCCTCTTTCTTCTCCCTGTCTCAGAAGTTCAGTTGCTTCCAGCAGCTCTGCTGCCTTGCCTTAGCTGAGGGTCTCTTTAGGAGGAAACCACAGTTCCCTTAAATTGAGCTGGGCCAGAACTGAAAATTTCAGAGTTTTGGCAGGGCTTAGGTCTGAAGCTTTACTGTGAGTCTCCTTAAAGACTGAGAAAAGGAAATTTCACAGAATGAATGTTTAAAAAAGGAAAAAAATCTGTAATCAGTCTAATTTGATAACCAATTTGTCTCAGCCATGCTCTCACCCTTGCTTTTGAAATGAATGTTGTTAGGAGACAAATGTAAGCAAGCCAGGCTGGAGTGTGAAATCCATCACAAGCACTGCCACCAGATGTGTTTGCTTTATGAACTTCGGATTTCCTGAACCTCTTGGTTAAAAGCATGTCTCTATGACTTGAGATCAGGAGTGATGAATTCAGCAACTAATGACCAAATTGAAGTTGTTTTTGAAAAGTTTCTTATTTCTTGAGAAATTTCATCAGATGAGGTTGTTCATTGTGGAATACATGCTCCATTCAAACAGTTTGAAATTTTCCAACAATGATTTGGTTCTCAGACTCGCTACCTGGATGCAAAATAATCTAATATGGTTATGTTTCCAGGTGTAAATGCTCAGTAATGAACCCAAACTTTCCTTCTGAAGCCTTGCAGCTGAGCCTATGAGACTTGTTAATCTCTAGAAATACAGACTTCTAATGCAAACTATAAAATTATCCATTTGAGGCAAATCCTAGATGTCTAAGCCACACATGCATTGGAAAAGGCTTGTTTATATGGTTATAAATCTCTTGCAGAAAGAATAGAATTTTTGATTTACAAAGAAAGCTGGAAAGAGGAAGCCACTTCATTTGCAAAGTCAGTGTTCAAGATCACGGGTGACATTCTTGTCTTCTGACTTCCCTGCTAAACCATTTTTAACATCATCATGCCAAGCCACCCTGCAAACGCACCCATATTTGTATAGAACTTGCTAGTACTTCTATCATTTAAACCAAGGTTTAAAATCAGTATTTTAGCTCATGCCACCTCCTGCTTGCACAGCACACATGGAAGATGCCCCTTTCCTGGGGGCTCACAGCCCCAGACAAAACACTCTGGGGGGAGCATCTCCCACAACGAAACACTGACAAAGCTGGAGGTGACCACAGCTGCCCCAAATCCAAGTTCAGTACCATGTTTGCAAACATCATCTCTCCAATAATATTTCTTACAAGCACATATGTTTACAGAAAGCAGGCTGGATCTGTATAGGACAGAAATTGTAATTTTTGCACACTTCCCTCAAATTTCCCTGCTGGGGTCAAGACAAAACAACTGAACTGCTTGTTCGTCCTCCCTAATTGAGTTCCTTGTGTCTGGGACTGAGGGGCATATGAGGCATTCCCTTCACCTCCCCACATTTTGGGGCTGGATGCATTTCTCCCCGCAGAGGACACGCTCAGGGAGGAACTTGCTCAGCAGCACAAACACCACTGAAGCAGGCCCAGGCTGGGCACTGCCACAGGTGCCACCACAGCGCCCCAGCACAACCCCGGCCTTCCCATTTTTCTCTTACCTCCCTTCGGCTCTTGATGACCATTTCTGCCCCAAAAAAGCATGGGGGATGCTACTCCTTTTCCTGCTTATCTGAGAGCCCAGCACAAAGGCAGTTACGAAGCAACCTCAGTGTAAATTGATGATCAGGCAATAAAACTGTCTTTAGATAAGTAGAGCAGTTTGCATACGCCTTTGTGCGTGCACCTGCCTGTTCAGCGAGTCATCACTCATTTCACAGCTCATTTCGCTGACTGTGGTCTGCAGGTTTTATCTTTTTAATTGGGCAAACAATACACACCTTGTCTCTGCACATAAAGTCCAGTGCTAACGTGCATGTCTCCTACAAGTTGGTGGTTTGGCTTTTTTTTTTTAATCAGCTCTAAGTAGTGCTGTGTGTTTAAGGTGGACGTGTTCTCTTTTCGACAGTTCCCTATCTGTAATGCAAACACTCAAATTTCTGCAAGGATTTTAATTCTGTCTGAGGCCAGTCTTCAAGAGCCCACATCAACATCCATTGAAGCCTGAGGGGCGGACTCCCTTTGATGTCAAATGACTTTGGGATGGACCCAGCAGGGCTAAAAAGAAGAGTGGGCCCCTCCCTCCCCAGCAAGGACTCTAAAGCAGAATAGCGTAGTAGTAGAAATTTAGCAGTTACTCTATTTCATGGGGTTTCTCTGGGAAATGACTGGGCTTTTTTTAAAAACACACAAGCAGTGCATTATCCAGAGAGAGGCTTTTGCATCTCTGCCGAGGCCAGCAGAGTTAATGCATTTACAGTCTTGACCTGAGGAGAAGTTAATGCAAAGAGCAGCTGAAAACTGCCCAAGCAGAGCATGATCCTCCAGCAGTGTGTTCTCCCTCCTTCTTCTACACCTTTCACCGCTCCCTGCTCCCAGTGTTTCCAGTCCCATCCCGCAGTCCCTGTGCATCTCTCACACAGCCCTGCACGCTCAGCCCGCAGATGCCGGGGGATGCTGGTGGCTCCTCCATCACCTGCCCACAGCTCTGCACAGCCCAGCGCTGACCCGGGGGTCCTGCCTGAGCTACCGAGAACGGGAAACTGTGCACCAGCCCAAAAGCACCAGACCTGGACGAGGCTCTCCCAGCGAGGTGCAGCACCCCTCCCTGCAGCAGTTTGAGCAGCGAGGCCGGAGAGAACCACTCAAAAAAACACACACCCACACACGCTTTGCAGCATGATTAGTTTTTGGCTAAGACACACTGAATGTAGGGGGGGAAAGTGCTGTCTTTGTTCGAGGATGCAAATGAGCATCTTTTTTAGAAGCTGAGAAAGAGCCCCGACTAACCAAAATTGCGCATTGACTGAAATAAGCCAGGCTGCCTTTCAGATGTAGACTTCAGACAGAAAATGAAACATATCAAAGTGTCTGATTTGACGTGGCTTGCAGCTGCAAGGCAAAGCGACTGTCCCATTTTTTTCCCCTGAGGCAAACACTCAAGATTTTCTTGATCTTATCTTTGTCTTTCTATAAGTCTTTGAAAACCATCTGTAGAGATTCATAAAGGGTATTTGTGTTTTAAGTAAACTGCAGAAGTGATCTATACCGAACAGATGGAAACAAATCAAAAAGCTTAACGGGATGCAGAAAAACAGCAACACTTAGAAAAATACTAGATATGAATGAGTAGGCAGGTTGTCTCCCATTTGTATTACATTTGGTGTGGCATCTCTTTCCTGGAGCTCTCTCTGCAGCCCGCACAGTGAGCTCTCAGCGTTCCTCTCCTGTCCTCGCTCACAGGCTGCAAAACACTTCCCAGCTACGTTTGCTCTTCTGGACAAGCACCCCTTCGATGGGAATTGTTCAGCTCCTTGGCAGAGCCCTCATATCCACCCGGAGCCCTTAGTGCGGCTCCCTCACAAATAGATTGCATTTGACAGCAAAGGGCTCTGATTTTTCACGGCTTGCCAAAACATTTCTGCACAGGGAAGGTGGGGGAGAAAAGTGCTACAAATCAATCTCGGCGTGCTCAGGGATTGTGCGGTTGTTTGTTTGTTCTGGGTGATGTTTTTTTCTGACAGACGATTTCAAAGAAGCACAAGACTGCTTCCTCAGTACCAGCTTTTCATAGAAGACACAATAAGGTGCAAAATGATGTGTGTTACTGGAGTGAGTGGGCGTTAATGGGACTTCCTGAGAGTACTAGCAAAACCCACAGAGAAAAAGAGAAAAAACACTTTAAAAAATTTTTCCCTGGTGTTTCAGCTGCAGCCTTTTGTGTTCTCTCCTGTCATCATTAGTCAGAGCCCTAAAATTTGAGGAGGATGCTGTGACACTGCTGGAGAGCATCAGACCTGGTTCAGATCAGTCATTGTAACCCTGAGCAAAACCCATCCTTGGCCTCATCTTCACTGCAAAGACAGTTTTTACATCAGCATAGCTCTGACTTTGCAAAATTCCCAGCAGTTTTTCCGGAGAGGTTGGTCCCTGCTAACACAACGGCTGAACTCTATAATCCCCTCCATAAATTTATCAGCTTCCATAATAAAACCACTCGGACACAGTGTTGCTGCACAGATGTTTCATAGCCTCAACCCTTCAGCGGCAGCAATGCCTGTTTTCTTTCCAGCTTACATGTATTAATGGCCAGTTTGTACCTTTATTTCCCCTCCTCCTTTTCTGTCCCATTTTTTACTCACTAGTCCCTAACAGGCCCAAGGCAAAGGTTAAGGTAAATTCCAGATGGGAGACCTGGGAGGGAGAAGGCTGTTGGAGTGACATCAAAGCACTCCTCCACTTTGTTTCTGTAGGATGTTACATGATATAAGTTCAAGATAAATGTGTGTTTCTATTGATCTACTCAATTTATTATGAAGCCAAGACACAGTTTCTGCCTTAGGCATCCCAAGAGATGGGTGTTCTTATCCTACAGTCCTGCCTGGTCCCCAGGATGGACACTAGGGACAGTCCTATCCCTTTGGACTCTGGGACTTTTTGGTTGGGGTCCCCAGACACACAAGAAAAGAGCACTTCAAGTGAAGAAATGACAGGGTGTGCTTTGACCCCATGTCATCCTTCCCTTACCGAGATGAAAGCCCAGCAGCTACAAACTATAGGTTGAGTCCAGCGCAGACCAGATGTGTTCCCACTGCTGTCAAAGGGAATTCATCTTTGACTATGCTAGAGCTGAGCAGGACAATGCCAAAAGCATCTGAAAACTCAGTTCTCCTCTCAATGCCAGCAGGCAGAGCCAGAGCAAATCCTTCACATCTCACTCGGCATGGGGCTCAGGACACGGAGCTCCAGCATGACCAGCTCTGCTGGGAAAGGCCCTTTCATGTCTGCCCACCATTCTCTAGGACAATCACTGTGGTGTGCTACACACTGTTTCTCATCATCTCTCTTAGCCATCGATCAAGGAAATGAAACATTCCTCCGTATTTCTCTGCTCCTTCCAGAAGGGGTCATTGCCTTCTGCTCAGCCTTGCCATCTTCCTTCTCCAGAAGTGAACAGGCAAAAATCAACTTCCACCCTTGTTCATCAGGCCACAGTCATGAGACCATGCGTGGATGACATCTAGGGCATTATCAGCCTGAATATGTCTATTTTTACCCCCATCTGGACCTTAGCCAGCACCATGTTCTGCCTCCTGAGCAAAGCACAAGACATCCCATGCTGTCATCCCAATGGACCTTTGATATTTGGATCCATGCAAATGCAGATTCCCAGTTCTATCCATCTACCAGCCTAGAGAGCCTTGCATGCAAAAATAGAGGCAATACTGTGACTGATATTTTTAGAAAGGGAATGCATATGTAAATTATTCCCCTGAAAATGTCTCCGTGCGTCAGACTCTCCCCTGATTCAGAGAACATCCCTTCTATCTTTTCCTCAAGTACACGCTGCGTACAGAGAAGCTTAACATCTCAGGCAGAGAAGGTTGCTGCAAAAGTGATTCATCTATCACATCCTTCACAGCTTCGGTAAACTGGAACGGTGCGAATTTCTCTGCCCCCGGTCTTGGCTGCTCCAGAGCTCCCCGGCTTCCCTCCCATTCACAGCTTCGTGCGCACAGCGGAAGGCGAGGAGCGCGGCTGGTTTCCTCACCTCCCTGTCCCCAGCCTCCCACCGTATGCTTCCCGCTGAGGATGCAGCCAGAATCCAGACAGGCCCATCTGGCGGGAGCGCTTCCCGGGCTCGGAGGCTGCGGGCGGAGGTGGCCGGCGGTGAGGAGCGGGAGCTGCCCTCCGCACGCACCCGCCCGAGGGGCTCACGCGTGATTCCCGCATCCCGGCCACCCCGCTGGCGAAGGCTGAGCTTGCTCCAGGGCTGCTCGGCCCCCGGCAGGCGAGACATCCCACCCGTGCTCACGGATGCGGAGCCTCCCACGAGGAGGAGGCACTCCCAGCCACCAAAACACGCAGCTGCGTTTCTGCACCCCCTCACATTCACAGCCTCCATCCGCGCACCCTGCCCAGAACTCCTCCAGTCCCACAGGCTGCTCGGCAGCTCAGGCAGGGCAGGAACCGTGTGCAGGCGACTCGCAGTGCCCGGAGCTTTGGGAGGTAAACAGCACAGTCCCCGACGTTGTGTTCCATCACTGTCCAGAAGCTATTAGGAAGCTAATTAAAATGAATAGATCACTTAAGTATTCAGAGTTCATATCCCATTAATTCAACAGCGGAAGATACAGAGGAAAAGACAAAGGCTGAAGAAAAGGCCAAGGACGGTACAGCAACGTTCCTCAGTGTGGATTTTTTACCCTCCATTCTTGTAATACAAAAGATAAGTCTGTCTCCTGGCTTATCTAGATACATTTGTAAAGATTAAAAACACACTTCTCTGCCTTTGCATTCTGCTGTAAATGATTAGCCCATCGTTAAGCAGGCACTCTGCCAGCCCCAAGGTTCTGATTTAAGCCACAAAGACAGGGAAATTGAGAGGGAAACCTGCTGCTGCCTGAGTGGAGCAGCCAGGCAGGCAGGACCCTCTTCGCTGCCCTCACAGGCAGATGGGGAGATGGGGCTACACATGCCGTTCTACAGGAGAGGCTGGCCCCAGTTCCTGCACCAGGAAAAAAGAACATTTTCCTGCTTACTGGTCTTGTTTGGGAACATGGACATGGGTACCCAGGCAAGGGCATATCTCCCACCTAGAGCAGCCCAGTGACCTCATCTCCAAGACTCCACTGGCTATGAGATGGTAGTAGCAGTTTCCAAAGCCTTGGGCAGGACCCAAGGAGGTGCTCCTGCAGAGAAACTGCTGTCCCCAAGCACATCCTGAATATCCAGCTCGGCACGAAGGAGCAGGCTGCAGAAGAGGAGTCAGGTAGCTCAAAAGGTGGGAAAGGGCATCACACCTTAAAAAAGCCACTGAAGAATAGCTGTTGCACTGCCCTGTAAGACCTGGATGCTGCTCTGCTGCAAAGATCTGTTTGCAATGGTTCAATGTGAGGCCCTAAAGAGAGAAAAATCCAGGAGTGGCTCTGGTCCCAATCCCACCTCTCACTGCCAGGTTTATGCTGCTCTATCACTCTGCTTCATATCTCTTTTTAAAACTAGCATTGCAGGCACCTAAGTCCTCCCTCTCTCCCTGAAAGTATTCCTAGGTCAGAGAAACTCAGCTGCAGGCAACCTGCTGAAGAATATGTGTGCTGTACCCCAAAACTCTTAGTCCTACGGCTTGGAGCTCTTCAGCTAAACCTAACTCAAGGAAATGCATTTCTTTGTCACATTCCAGACCGGCACAAATTAATGTATCGGCATTAAAAGTCCATGAAAAATGGGGTTAATTACGGAAACGATGACCTTTATATACAGCAGCTCAGGCATGGGCTGCTCTCATACATCATCATGCTAGGAAGAGCCACTTACTGACACACAACAGCAAATAATAAATAATAAATAATTAATCCATCAAACTAAATTGAACTCTGTGTAATGTAGTCCTGACAAACCATAGATTAATTTGCCTAATCCATCATCTGTTAATCCTTCATCCCCAAGAAATACACATAAGTGCTGCAACTGTGTCATTCAAGCCTATTCCTACAGGCAGGGTGACTCAGGTACAGCCTTCCTGAAATCCATCAAGTGAGTTTCCCACCCTTAGCTAATACTGCCAAAGCACTGCAGATTCCTTATGTCAAAGGTGGATAACTGGAGCATCAGAAGTTCTGGATTTATGAAGCCACAAAAATAACAATCAGGGTTTTATATTGTCTGTAACTAAGACAATTGCACTCAGCTTCGCACATTGTTTGCACTATATAAATAATAAATGCTAATATTCAATGTTAAAGGAAACTGGAGCTGTAACCCATACTAGTAGATCTACACAATAAAGCTTATTGCATAAAAACTTGCACATTAGGAACAGGCTCTTGATTAAAGGAGGAAAGGAAGAGGTTTTTAGGTTTCAAATGAATTATCTTGTGAGTCTGTTTAGAGTTTTCCAGAGCTGAGGAGCTACAGCTGGAGAAGGTACGGCAGCAGTGGGGGAGCCCACCTTACTACAAGTACTGGAAACTGAAAATATGTTTCTGTAGCCACCAGGTGCAAAATGGTCCCAGAAAAGAGCAACCACTGGATTTAAGTACAATAAAATCTCTCAAATATTCTGTGGTAACCAGAAGCTTGTGTATCAAACTCAGCTGAAGGCAAAGGTGCAAACCAGCAGCTGGTACTGAGCTCTGTAGCAGGAGATGGCAGAAAGGCAGGCACCCAACTATCTTTGCTTCTCAGATCCACTCAGTTTCCTAGCCTGGTGGGGAAATTTTGTACAGGATTCTTAAATACTACAGGAACCCAGTAACTTTTCCCCAGTTCATACCAAATAACAAGTTCCACAGCAGTGGAAATACTCACTTATCCAAACCATTATTAGACACAAGAAAGGTGCCTACACCCACACAAGAGCTGGAATTCCGTGTCTGGTTTTAAACAGAAAGCCAAGAAGCCAACAATTAAATACTTTCCCTTCCCATAACAGATTACTCCAAAGTCAAGTTGTTTCCCAGTCTTATTGTCAAATCTAATTAATTTGCTCTTTGCAACATCGCTTGCATTAACTGTCAAAGCAACATTGCTTTAACTGTCAAGTGACACCAGGAAGTGACAGTGCCAAACCTGCCCGAGAGCTGCAGTGGAACCCTGCAGCTCTTTTCCATTCCACATTAACCCCTCGTGTTCACACCCAGCTTGTGCATTGTGGCTGCCGGATCCTCTCCGAGCTGCTGGGTGAACGTGCAGGCCTGCAGGACCCTTTTCAGGCAGAGGGACAAGGGGTGTTGCACCAGGAGGATGCCTCTTGTGGCATCAGCACAATAAAAAACCATGAAAAATGTCCCAGAGATGCAGGAGCAGGAAGGACAGCAGGAGGGTCATGTTTTGCTGCCTTACTTAGCAGCAAAGAACAGCAACTTGCATTGGTCCTGCCCCACTGCAGAAGTCTCCATTCCCAAGTAGTAAATACAGTTTGAGGGAAAAAGCTTTCAGATAAGCAAGGCAGGAGAGCTGGGTGGGGGACAGACAACACAGGCACCATAAATCCAACCAAGGCAGGACCTTTGCTACACCTCAGTGAGAGGGCACTCACTGCACTCCTCATGCAGTCTCTGGACTTCTATAGAATTACAGAGTATTAACGTGTTTGTGCATGGAAAGTACAGTAATGGCTGGAAGCTGGAAACCAAGGGTTAATGGAAGAAGCCACAGTCACCTGTGCAAATGCATATTTAATGTTCTCAAAGGACAACTATGCCAACTGCTCGGCAGCCAGGAACTCTTTCTTAAGAGCTACTGTCATAAGCTTCTGATCTAGTTCATAAATAATCATCAAATGAAATGATTTATGGATTTGCTGAACTAAAACTTTCTCTGTTCTTCCTCAGCTCCTCTTCCATGTCTGAGAGAGGAGGGGGACACAGCAGAGCTGCAGGAGTTTGGGCTGATGTCACTGTGCACAGGTTAAAGCACATCTTGCTTTGCCAGGGGCAGGGTAGGCAGCTGGACCTGGCACAGGGATACTCTCAGGATGGGTTTGTGTGGGTCCTCAGGACCTTCCCCGGACCCCAAGAGCTGTGTCCATATCTGGCACCTGCCCCAGGCTGTGCTGCTCCTGCCCTGCACAGCATCCTTCAGGTCTTGGCTCATGCCAGGCTGGAAAAACATATCCCAGGGCAGTAATGGTTAGATTATTAGCCAGACATTAATCTCAGAAGTCCCAGTGCATTTTCTCCAGTTATCCCTTTACTTAGAAGAGCCAGACTGAATATAATCTGACACACTCAAGTGTTATACGATTATCACTTTATAAATAAATGTCATCACATTTAAATCACAACCCAGTCTAACTTTGAGGTCAGCCCTGCTTTCAGCAGAAGGTTGGACTTGGTGACCTCTCGAGGTCCCTTGCAACCTAAATTATTCTTTGATCTGTGATTTTTCCCTAACAAAATTTTCCATCTCTTTTAACAGAAGTAACCTATTGCAAGACACAGGTAAAAGAAAGCTTAATAACAGGTACCTCCTGTTTTGAAGCTGTTTTGGATTCAAAGTCTTAGGAGAGGTAAATATATTTAAAAGACATCACAGCCTTTAAAAGAGGGCACAGGCTGCACTCCTGCAGCCTTCTGCACAAGGCAGGCACCCCGTTCCTGTTGCTGGCATGACTGCTTTCATATCCATTGCTATTTGATTTTATAATGGTATCCAATTACCTTTCACAGCATAGAACGCAGACTTTAAAAGTGTCCTATGATACATTTTTTTACTAATTGCTAAAACCTGAACTTGCCTGCGGCGATTTGCAGGTTTGCCCTTCTCTTTCTGGGAGCACCAGTCAGCTCCCAGCAGCGTATTTATGGCACATTTATAAAAACTTGGGGTCGGATCGTTATCGTGGTGCAGAGATCCCCTTGCTAAGACACCCCAAGAACTGCCTTTCCCTTGCCAGAGCCAGGGGTGTCCCCACAGCCCCGCCCGCACCACGGCACGAAGCAGCCGCGGCTGCTGCGAGGATCAAGCCGCGCTTGTGTCGGGCTTTGATGTTCCCAGGTGGAAGGAGCTTTAACGGCGCGGCGGAGTGTTGTTTTTACACAAGATTTATCAGCACAGTTAACACCCCGCCACAGAGCTGCTCTCTGAGCATGCCCTGAATGCTAATGAGCGCTCCCAAGCCGGGCTGCTGCCGCAGGTACGCGCTGACACTCACCTTCAAAGGGCTTTATAAACATTAGCTCGGCAAGTCTCACCTCCCGTCTCCCCCAGGAGAGCTCAGCTCCGTTTCGCAGGGAAGGGAGGGAGGCGCAGAGGTCACGGACTGGCTTTGTGATGGGCTTGGCAGAGCCAGGATTCAAAAGAGATTTAAGTATCTTATTTTCACACAGACATTTATATAGGGCTTATACATTGTACTGCCTGGAGGAACCTCGTACTTCAGCACATGAGAGTTTTGGTGGGTTAGGATATATTTCATCCTGAGCTGTGTAATTTCTCAATATCCAACAAGATGAGCTGCTCTGTAAAACAGAGTTCTCAAGCAGAAGCTTTGTTGTATTTTAACAGAGACACATCAATGAATCTGCACTGATATCCCGGGGAGATCAAACAGGAGGCTAGAAAAATTACAGGAGAAAGCAACTGGGATTTTTGGGGGAAAACTGTCAAAGTATCATAGGAAAATATAAAGCTTGATGGGGTATCAAGAGGTCATCCAGTTCAGTGTTTATCAACTTTTAGACTCACTTAACTCCTTAATCTAGAAGTCACAGAATACTTTGTGCACTGCTGACATGACGGCCTTACTAGCAAACCTAACCAGTATTTGGTTCAACACCGAAACATATTTTTTCTTCTCCCATTTTCTTTTTTAAGTTCATGTGTGATTATTTCCTTCCTGATTGTCTTATGAGCTGCCACGGGATGTTCTGCGAACACCTGGCCTTACCTTCCAAAATCACAGGTGCCATGAAAATCATCCACAGCAGGCCAAGACAAAATGTCATTCCCTTCAACAACCTCCCAGCTCCATCCCTCACCTCACCCCATCATTTGAGTTTAGGGCTCCTGTGGTTCGCCAGCCTCACCTCTGTGGGCACCACACAGGGATATGCTTTTAAAAACAGAACATCCCTAAATACAGCTCTTGTCAAAATGTGCCCAGTTTCTTCCAATCAAAGCTGGCATGAATAAGTCTAACAAAAACAAATGGGTCTCACTAGATTTGCAAGGGAATATTGCTTTGGTACAATCGAGTCATCTTTGGACCTCTGTGGACAGCACATTTTACAGATCAGCTGGGCTGTCAAACAGAAAAGCCCAGCAATTTAAATAAATACCATGCCTCTAATGCATGTAGCTTTCTGTCCTGCCCAAATTTGACTGTCTCCTGAGCGACACTTTGCTGTAGGAAAGACTTATCATTACCAGACACTGAGACCAGATAATTTGTGCAGCCTCTGTACAAGATCCTCCTGATCTCACCCAAAGCCAATCCCCACTCTCCTAAATCTTAGTCCAGGACTATGGGTCCATAACCATCCACCCTTCAGGACACACAACCTTTGGGATGACACCAAGGAGCTCTTTCTCATATTCACACACAAACCCATCCACCCATCAGGACTCACAGCCTTTGGTATGACACCAAGTGGGGGGTACTATTTTTTTACATATTTGGGCAGATGGAAACAAGCACTTCCCACACCTTTCCCACACCTCCTCTGCGGAACAAGCCCAACCCTTCCAACTTCTCCCGTCACCGCAGGAACCGCAGTCCTGTGTGGTTTGTGTATGTAACTAACGCGCCGAGGTCTGTTTTTTGTTTAAATAGCTGTGAAAAGCAGAGTGTGTGTTTTACCCAGAGATATATTACACTTGATTAGCCGGGGCGCTGGAGCGCGAATGCTACAACAGGAGACGGACGTGCTTAACCAGCGGTTTGAGCCCGCGCTCCGGTACCGGGGGGTCAAGGCAAAGATTAACTGTATCTGACTGCCGTGTCAAAACACTCAATTGCAGCATTTATAAACCCACAGAACTAGTTGCCTCGGTCGGCAGAGCAGATTTATTTCCCTCCGTGCAGCTCCCGCAAAACCAACCAGGGCGGTTGGCGGGGCCAAGTTTGCTTTCGGCTCCTGCCAAAGGGCGTGGAGAGATCTGAAAAGTTCAGGTGGAGATGTGCAGCTTTCAGTGTCTTCAGGCAAAAAAATAAATCTGGGGGGAAAGGCGGTGATTTTTCCAGTTGGCTCTGCTTATGGGTGACCCACAGCCAGGGGTATAATTCAGCTTTGTAAGTCGCCCATCTAAACACTTCTTCAATAGAAGAACAAAGTCCCATTTCCCCACTCTTCAACAGGTGCAACACACATAATAATTTCTGTTTTACACTCGAAAACCTTCTGGGGAAAAAAAAAGTCTTACTTTTCACACTTGGGGGATTTGGTTTTTATTGCTCTGTAGAATTCTAGAAATGTCTTTCTGTGCAAAATAAGCAGAAGGTGACCCCTGAAGAGGGATTCCCAAGGGAGCCCTCCCATTTCAAAATCAGCATCTTTTCAGGATAACGTGTTTTAAACTCATGGTTAGATTTGGCACTGTACATACAGCTCTTGAAGAGAAAGCCTCAGTACACATCTCTACTGAAACAGATGGAGTGATGCCCAGTGTGAGCATAAAACTGCAGTGTGTGGTCACTGAGAATCAGAATTTGGACAACTGTCCCCACCATTTAAAAAAAAACCAAAACAAAACCCACCATATCTTCAGCTTTATGACACATATATCACCGAGGAGAAAGGCTTTGCTTCCCTTCTGCTCCCAACATCAAGAATTTTTTCTCAGCATCCAGACTCAATTCTATCCAACTTGTTGACACTTCAGATTGCTCCCGTTTCTCACACCCATCTCAGCGGTCACCATGTGATGTGCAATGACAGCTTATTCCTCCCTATTTCATCTATGGTTTCAGCATCGAGGCCAAGGTTGGAGGTGTCACCAGCTTCCAAAGAGAGAAGTGTCAACACCCAGGGTCAGTGTCCCAGGAGCACACCTCCTCTTCACCACACACATTGCAGTACTTAAGGAGATGTTGCTCCTCATGCTCTGCAAAAGCAGCAAACTCCCTCTATTTCAAGCCTGTAAGAGCACTTTTGTATCCAGGGGTAGGACCAGCGCACCCAAGAGATACCAAATCTAGAAGAGCTCATCCTTCAAAGCCTCCTGTGTGTTTCCCAGCCTGCTCCAGGACCCAAGGACTGCTCAGCTCAAACCAGCTGTTGTTTGAGGGTTCCTGCTGCACGACACAGACATGCCCTTGTTAGCCTGGCAGAAGGCACAGACAGGACTTCTCCGCTCAAGTCGCAGGAATGTTTCTGGGTAGAGACTGTCTGGAAAAACCAGATGCTTCAGCACTCTGAGCTATGCTGCAGGGGTGCAATTTTGTTTCTAAACTGCACTTAGTAGCGTTCTGACTTGCAGGTTTCACTTTTTAATAGTAAACACATTTTGTAGGTGCCAGAGAACATTTCAAAGCGTTTCAGTGGAGTCCTTTTACCTCCACAGCCTGGGGGCACATACACTGAAACAACAGCTGAAATCCAATTACTGAGGAATATTCTCAAGTGCATTTCCATAGGTAATTTGTTAGTCTGTTGGAACATGCAAAGTAATTTTTTTCTCCACTTCTTGATGCTGTACCATAGGCTCCTGGGTTGAAGATTTCTAACCAAAATTGCATAGTAACTACACTGGAAAGGAATCCACATGACCAGGGGAACAACCTGCCAACACCTTCCAGGACTCAGCCCTTACCTGTGATTTGACAAAATGTTCACCAGCCCAGCCACACTGCAATCCCTGCTGCCACCCCAGCTTCTCATTGCCCAATCAATTTGATGCATAAAGACATAAGAAGCCTGAAAGTATTTTTCCTTCAGCATCCTGTTTATTGATTTAGCAAAGAGCTGACACAGATGTGCAGTTCTAGAGACAAGCTGTAATGCAATGCTTTCATCTGCTGTCACTCAAAATCACACAAGCTGGCTGCTGCCATAAGGGGAGGAGTGGCCACTCTGCTCATTTTGGGACTGTCAAACAACCCAGCCATGAGCTTTGTCCCCATTAGGGAGGTACCCCCAGATTGCCACCACATCTGTGCTGTATGTGCCACCACAGAACGTCTAATGCTGTGCCCAGGAAAGCCCCACATGCTGGGTGCACACAGAGACAGCCACAACGGCCTTCCCTTCTCGCAGCCAAAGAGGAGGAACCATGGCACGAACCAACACAGAAATCACCATTGTGCTGACCCTCCTCTCCCACCCTGTTGGGGGGTACCCACACCTTCAGCCCAGGGGGAGAACCCCAGTTGGGTCCCTCATGACCACGTCAGTAACACATGACAGGTTCACAGCACGGGCTGGTTTCCAGGTGGGAGCACCTCACCCACTCCTCTCCCCAGCCAGTATCATCACCACTGGTGAAATATCATTGGAAATTGGTCTGTTTTCAGAAAGAGGAGACAAAAATTAAATAGACAAAGTTTGGGTCAGAATGACAAGGAACATAATCAGAAAAGAGCATAGATGAACTGCCTGTGAGTTAAAGATAATTCAGGGCAAATTAAAGCATCTGAACTCCTACTGAGAGCCACTGATTTAGAATTATGAAGTTAACTTACAGCAATCATTTTCTATATGAAAGCAATTATGGATGGGTTAAAAGCTTCTGTTATTATGGATTGTGTATGGCTGCCACAGAGGGTTCAGTCTCCCAGGATGAAATTTTAGCCTTCGTGAAAAACTACTACATCCTGTATGCCAAATCTTGTTCACCCATCAGAAAGTCATTGAACATCAGACATTTTATTAACCAATGCAAATGCAGACAGCCAGGGAGAGGTAGATAGGGAACATCCTGCTCGTCAATAAAGCACATACACACAAATCACCATGGTTCACTTCCCAAAATAATCACACAGGCTCAAACACACAGCTGTGATGGATGGCAAATTTCCAAGTCTTAATGCATCAGAAAGCAGAACGGTTGTTTGAAGTGGTCATCTCTTGAGGGGAAGAGAAAAGCCGAGGGAAAGCTTGTGAGAAACCTGCAAGCACGGGGGTGTCCCCAGGAACAGTGTGGTGGTGTCTGCAGGAAGGTCACCAGCCATGGGGACAGTGGCCTCCTCCACCTCCTGCAGCCAGGGCACAGCCTCCAAAGTACATCCAACACAGCTTTCCATGGGGCTGCCTCTGGGAGACAAGGCGCTGCCAGAGAGCAACAGCCCAGATCCTGCTTTTACCCCTTGGCAGGAAAATGGGGCACCTGGGGTGTGGTGGCACAGCCTCTCCTGGGACAGACCATCCCCATCGCCACTGCCCCCCGAGCTCTGAGGAGCAGCCCCCCAGGACAGCTGCCTGCCCTGCCTGCCCCTAAACAGCCTGGTCCTGACACAGGTTCACATAGCAACAGCTTGCAAATGGAGCTGACGAATCCACTTACCAAAACAATCTATTATACTGAGCCTCTTCCTTCTTTTTATTCTTAATTGGGCTTTATTTCTTGTTTGGTGTTTTCTGTGCAGTTAAACGAGTTGACAGACCTTTTGTTTCTGGAATGAAAATGAGATTTTGACTGCAATGTGCATGGCAATGAGCTGAGTGTGTGAGGGCATCTCCATCATGTGCCTTTCAGGGATGAGATTTGAAAAAAGGGAGAAAAGGGAAACCTGTCCAAGACCAAGAGGAAAGTTCACGCACAGGAGTTCTGTCAGTAGGTGCGGTGGTGTAGATATGTGGATTTCTCCTGCTGCACAGGCTGTGAGAGCAGGGGGGTGTGAAATGACAGCCAGCCTGGCCCCTGTGCCCACCAGAGGCAGGGAGCAGCCTTGGGGCTCCACAGGCATAGTTCAGCCACCGGGGCAGGGAAGCACTTGCTCCACAGGGGCCAGGAGGGACTCAGCACAGGGCTCTGATGGTCAGCATGGACTCATAATTGACAGCTATAACAAATGAAATTTAGCAGCTAAACTCAAAGGGTTATGATAACAGCACTGAACCCAGCAGTGCTGCAAAGGCAGGGAGAAAGCAGGGCTCGTGCATAATGCATGAGGGGGAAGCCCACAGCACTGACAGCAAGGGCTAAATGCTGCTTACAGAGAGGTTGAAGGCAAAGATCTCATTGGATTCAATAAAATCTGAGTCCTAATGAGGAGACAGGGCAGCTCATTCTCATTACACCATCCTCCACTCCACCTTTCCAGAGGAGACCCCAGATCCTGCTCCTCTCGTTCACCTGAAGGCAAGTGCAGAAATCTTCTGGCAGGAGGGCTCTAAGCCTGAACACAGAATCCTCAAAGGTACTTCTGAGCCCTCCTCTTAATTGCAATAGTGCAAAAAAACCCCTCTCTACACATGCCACACACAGCCATCAGTATTCGTGGGTGACAGAGGACTGTGCAGAAACTCTTTGGCAAAGCACAGCTCCAGGCACTAAATGAACAATGGAGCATCTTTCCTGCAGCTTTTGGGCAACTTTAAGTGCTGTTCTCTTCATAGGTCCCTGGCTCAAAGGTAAATGTGATAAATAAGTGAAACAAAGCTTTGCATTCCTAGAAATCCCCTGCTAAGGTGGATTTGGATTCTTTATTACCACAACAAAAGTGCTGTTTAAAGTGGTATCTTTTGGGGGAAAATCCCAGAACTGGCCATAAAAACTGGTAAGTGACCACTGAGAAGCAACACAAGAACAAACTCAATCTTTTTCCCTTTCTGCTCATCTTTTCTATGAATGTTTTCCAAAGCATAGCCAACACAAGAAATGGCACCTATTTAGCACTATTGATCCAGCTTACTTCAGTAACAAACCACATTAAGTTAAAATCAATACCAGCCACTCTTAAACTGATTTAGGAGTGTCCACACAAAGGGGCTCACACCAGTTTAGACAGATCTGCTTTGTAACCAATTGAGTTAAACCATGCAATCTAGGGACTGATCTGTGCTCTGAACAGCTGGGAGGCATTAATTCCCAGGGTTCAAAGGCATCAATTCCCAAGACTCATCAATGGCTCTCAGGGGACATGAGAAGTATCATTGACCAACGTCCATTTTCTTGGCAAAGCATACAGGTCTCCTCCATTCCAAAAGCCAGAGAGCTGGGGGGAACCCCAAATTAAACTCAGAGCTAATTTATTTCTACAGCTCAAATTTTGCACTAAAAAAAAAAATTTAAAATAAAAATAATTCATTTTAAAAGACCAGACTGAAGCTGTTGGAGACAAACAGCACAGAAAGCTCTGTTTTACTTCTCCCCCTGGAATATTTACTCCACGAGACATGAGCACTGCAGATCACTGTGCCCACTATAAATCCAGCAGCACCAGACTTTGCAGTTCAAGCTGCAGCATCAGCCAAGTGGCCAAGGTTAGGAAAAGTAGCCCAAGGAGGAGTTTGACAGTGCTGTTTGTCACAGCAACTCAGCTGGGTCTGACACCTTGTGCTGGTTTGATACCCAAGGGCCTGTCCGTGTGCAGGACAGGCTGAGGTGAGCACGGAGGAGCACAGCGCAGATGCCATCTCACACCATGACATCATGGCATCTCAGGCAGCTCTGAGCCGGCCTATAAATCTCCCCAACACAACAGAGGGAGGAAGGATTCTTACTTCAAAGGACGTGAGGCTCTAATGTTCAGTCAAGCGCAAGCTCAAGGGTCTTCATCAGACACAAGCTCTGGCTCCAAGGAGACATTTGGTGTTACCCTTCCTGGCCAAGGGGAGGGAGCTCAGGCCCTGTGAGGCCCTGCTACCCCTGTGCCTCAGCACCCAAAGAGTTGACACATCATGGGGAAATCAGTAAAGGTTGTCTTAGGCTTGAGCTTCAGAGGAAAACTATCAAAAGTTTGTTTAGGTCTTGGGGATTCTTGGAGCAAACAGCATCAGGCTGGAACAATTCTGGTTCATTATAGCAAAGCAGAGAAGAGGAAAGCAAGTATCTCCTCCCATGCTTTTTGCCACAATATGAGAAGAAATATCACCTTCGAGGCTCTTTTACACCTTGGAGAAAAGTGCGGAAAAGTATCGGGCCAGTATGGTATGTTTGGTTTAATCTTTAGGTTTCAGTTGTCCCTGGGTTGGTGGTGGTGGTAACAGGCATGGGGTGGTGTCCAGAGCACCCACACAACACTGTCAGATCAGCAGGGGTAACCTCCCACCGAGCCCTTCAGCCACAGGAGCCACACACCTCTAGTCTCTAAAACCTGTTAATTTTTTTCTCCTCCTGCCTCCTTTCTCCCCACTCCTTCCCTGGGGCTGCAGGCACCATTTCCCATCCTTGTTCATTACCTTGGGAGATCAGGATCAGCCAACCCACTAAAAACCTTCCAAAAGGCAGGAAACACCACACTTCATTGCTGCTTATCCACCTACAAAATATGCGTGTTCAGGCATCTTCTCACCTCAGCTGCTTTTAAACCTGCCACTCAGAAGTGGTTTGGGGCTTAAGTTTAAGGCTGTAACTCTGCTTTGTGATTTTCTGGATACCTGGAAAAGATTTTGAAATCATTTCCCTGCTGTTATCAGGTAATGATTTGTTTCACAGAAAGAGTCAAGAGTTATACTTATGTTTCTGAATTATAGAGAGGAATGTTTTGGAAGTAGAAATAAACCTTTTCTGTTTTTATTATTTATTTTGCTTTAAAGCCTCAGGCACTTAGAACTAGCCTCCACTGTTCCACAAAAGTACAAGAAATGGGTCCTTTCCCAGAGTAAAGGCAAAAAAAAACCAACAAAAAAAATCACTCTCCACATTTTGCTGCAGAGTATAAGGCATTCCTAGAGAGGGACAAATCCTGCTGAGATGTCCTGCCTGGGGTCTCCAAGGGCAACAGGTACTCAGATCCCAGGAGCCAAACAGGGTTTGGTGCTCACATCCCAAGCTTCAGGGGAAGGGAGAGCCCCCTGTGCATCCTCATTTCTCCACATTAACTGCTCCAACCAGCACCAAGTTGTGAAACCCATCCTCACACTGGAACCAAACACATCTGGGAGAGGCCACCGCCTTTCCTCAGCACTGCACTGAAATCCTTATTTAGCTGACAAAACACTCACAATCCCACTCACTCCAGAGACCACAATTGGAGCTGGGAGAACTGGCATCTGTCAACAGGCTTAACGCTCCAGCTGAAAGCCAGAGCCAAGGCTTTGTGAGCTGTAAGGCGCGATGACAAATTTGGGATCAAGGACACTGACCACGTGGCTCTGATTACTATCAGGGGGTTATTGGCAGGGAAAGACAGCACGCAGCTCACATGGCCATTTAAGGCCTTCTCTGATGCAGGGAGGGAAAGAAAATCTCTTCTGGTAGGTGCTCCATGGCAGAGGAACATGGATTAAGAGGCTTCCTCTGGTGAGCAACTACTTTCCAAATCACCAGACCTAAAGAGAAAACCTCGACCCTTACAGGCACAAAGCCCACGTTTGTAGAAGGTTCTGCTGAGGATGCTGAAGAGCATCCTCACTGCCAAATGCTGATGCCAACTGCAGTGATGGTGGTGAGAGGGAGACTTTTGGTCTGGTCTCTTCCATTTGAGCATGGACATACATTTTTGCAGTGCCAAGAGCACTTTGCAACAGGAAGACTTAAAAGCCAGTTGCAAAGTATGCTGCATGCAGTGATAAGAAATTAATCTGTTTTCACTGTCTAATCTAACGTGTGTGGCAAGGCTCCTGCCACTCTGCTGGACCCACTCTGGGCTAATCTGAGAGAGCCCAACATGCTCTGCCTAGGTCACTGTCTCTGCTTTACTGAGAGCCACAGGAGCAGCTGGAATGGGAAAAATCTGCAGCATTCCATAACACCTCCAACCCCAGCATCTGAACCCCTCGCCAGCCTTTGTGGTAGGTACAGCCAGTCCTTAATTCAGTTTGATTCACAGAAAATACCACAAGCCAGGTTGGTTTTGCATTATTCCAGAAAAAAAAATATATATATATTGGGGTTTGTGGTTTCAAAGGAAGAGCTTAAGTGCCTGTTTACCACATCCTCAGAGTCATCCCTGCTCTCCATTTCTGATAGGAGTTAAATACATATAAACCTCCCTGCAGAGCCCTTACAGCAAGGCCTCACCGAAGGGCCCAGGCTCACTCAGGATGCAGCAGGGGCTGGTGCTCCCATCACTTTCTTATCCTCCCCCACTGTGAAGGTCCAATATTACCAGTGCTCTCCATGCATCCCTTAGGCACAGCCCATGGAACTGCACTTGCCTCTGGCCAGCCAGCCAAGAAGTTTAAGTCAAAGACTAAGAGAAGAAAGGTAGTCAGGTTAATGCAGACAGAGGAAAGAATACCTCTTTCTGCCCTGATTTTTCTGTGATTCAGGCTGAAGGTGCAGCAGAGGCCACAGGAAAGGCAGAGGTTGTGTTTGTGGTCACAAATCCCCTTGCTTCCATCCTGCTCCTTCTCTGCCCTGCACTTACTCCCTCAACCCGCTGAGCATTCTCCGAAAAGCTCACATCTGACTTTAAACTCACGCTGCGCAAGGAGCCAGCAGCCTTGCCCCTGCTCCTACGTGCGTGTGTGTGCCATGCAGAGCTGCTCCTGGCACCAAGGAGCCTCCGTTAGCGTGAGCTGCCGCATCCACGGGTCTGACCCCAGAAGGGCTGCTCTCTCCTGCACTGGGGGCACTGCCAGCCCAGAGAACAGGGACATCGCCATCAGCCCCTCTGCAGCTCAGGCCAAGCCCTGGGAGAGAGGGACACGAGCCACCCTCATGCTGTGGCCATGAGCAGTGATCAGCTCGAGGGCACCTGGCTCTGTTTGCAGCACTGCCATTGATTCAGCAGATTCAGAGACTAAGGAAGTGGCTTTACCACATCCTGGCAATATAGTGATTTAAAAAAAAAAAAAATTAAAGAAAGAAAAATCAAAAAGCCATTAACTAAGGTTTGTTTAATCAGGATTTGCAAAGCGCTGAGAGATACTCAGGCACAGTTAAGTGCAGACTAACATCTCACACACTAATCACCAAGTGTCAAGATGCACAGAGCTGCCTATACATATGAAGAGGCACTTAGCCCACAAAAGCCCCCTGTTTCATTGCTTCTGGAGTATCTCTGTGAGCCCGGGGTTGGATTTACCAGGAGATGTGATGCCTCCAGATGAATTCATGGGATTTTAATGCACCTGGGACAGTTGGGTGGCAGCCAACAGGATCAGGCTTCCGTGATCCAGGGGCATCTTTGAGTTCTCAAGCTGCTTTGACTGCCGAAACAAAGCATTTTGCGTTTGGGACAGAGCACCAGGGGAAGCAGAATGTCCCTCGCCATCCTACCTCAAGACTAAATCATGTCTCCTCTTTTCCTTACCTTCAAAGCAATAAATGCAAGAGAGGATTTATTGCTTTTTAACAAGTGCCACAGAACATGCATTTCATTAATTTACACGGGAGCTGGGGGGGAGGCGATGCCAGTTCAATAAATTCTCCCAGACTATTGCTTGAAACAAACAACTCTGCAGATCCAGGCTGTGGTTGTCACAGCAGAGGCTTTTATCCAGATGAGCTATGTGTTCAACAGGGTGACTAAAATGCTTCAAGAAAATTAAAAAAAAAGAAAAAAGAAACCCAAAGAGGGTGGAGACAAAGAAGCCGCTCTCTACAAAAGGCAACGTATCACTGACATGTTGTTTGAACTCCCAGTGGTGTATTAAAAAAATAAAAATAAACCCCCTCTGAACCACAGCTGCATCCTTAGCTCTCACTGCTGTGTTATTTTAGCTCGGAGGGAAAAACGACATTGCCAATGCCTTCTTCTTCTCTCTTCCCCCCCACCCAGGGAGGAAAAAGTGTTTGTTTTCCTTACAGTGTTTACCATGCAGATGGTGTGGCTCCACTCCCTTCAGACTGGAGAGAAAGGAAAGAGTGTTTGGAGAGGGGTGGCTTCAGGGTGGGATCCTTCCCATCAGATTTACTGGCGAGGCCAGAGTAAATAAAAGGGATAGTCTTTCCCCCACCCCGAGCACAGCAGGGCTGCAGATGTGAACAGTGAATACAAAATCCCGCCTGAGCCCACAGCATTTCTTTGACAATAGAAAATAAATATCCCCATATTTGTTTATTTAGTTAACTTCACTTCTGAGGGATTCATTTAGTGCTACTGAAGAGGAGGAAACGGGGATGAGATGAGGCTGGCTGGGCAGTCCCACAGACCCCACTGCTGCTGACACCAGTCCTTGCCACAAAGCCTGGTGCTCTCCTGTCTGTGTCACCCCAGGGAAATCCACAGGGACACCGTGCCAGCCCTTTGCTGAGCTGCCCCAAAGTGAAAAAACACATCCCAGGCGTGATGTCCCAGAGTGTGAAGTGCCCCTAGCCAAGGGGCAGGTGGTGCTCCTTGACCAGCCAGGCACTCACGGGGGACCCAAGGCCCAGGGGCTCATCCCAGCTTTGCCCCGTTTGTGACCAAGGACCACCACACCAGTTGCCACCCCTGCACAGCTACACAGGGTCAGCAATACGTAACCAAAGTGTCAGTGCACAGGGTGGCTGCGGGGAGCCTCACATCAGTTACCTGGTGTCCAGGGGCTTCCCAGAACTCGTGCTGCTCCCCTCACTTCACCCCTCTAGTGAGGATACAGGAGCAGCTTTGCCCCTGGGAAGGGTGGACTGGGCTGGGATGAAGCTGGGATGGGGATGCAGGGTGGGACAGGGAGTCTGATGGGTACCTCCACACGTGATGAGGGGATTTCCCCTTTCCCCACTCGAAGAGCCACACAAGGTCGGAAACAGTCACGAAACCACTGAGGGAGCAGGGCCAGAAGGATGGAGCAGTGAAACATCCATCAGTTACCCCATTGCTCTGCAGCAGAGCCAGGGCAAGAAGGTTTTTTTGCTGGTACCTCCTGCAATGCTGGTTTCCATTATGGCATAAGGACTGGCACTTCAATTACACAAGCTTCAAGTGTCCCAGTTTCCATTTTACCTTTCCGTCTCATATCACTTCTCCCGAGCAGAAAGCAAACCAGAGGCAGACAAATACCAATGTGTGCAAACACATCCTTGCCCTTGCCATCCTGAAGAACATGTCAAACAGTTCTGACATCAGCAGCTCAGGCACACACTGTTCTCTCCCCACGCTATTCTCAACATGATTTATCAGGAGCAAACCTTTCATTTGTACACCTATTTCTGAGTTCCAAATCAAAGGTATCGTCTTTCCTTGAAAAAAAACCAAACCAAAAACAACAAAAAAGCACCAAACAAACCAAGTAAGCAAACAAAAAATCCTCAGTGAAGGTGCTGCTCCTGTGCTGGGGAAGAACAGACAGATCCACCAGTGCTCCAGGCCCACCTCAGGATTCTTTCAGGACTAAGACTCAAGCAGCAGAAATTCACCATCAGATTCACTGACGGTACCTAAGGGTCAGGAGAAGCAGGAGGGCAGCACTGGGGGTCCGTCCTGAATAACTCCTGTCAGGGAGCCACCGACCTGTGGGAAAGAACCTTCCTCCAGAGCCTCTTGGAACACCCACTGGTATTTTATATGTGTCCTGTCTTCCCCCAGCCTCTTGGCAACAGGTTATGTGTCTTCCATTCCAACACACCCCATTCCACGGGTTTTTAACTTCACTACCAGAAAGTTAACTCCATGTAGACATATCCCTGTGGGATTTCCCATTTCCATTCAGGCTCTGTGACTCTTCCCTAAGGTCTGCAGGGTTCCTGGGCACTGGCAGCCACTGTCCCCAGCCACCTCTAAAGGCCAATATTGAAGGTAAGTCTTGCACGTGTTCAAGTAAAAAAGTGGCAAATACATGACCCTTATCAGAAAGTGTTCTGTTTGGTCTGCTTTGCCATCAGATAAGACTAAAAGCAGAGGGTTTTGTTTAAAAGTGCAAAATATTTTTTCCCCAATAATTACTTTAAAAATTTTCTAGTTATGAAAAGAGAGAAGAGTTATTCTTACGTTTGAAGATATATTTTCTGATCATTTCCAGACTTGTTTTTAAAATGCTTCCCACAAATACCAGCATTTCTGCTGTCTCTGCTTCCTACCCTGCTCATTGCTGCACCATCTCAGCACCTCACAAATCTCAATTAACCTCACTCATCCTGGGAGGTAAAAGCATGTTAATAATCCTGTCTCAGATATGGATAGACCAAAGCTGTTAGCAAATGAGGCCAACATTTCACACCAAGTGCCAAGGACTGACACTGCTTAATTTGGGGAGCAGGGGGGTAAGTAGGATCTTCAGGGCTCTGCACCTTCCCAGCAGCATGTCCAGAGCACACAACACAGGGAAGTGGCTCTGGGAGCTGGTGGCAAAGCCAGTTCAACTGGAATAGTTCTGCTAATTATATTTTAGCACCCTCACTGAAACATGTCTGCTCAAGACACAACATCAAAATCAGATCAGTTTTTCCTAAAGGATTACAAACCCAAATTGCTACATTTCAACCCTAAACTCAATCCTATTGATTTCCTTGCCCCTCATCTTTCTCTATGATCTGGTAGAGAGCCCATCATCACTCCCTCAGAACTTTTACTGGGCTGATCTACACTGGATCTACGAGATAACACACTGCTGTTTTCCCACTTTCACAGGCGAGGAGGGGAGCACAGACAAATTAATTTGGTTAACTGCTATCATGAGCATCTATGGCACAGCCTGGGGAGGGACACCCCAAGTCAGAGGCTCAACATCTGTTCAGCTGTTCTACAATTCCTCTGAGATATCAGCTGGGATTTGACCTTGTAGCTACTTGAACAGAGATAGTGAGCTCTAATACAACCTTCAAAGAGATGATATTACATGGCTGCTTCCTATATCATGCAAAGATAACACTAACATGTTTTTAAATCATGCATTATAAAAGAAGGCAATGAGAGATTAAGGCTACTGATATTTTCCTGACAAAAATTTTCAGCCTCTTCACAGCAGCTTTGTCACAGAGTTTAAGGCTTAAAGAATTACAGTTACTCTGCTTTATTCCCCATCTGACCCTCTCAAAAGGCAATTTCCCAGGTTATAAAGCTACTAAAATGTAACACACATTACCTGACTCCTGTCTCCCTGAGAACATTAGCCCCTGAAGCACAATGGCAGGCAATCTCCAAAGCCACGAGCCAGAAAGCCTGGTCTGTGACAACCTACAGGTGACATCCTCCAATTCTGGCGGACACACATCAGTATGAGGCATCACCACACGACCAAGCCTTTGCCTCCCACAGACCAGGATGACAACTTCTTATGCCAGCCTAAATAGGGGTTTACCATCTCTGCTTCCACCAACCACAGCCTCCCGTCCTTCCTCTCTTCACTTGTTACACTGAGATACATCCCAGCCAATTAGCTAATAATTAAACCAAACTTCCAGGGCTCAGAAGCTTTTAGGGCACCAGTTCCCGAGCAAAGCCTTCTCCCAGCCAGTTTCACATATGTTTCAGCACAGGATGTGTTTGTGTATCTCAGGGCTCCGGGGTAATTCCTGAGGCAGGGGCTGCGCTGTCCCCAGCCCTGGGCCCGCCTCGGTCACTGTTCTCCTTTTACCTCTCCTGGCTGCAATAAACACCAATGCAAGGGCCCAGAGTTCTTGGTGCCCTGCCAAAGTCCCTTCCTCTCTGCAAATAGCCCTGAAGAAGGTTGGTGACAGCAGCCTTTGCACTGCCTTTTTTCCCTTTGCAGGCGCTCCCCTCTCGCAGGGTGTGAGGTTTCCCTCACCTGCTCATTTGACACACTGTAAGCCTTCTGTTTGCTAAGCTTAGAGATTATTCTGCCAGCCAGGAAACCATGTGGGATTGGTGGCAAGACCCAGACTGAAAATAAAACTCGACACAAAAGCCTTGAGAGCCTGCAAAACTGCTCAGATTAACAGCAGGCCACAAAGAGGCTTTCAGAGGCAGGACGGTAGCACACGCTCTGCCCTCCCTTAGCTGTCTCTGCAAAATGAAATTGCTGATCTCAAGTGCCAAGGGAAAAAAAAAAGAACTTGATCCAAGCAGAAAATCCCACCCACACTAGCCTTCAGATGGGGCAGGAGTGGGGAGCCGGCAAAGCCAGAGCTGTTCTCTCTGGCAGCAGCCATGGAGAGAAGCTGAGCCCCTGCTCCTCATTCTTCCCCTGCCCCAGGGATGCTCATTTTTATTTCCTCCCTGTAGCAACAAGTGGACCCATCCTGACTCATATTAATTGCTTATGGAAGAAAATAAGTACCTCCTATGATATTTTCCTCCAGCACTTGGGTGGGACAGCAGCAAAGGCCTCAGGCTGATGTTCCTTTGGCAGCAGCAGGCACCTGGGGAGTTGGTGGGAGCTCAGCCCAGCACTTGCTCGGGGTGGGACGGGAAATTCACTGTGGATGTCGGTCAGCAAGATGTGACTGCCTCGAGTTAAAAGCAGAAGCATTTTAATAAGAAATATGCCTCTGAGTCACGATGCTCCAGGGACCAGTGGTGCACTGTCTTACCCGCCAGCCTCACTCAGGGACTTTTTTAAGGTCAGGATCTGGGCTTAAAATTGCTCAGCTGTGAACAGAATAAACACTTGGTCATGTTTGCTCACTCGAGCTAAAGTGAGTCACCTGTAATAACTTTCAGAGGGGAAAATTATATGAGTAATACTTTGAGAACAAGGTATGAAAAATACAGAGAGGGAGCCTTGTGATGTATTTAATAATCACGACCCCTTGCTGAATCATGATCCTCTCAAAGAACCGTTCCCTTGTGCTCACCATCATTTGATTGCGTGGCTCTGGAGCGTGCTAACCCTAAAACATTCTGCAAATACATTTGTGTCGCTCAGCTCTATCTGTGTTTAGAGAGTGCCTTGGAGAACACATTAAACACTTCAGCTGCTAAAGCGAGTGTCAGCGCCGTCCCAAGAGCCTCTGAAGTAAATGATGTCGTTAAGCACATCATGGGAATAGTCATATTAATCTCCCGTCTCTGTGCAAACCTGCCTTTGCACCAGAGCCACAGGGGTCAAAGTGGGTGTGTTGGCACATTTTCAGCAGCTCCCAGCTGCCGGTACCAGCAGAGGGACAAGCTGCAAGGCCTGACCCTGCTGCTGGCTCCCATGGAGCTGAAAATGGAGGAGCAGGTGGGAGATTCTGGCCGGGGCTCCCCGCAGCCAGCACTTGCCTCGCCACCTGCCAGCATCTCCTCAGCCCTGCCGGGCTCCTGCCAGACACTGCGCTTCCAGCCCTGCACAACGAAGGCAGAGGGGCACATCAGCCTGAGGGATGAGCGTCCATGCTCCAAGATAAGCTCAGATCAGGTGATCAGAGCCAGAGAAGTGCCTACTGCTGGGTTATTTCCCTGAGGCTTCATGGGGGGGGGGGGGGCACGTGAAAAACCTGGGGATTTTTTAAGGAAGACACCCTCAAAAAGCTGTTTTTCTGCAGAGAAAGTGCAAAAGATGTTGCACCAGGATCAGAGGACCCATGAGACCCCCAGGCAGGTATGCAAAACAAACTGTTGTCAGAAACCTCAGGGACAGTCCCTACGGATGACACTTTGGAAGAGAAGGCATTCACTCCTGGATGGACAAATAGAGAACAGGCTGTAGATAAACTCGAGAGGGAGCAGAGATCTGCAACATCTCTGAGACCAAAACTGGGGCTTGGAGCCCTGAGAAGACTGAGGGGAGGTGAAGCCCTTTGCCTTGGTGAGGGATGAAGCCTGGCCACTGAGCTGGCTCCCATAAGCCCGAGGGTCCTGGCTGCTGCTCCCGTGCAGCTCTCATGGTGTGCCATGATCTGCTCTGGAAAGCTGGCCAAGTGCCCGGGGAAGCTCAAGCATCAGCTCTGCACACCGAGCCCTGAGCCTGCTGGCAGGTTTTACATTTGGATTTACAGCACCGTGGGGTGCTGAGAGAGGCTGAGCCATGGGTGCACACATGTAGAGAGCATCTCTGCAGTCCCATGGGCAGAGCTGCAGGTGCCTCGGCCTCCGAGCACAGAGATGTAGGTGTGGGCTGTGGCTGGCACAGCGAGGTGCTCCGCTCCGAGCCATCACTTTTCCTGTGCTGTCCTTGCTGTGTGCTCCAGGACACGTTGCTCACACAGCCGGGCAGCAGGATCCTGACACGGCTGTAATGCAATTTTGCATGTGTTAATTTCATTTCTTGGCTTTGCTCAGGATCAGCTATTATTCTGCTGAGATCGTAACCAGGAACAGGAGAAGCTGGTTCAGAGAAAACAGCCAAGCCCATGCCTTTCATTTCCCCTCTCCTCCCAACTGCTGTGACCTTTGCCCATTATTAGAACCAAAATTGAAATAAGCCTTTTCTTTCTGAGGCTCTGAAATACTCAGCTCTGAGTCAAATTCATGGAACAAGGGAACTGATTCAGACAGCCACAAGCTATTGTTTCAGTTCCACCTTAAAGCAGTTCCAGCTCTGTCAGCTCTTTTCTTTCCTCCTTTTAAAACCCAGCTGGGAACAGCCCAGTAAGAGGTTGGTTGACACGGGGGATGGAGGCACTGGGCTGCTCACAGCCCTTTCCAAAGTCCGCACAACCCTAGAGAGCACCATGGCAAGCAGCAACACACATCTCCCACACTGTCCTGCCCAGACAGGGGCTCCTGTCACTCAGGGGACAGATCCTGTCCATTGTCACCTTGTTGGGAAACCAGTACCATGATATGGCAAATATTGAGTGGGTGGCCCCTGAGGCATGAGCTGGTTCTTTGGAGGGCCTTGGTTTGACTAGATCCCAAAAAATTTCAACAGCTGGTACTGTATCCCTTGGAGAAGTGAAGAAGCCCCACTTGAAGGATGGCTCTGCACAGTCTCACTCACACAGCACACCCACCTTTAGCCAGCACCATGACAAACCCTGGTTGGACATCCATGCAGCCTGCACAGCTCCTGGAGCAGAGCTCACTGCACTGGGGTAAGAACTTCTCCCAACCTCACCACAGGTTTGTACTGGTACAGACCTCAGTGCAGCTACACCCATGCTCAGTTCTCCGGAGTAGGGAAGCCAAGCCCCTAGGAAAAAGGCTATTATGGGATTCTCTGAGTCACCCTGGGCCTTCTCCAGTTGTACTTAAAGCTGATACTGATCCATACTGTTGTTGAAAGCAGAAATTAAGCAGATAAAACAAGTAGCTGGGAAGGCACTTTAAACAATTCTTCATCAAAGGTGATCTCAAAATATTTTCCAACTCAGCATCCTTTACCGTAAATACACCACCCAGGTTCCCAGGGGCCTTTGGGGTAAGAAGATCAGCATGGTAAGGAAGCCTCTTCTCTGCCAAAGTCTGATATTTGAGGAACTCCTACTTGCAAAATAGCACAGGCACCTGTTGTTTGTTTTGGCAATTCTGAAATCACAGTGCTCCCATAAACTCCACGCACACTCAGAGGTCCTGGGAGAGCCCTCGCTCTCAGTACTGGAAGAGATAGCATTATTTAAATAAATAAATCCTCAAGGTTTCTTAGCGGTTTAGCAAAGACTGCAGGGAAAAATTACTGTGCAACTGTCAAATAGTTGAGATTCAGGCCCAGGAGCCAAGAAAGGTGTCTGTTCTTGCTTCATTGCAATCAAAGTGTGCCAGCCATGACCACAGCTGAGCACAGCTGCTGGTAACAGAGGTGTTCCTTGGGATGGGATGGGATTTTGCTTTTTGCCACCCAGCCCAGTGGAAATCTCACAAGTAATGTGGGGCCTACCCGTCCCTCAGGTGTTTTACAGCTGTTTACACAAGGGATGTGATGCATCTCCATGGCCATGATGGGCTCTAGTCAGAATGATGATCCAGATTTGGCCCTTCAAGGGTGAATTCAGAAAGCTGAAAGGTCCTGCCCAGCTCCAACAATGCTGTTGGAGAGCTGGCAGGTACAAGGGAGGCAGAGCAGCCTGAAAAGCTGATCAGAACACCCCCATGCAGACAAAGCTCACGCTGACCGTGGAGCATGGGCACAACGTTCTTCCTCTTCTTTGCATCTCATGGGTCACTGTCTGATGTCAGTAAGAGATGCACCCACAACACCTGCTGGCAAAACAGGTACCATCCAGATACAAACCAGGATTTAAAAGCACCAAGAGCCAGTGCTGGTACACGAGCAGGTTAAAGATGTATTGGCGGAGGACCCCAGCACAGACAGGCACAGGGACTCTCAGCACCACACTAGGGAGGATGGGACAATGTTTGAAATGAGGCTTTTTATCCTCTTCCAGAAAGAAAAGCAAACCCATGGATGTTAACTGCAGAGCCAGGTGTGAAATAACAACCTGTTACCTTAACACCCAGCTTCTTGCCTGAAACGTGTTTGTTTTGTACAGGGTTTATGCAGAAAATTTTTTCAGACACCCAAGACAGTTGTGATTACTCACCTTAATGTTCAGCATTTATCCATATCTATCTCATGGTAGTTAACATACGCAAGCCAGCCAGGCTTAGCAAATCTTTGCCCTTTTCTACATTATTGATCTGACATTTCCTCTGGAGTATTTCAACTGAGAATTAAATTAACGCCGTATCTATGGACATTACCTAGTTAAAACAGACCAGCTGCACAGGCTGGCACACCCTTTGTTCAGTCAATCACCATCTTCCTTTTATTAATTCATGAAACCTTGTTGTTATTTCTTAAAAGTGGAAGATGCCATTAGCAATGCTAATGAAAACTACCAGACTCATTATGCCTGGTGCTCTCCAGACAGCCCCGAAAGAGCTCTCTCCATCCTACGGAGACCTCGCTCTGCGATTCCCAGGCAATAGGAACGTGTTGTTTGCTTTTCTTCAGACATGTTCTTGGGAGAAGAGATGCCTGGCCATTAACTGTGTCGTGGCCAGACAAGCCAGCTCCCTGCTCAATCTGGGGCATCTCCAGGAGGCCCCTGGAATGGTCCCACGTTAGTCCCGGCGCCAAGGAGAAGGCAGCGCCATGAAAGGCATCATCCCAGTTCTTCCCTTCTTCCCACATTCTCTTTTTAAGCTCAAAGTATCAAGTTATTTCCACGGTTAAATATTCATTTTCCCTCTTGCTTTTATGTCATGGAAACACCACTGAAAGATCAGCAGGAAAAACAAATTACTTCGAAAAGGCTGTTTGGCCCGAGGAAGAGGTGTCCTCAGCATAGACTCAACAGCCTTCCTGGATTTACAGGGCTTTCTTTGGTATTTAATAAAGATTGCTGTTCTGACAATAAAGAGAAACATCTGCTGCCTTGTGTCTGGCCAGCTTTAACAGCCTTTACTTTTCCTTCTTAAGAGAACAGTTTGGATTGATTAAGACTCAAACAAAGTATTTGATACATCCTCAGCTTGTTGAAATCTTACCTGAAATCTTAAAAAAAAAAAATCCCTACAAAATAAGTAGTGCACTAAATGAAAGTCTGGAGGACACATGAAGGCCCAGAGACTTCAAAGAAGCACTTCTAAGGCTGAAGACTGGATCTAAAGACTTTTATATTGCTCCAGCCACAAAGGAGGCCTTCAGCTGGGCTCTGGGCACTGTGCTCTGCTCAGGCTGAGCTCTGCTGTAGCTGAGGGGGTCCCAGTTTGTATAAACACACACACACCCAAGTCTCATGAAGACTAAGCTGGGTCTGATCCCCAGGCTTTCACTGTCTGACCTTCTACCCAATCAGGCAGCAAAGCATCCAAAAATTTCATGTTGCTTGATGACTTGGAGATGCCACGGGAGAACCTGAGGATTCTCTAACACCTGCAGAACTGCATCTTCAGACCGGAACTACACAAATTTTCAGTTTGAAGAGCAATAGTAAACATATAATAAAGAAAACAAATCTGAGGCAATGTTTTTTACCACACATAAAACTCTAAGCAGGAATCAATGCAGTCTTGTTGACTCCAAGCATAGAATATCTGTAGGTAAATAGAAATACTTATGCTGCACATATTGCCCTGGGTTATTCCTCCATGGAATATCTAAAAAGAGGTTTTTGCTGTCAGATTTCACTTGCTTCTTTTAAACACTTCCACTTTCCATTTGCAAAAAAGAAAGCTGCCAGAGAAGATGATAAATGTTAATGCTGGTAAATGCACAGTGCTGGGTAAAGTCATGGAGTATTCAGGCAGATGATGGCTCTAGAAAAGCATTTCAGAGGAGAGGAGATCAAGCTTAGGGCTGGTTTGATGCTGGGACATGCTCCAGGTTGCTGCTCTGCACCCCATCATGGCCAGTTACCCCAGGGTAAGGGGTTAAGTACATGCAGCCTCCGAGCTGCAGTAAGAGACCTCCCTCATGCAAAAACTCATCACTTGAATAGCCCTGCTCAGCAAAAAAGTCTTCATATCAGAGATAGGGAAATGATGTGCTACGCTTCCTTGCACAGCTTAGCTGATGGGGTTTAGAAATAATGTGCCTTGCTTCTGTTATCAAATATTTAAAAACCCTTGCTTCTATGCACCTAAAGATTCCATTCCTGTCAAAGCATGGGGTATATTTTGTACTGTGGGTAGTACAGGCCCACTGGGGGATTAGGCTGGGACTACTTCACCTCCCCCTAACCACAGGCACCAGTCAGGGACCACCCTTGCTCAGATCCTTTGCATTTTGTTTCCCCTAAGCACTGTCCCTGTCTTAGCAGGGACATTTAACTCACTCTCTTCCTCCTGTAGCTTCATTGCTGAAATGATATTATAGAGCTGGAGAAGGACACAAACCAAACAAACCAAACATCACGATACCCAACCACAATCCACTTCTCTTCACAAAGAAGAAATCACATCGGGTCAGCTTCAGCACAGTCAGTTTATTTAGCAAAGACAAGAGAGCTGTTGGAGCAAATAATTGAGGAATAATATGATAAAACACATTTAGCAATAACTGCCTTTACTGATGGGCCTCTGAGTGAGACGTGCTCAGTGTGCTGCACGTGCCCCACGTGCTGTCATTTCCTTGCTCTGAACAGATTTGGTGAAGATTTGAGCCCTAATCTGTGCACTGTAACATTATCTCAGCATTTGTATTTGTGTGCTGATCTTCTGTGGTTAGATGTGGGCTTTGGCTCCCACAGGGCTCCCTAACACGCTGTCATCCTGTCTGTTCCAAATAACTGCACACTACTTTTTACATGGAGAAAAGGTCTGTTTTGTTTGGGGTTTTTTTAAATAGTTTAAAGAAAACAGAGGTAATGGATTTTTGGTGTCTGACCCTGACACACACCCTGGATTTCAGAACTGCAAAGGCATCCACTGACTTTGCCAAAGGGCCTCATCCAGGTACCCAAAACAAATGACCTGAGCACAGAGCAGATCCTCAGCTGGTGTAAAATCAGCGAGAATCCACAGCACTATTCACATTCCAGCCCAAGACAGGATCTCTCTGAATCACTGTCCACTGAAAATACAAGAAGCCAAGTGTAGGCCCTAAATTGTTACCAAGAAATGCTGGATTTTAATGTGCTCAAAGTGAAACAGTCCATGTCAGAAGCATTGTCCTGACAGGCAAGAGCACCTGCCACTCCTATGGTCACAGTCTCCCTTTTCTTTTATCTTGGGCTTCTGACTCCTTAATCTGTTGTGGAATGTCATTTAATTAAGCATTTTCAGGGTTCACTCTAGGCCGTGGGATTATGCTGTAAGCAGGCAACGCTGGCCTGAAGTTGCGATAATTAAGGCCACGAAGGACAGCTTGGCACATTGTCTAATCAGGGAGCCAACATAAATATGCCAGAGCTGGTACTAAATATTTCCATGGTAGAAGCATTCAGACTTACTAGATGGGGGTTCCCCTCATCGTAATGGAATAGAGAAATAAGAAAGAAAGGAGTGCATTTTCCAGTTAAATTAAATTAGAAAGGAAATAGAAGAAAGACATTAGAAACATTCTTGACAGATGAGCGCCTGAAAAGGTTTAATTCCAACCTTACTAATTCTATGATTTTATGAATAAAGGATTAACGAGCACTAGGAATGGGAGGAGCTGGCCAGTGTATGGCACTGCTGCCTTCTGCCCCCCAGCTCTGAACCATGGGGCTCATGAGCTGCCCTGTGAGGCCAAACCCACTTGCTGAAGGAAATTGGTGCAGTTGGGCTGACCCAAGGGAGCTGCTGTGGGTTCACCAGTGGAGCTGCCAGCATGGCCTCAGGGCCAGCCAGGCCCCAGCTCCCCTGACACGGGGCAAGGCCAGGGCTGCAGACGGTGAGCACTGGCACCTCTCCACCAGCTCCTCAAAGTCACTTCCTCCCCGCACAGGACCTCACAGCAAGTGGGGCAGCCAGGTCCCCAGAGCACCCCTCAGCCAGTCTGAAGGAAAGAGAAGACTAAACGAACTCCCAAGGCCCAGTTCACTCGCCCGGTGCCCATGTGCAATCACTCGCTGCCCAGCAGTGTCTCTGGGAGACCCAAGTGCACTCATGGGTCACACGAAGCAAAAAACCACCTCCTCCCACAGTGAAGACGCAGAGGTATTTCTTGTATTCCTGCCTTCACTTCTTACCTTCAGCTCCAGCCGAGTTGTCCAGATTGCTTCCTGGGCATCCTCTCCCCTCCTGCCTCCGTTCTCTCCCTCCCACTCCAGCTCTGCGCTCCACACCATAATTACATTGTGCAGATTCAGACAAATGTCTGTGGAAGAAGACAGGAGCCCTCAGCACAAGACACTGCCAACCTGTCAAGTTGCCATGCTGGTGAGATCCAGAGGATACCCACCACCCAGTAGTGACACACGTCCCCTACCAACCTAGAGTTCATACATGGACAACACCTTCAGGCATTTTCCCCTGTTCCCTGCTCCTCTCGTGGGGTAGGAATTTACACAGCATGATGTTTCTCTTACTCGTAATCCTGTCTGCTTTCCCAGTTTACTTGGGTTTCTTGCATGCTGGCAGAGGTTTATTTTATCCTTCTGCAGGCTCAAACAGAGCAGATGGGTACAATCAGCTCAACTACCTGCTGGAAAGTCTCTATTATGGTTGCACTATGAATGCTCACAGAAGTTTCTTTGAAAATTAACAAATGTGGCACACAGTTTTGGGTTCAAGGGCTTCTATTGTTTCCAGTATTGCCAGACATGAAAAGTTCATATAATACAACACCACAGTTCAGGGCATTACAAAGAAAAAGAGGGAAAGATACATTCAATTTATCCAATGTGAGTATGGAAGAAAGACAAAACGGCTGGAATAAAAAGAGAAAGAAACAAATGACAAATAGAAAAGAGCTGTATAATCTAAGCATAACTTCAAGTAACAGTGTCTCCTGGATACTAAACTAAATTTTACAGGACAGCACCAAGCACAAACGCAGCTTTGGTCTCTGTGATCCGATGCACCAGTGGCTCTCACAGCTGCCATTCACACAAAGATTTCATGAGCCAGGTCATTCTCCTCCATTAATGCGCACCTGAGCAAAATGCAAAGCAGACTCCAAACAAGCACTGTTCTCCCTTTCTGCCACGCAGGCCCTGAGCTGAGAGCCAGGGCTGCTCGTGTGGCGTTCCTTCCCCAGTGCCTCCTCATTAGAAGCGTCTCCTGAAACGCGCTCGGTGTCACATCCACTTAGCGTCAGGTGACAGGCATTTCATTCTGTAACATTCACTTTAACAGTGGTATTATTACTTTTACTTGAGTGCTTTGATTTAAGCCACAGGAGATGTCACAAATTAGTGTTTACAAAACTTAACACGAGGGGGCTGTCAGTACTTGCTTGAAGACAAGGATTTAGATGGTTGAGACCCCATTGAGGAAGTAGCACACTAATTGCAGGAGCCAGGGTACAGAAAGATTCCAGACCTAAGTGTCACCTCAAGCAGAAGTGAGAATAATGATGCTCAGAGGCACACTGAAAGGACACCCCCTTTTGCTGTTTGTTGTTGTTTTGGTTTGCACACAGTGCAAGAAGGAATTAAAAGAGCAGTGTGACAGAGTCCAGCTCCCCTTGGTAACTGCTCTATCTGCTTACAGCATCCTGGCACTGCCCGTTGGATGCATGAACACACTTAAACAGTAAACTTCTCTCTACTAACCTTTCTCACAAAACAGCACTAGAATTACATACTGCAAGAGAACAGATTCCTATTGCTATTGAATAAATAAATTGCCTCATGATTCAAGGAGCATATACAAATTCTTCTATGATCCAAGAATTCAGCGATACTGTCTGTTGGTTGTGAGACTTTGTTTTCTAGCAGTTAGCTATCCAAGTGGAAGGAATCTCTTTTGCATTTGGGAGAGTCTGAAAAACACATATAATTGCTCTGACTAATAAAGAGTCAGGAGAAATGCTAATTGTAAAAGTCTAATACTCAAAATTCTTCAAGGAGAAGTACAGAAGACATCAGTGTGCAGAGGAATGCAGAGTATCCCTTAGAAACACAGCTCTCCTAAGAGGCCTGTCAGCAAAGCAAGGTATTCCCATGTTCACTGTTAATGATCAAAAACACGCCTCTAAACACACACTACCATTAATTCCCCAGTAAAGAGAAATTTCATACAAATGCACCTCAGCACCACCAAAGTGGCCGAAGGTCCCATCAGACACCTCCTCTCCAGCCTTTCATCATGATTCATTGCACTGCTCAGTGCAAATCACAAGCTACAAAATCGCATTATCAGTACAGCTCTTTTTAATCAATTCAAGGTACTGATGTTTAAATATCTCCTGCACTGAAAGGCAATTGCTGTTCAAACCCAATTTTTTTTAAGAAATCATTATAACATTCTCATAATTGCTTATCTCTCAGAAGAAGATAACACAGACACAGCTGCTATTTCAAAGGCCGTTTTATACATGTAGTTCAAATAGTCACATCTGAAATACAGCAGAGATTCTCTCTAATTCAGGAACCTATTTATTGCTGACTGCGTTGTGTGACACTGCTGTGGCCTTACTTACACTCACACCAGAGGTATTTATACACTGTGACTTGCCCAAGGACTTTTTCCTCTGCTGGGCCCCCCTTCAGCAAAACATTTCAAGAGACACTCGAGTGATTTACTGAGCATCTCTACCCCGGCTTCAGGGAGCTGTTTTCCTCTAGATGATCCTCCCCTTACTTCACCCAGCCAGCCACGCAGAGCCCCTCATACTGCCCCAGCAGCCACCTCTGCTCAGTGTGGGTGGGTGGGTTCAGACCTCGGCGTTGCCCCCACGCTCACCCTTGGAGTCCCAGGCCTGCCTCCCTAATAGAAAACCTCAGGAAAATATCTCTGTGGTAGATAAGGTCACACAATGCTGCTGGGGTCAACAGCCATCTCTATCTACCCGGATTTTAAAGAGGAAATATGATCTTGCCTTGAAATTGAGTATCACATTTGTCTGCAGGTAAGCGAGCACTTCCTCCTGCCTAGAAAATAGAATGTTGCTTCCCCACTCTGCACAGCCACGCCAGCAAGGCTGTTTCTCTGGGGGTGCTCAAATGCCAGTGGCCAGGACCAGTACTGCACCCACAGATAAATACACCAACTCTTACTATCCGTGGGACACCAACTCCCACAGGGTTTCCCAAGAGCCTCCCTCCCATATTTCTACCCCCTTTTTCCTGGTTGCTTTGCCCTGTTCCACCTCTCAGCCCAGCAGGGAGGGGATGATCTTCCAGGACTCTGCAGCCCTGCACACAGCAGCATCCCCAGAGAGGGTCCCCACAGCATATTTCCACTCCCACCTCTCCAGGGAGCAGGTGAATCCCAGGTCAGCACCCTTTGATGCGGCGTCTGCTCTCTCTAATACAATCAGAGGCTCTGGGAGATTGCAATTCACATTTCAATCAGTGATTAGAGACCCCAGGAGCCTTCCAGAAGCCGAGATTTCCCACCACTTCACAAGTAATTCATCGCCCTTCACGTGATGTGACCCGAGATACAGATCTCCAGCTCCAAATAAAATATTCCTCAAGGCATGGGCCCCATGACCAAATCCTTCCTCCCATCCTCTCCTGCAAGACTAAGAGCAGAACTAAACACAGTGCCCAGACACCAGGTCTGGGAAGCTCCAAAACATGATGGACTATCAAGTTCATCCATCTTTTATACAGTACAGGACATAGGGCTTCCAAAAATTAATGACAGTGAGAAAACAGAGACATTTCCTAGGAAAGTATACATCCTGACTTTACTATTGCTAGTGCTGAAGGATCCACTGGTGCTTGTGTTGCTCCAACAGTTAATTATCTTTACTTTTAAAAGTGTGCATCCTTTATCCTCTGACAGAAAACTATGCCAACAAATTAGTCAAGCTAATCAGTGCCCTGACTCACTACCTAACATCTAAGAACAGGAGAAAGAGATGAGATAAAATAGATGGGTAATACAGGTTCTAGAAACTACAGATAAAAATACCCTGGAAACTAGGTTAAATTACCAGGAAGATAAAGCACATTAGAAAACAGGAGGGTATGAATCAATAACTTACATTTCAGAACAGTTACTCAGACATTTACAAGAGCTTTCAAACACCTGTTTCCCTCATCCCTCTCCAAATCTTGACCCTGACAATGATCCCCAGCAATTTCCTCAGAAATAAAGTAATTTTTACAACATCTTGCAATTTTGTTAAACAGGAACATGGCAAGTGAATGAATGGAAAGAGAAAATATTGGTGGTGTAGGAGGGGATCCAGGATCTCACTTGATTGCAATTGTTGCCACCAACACAGTGTAGTGATTTCCCACCACTTATAATTTAAACAAACTAATGCGGCTCTGCTTCTAAACATTGTGCTTAAGGACACAAAGGCTCCCTGATGCTGCTAACACAGCTGGACTGCCAGCTCAGAAATGTCAGCTTTCTCCCCTACACTGCAAAAGCTCTACTGTTAATTTTGACATCTGGTTTTTAGTGAGATGCATTTCTTGCAGAGCAAATGCACACTGACAAATCCAGGGCCCTCTGTGTATTTTGGTAAATTGCAATCCATTATGAATATATATATTGCTGTAATGAAATGTTAGCTTTGCAGTTGCAATGCAAGCTGTCCGAATATCTGGTGGGAACATTTATTAACAATAATATTTTGCTACCTCATTTAAGTATTCCTAATACACTTGCCTGGATGAGTTTTTCTCCCGATACGTTAACAGCTTAATAGCACACAGGTGAAAGCAACAAGGTGATATTGAGACAAAAAACTGCCCTGGCAGTTTAGAGCCTCTCTGCAGAGGAAGCAGAACATTGACATGTCTGCAGCTGTTCCCACTGGGATCTCGCTGACAGCAAACATCATGCATCAAGACAATCCTAAGATGATGCACAGCTCAATTACTGCACACTGCTTGCCCCGGGTGTGCTCTGAGGGCCTGGCCACGTGTCCGAGGGATCTGGGGGCTGTGATGGGCACACTGAGCATGTCCTGCCCACGGGGAAGTAAGCAAGGCTGGTGAAAATCTCTGCCTGCACCTGCTTTCCAGCACGTCGAAGAGTCCTTGCTCTTTTAGATGATGAACTGTTATTTTTCTCCATTTACCCCAAAAGATTACGAACACAAAACAAGCAGATCCTGACGCGAAGAATCACGCCTGTTCCAGAGCAGAATGACTGAGAACCGAGCAGGGATGACAGGAAACCACTGCACACCTAAGGCAGCACTGGCAAGCCTGGGTGCTGGCTGGGCCTCAGGACTTGCCTTCCAATGCTGCTTCTGAGCACTCCTGCACCAGCAGCTGCAACGCTGCCTGCAGGCTGCATTTAGGCCTGACCTGTACTGAGATCCATTTGCATCAGTTGGCTCAGTTTAGCTTGACCCTGGATATGTACCCCGGTAAATCACCTCCTGTCAACAGGACAATCTTCCAAAGGACTCCGCGTCAGTCTGGTGGCACACTTCCTCCCTCCGTTCCAGAGGGGCTGGCTGCGTTCTGCTGACCCAGACGGATATCTGGTGACAGGAATGCTCAGCAATGCTTTGTCCTACAAGATCACGTTGCTCAAGCACAGGTCTCCAGCAAGCAGCGAGCCAGCACGGAGCTGCCCTGCCCGCCTGGGAATGCCGCGGACACAGCCCAAAACCTCAGGTGACCACCCTGACCTCCGGCTCTGCCAGCACGTGCAGGAGCTGGCCAAGAGCATGGGGCTGTGCTTGTGCACTTCACACCCGGAGAAGAGATGATAAAACCCAGCACTGAGATAGATACACAGACCCAGGTGCTTCAAACCCCGCAGGCAGGCGATGCTGGCCTCAGATCCGCACACTCACACCAGCCCTGGGCCAGGGAGAGGAGAACAGATGCAGGGAGCACCCTGGAAAGTCCATCTGACTCAGCTGCTCAATGTTAGAAGCTTTCTGAGTGCTAGCAAGCTTGCAAAGGAAAAGCAATCACCCCCATGGCAGAGCCAGCTCGCAGCAGCAGGCTGGAGACATGGCCATCCCCTCGGCTTGGCATCATGTTTTCCTCCTGTATTGCAAAGTTAGTTATTTTAGCCCAAAACTTCAGGAGTATCTGACTGTACCTGATATTAAAGATTCTGTCAGAAATAGACTAAAAAGGAGTCAGAAGTTGAGTAAATCAGAAAAAAAATTAAAAGGAGAAAGCAGTTGAGTAAATCATGGCAAGTTATGACAAAAAAAATTACAGCAAGGCCTAGATACCAGAAAAACAGACCAAAGAGATGTTTAGACACAAACATAATTTGTAATCTCATTAATTTTGCAAGAATTGCTCTCTATTTTAAATTACATAAAAGTAAACTATAGCATCTAGAAAGAGAACCTCAAGAAGCCATTAAAATTTCTGATGCTGTTTATAGTCAAGAAAAATGCATACAGAGAGCAGGGAGGCAACTCAGCAGCACAAGTACTACAGTTCCTGGGAATTTATGGGCAGCCTTGGTGTGGGGAGAGAAGGGTTTTTCCAAAGCTCTGCATATATACTGGATATAGCAGCTACTCAGAGATTTACACAACAAAAAGACAAAAAGTAGAATCACAGGTTCTCATTTCTTCTAAATTGCTCACCATGTCTTGCTCTAGCACATAAAATTTGGAATGCTATCCAACATATATCAAGACTCCAGATAGTTAAATCTAGAAGAAATTAGGACCTGGGTTTTTTCATCTCAAATCAGTACCTTGTCCAGCTACTGGAACGGTCCTGATCCTGGAACAGTCCTGATCCCAATTAAAAAACAGTTTGCACAATCTGCTATTACCATCAAATTTATTATTAGTCTTCTTGGTTGTATTTTGTTTTAAAGGACTGCTTCATAGAAGAGAAGCCAAGCTCAGAATGGAAAGACTGAATTGACATCAGGGATCTGGATCAGGCCCCCAGTGAGTGGAAGAGAATTAATATTAATTCCTAACTTTCCTATTTGAGCATGATGTGCCCCTAGGCTTGCTGCTTGTCTTAGCAGAATCACTATCTCCTCTTTAGGCATGACAATATTTGTCAAGTGTAATGCTCATTAGTCTGCTGTGTGGTCAGGCCAGCAGTGTATAAACACCCGGGAAGATCAGGTGGGGCCTAAAGGTCTGTGCTTTGTGGTCAATTATAGCCATCAACATTAATGATGTCACCATGGAGAGCTGCACAGGGAGGAGAGAGAGAAGTGCTCTTCCAAGGTTAGTCCTGACAACACACCTCGGCTACAAGGAGCTGGCAATGAAAAATGTAGTGTGCACCTCCAGCCCCTGCCTCACCCTCGCAGTGATTTATTTCAAGAATAGTCTAGTGGCTTCCCTTTTTTTAAATATCTGAATAAAAGACAAGCTTTCTAACCTGAAGTGCATTCTCTTGTATTCTTCAGAATTCACAATGTTGATGATACTTCAACCTGATGTCTAATCAAAGAGAGAAAAAGCACTACAGGAGCTGAAGGAAGTTTTGCCTTTGTTTTGAACTCTACACCTCTCCCCCAAACCCTGGGATTCCCCAGCAAAGCTGACATTTTGACTCTATTTGCTTGGAGAGAGTTCTTGTCCCAATTCCTATGCAAGTAATAGAGTTTATTCCCTCACTGGCCGTGAAAAATTACATGTCTTTTTTAAAAATTTTAGTTACTATTAAAATGGGGCTATAGGCTTGCAATCTCTTAAAAAGAGAAGGATGAAAAATTAACTTTAAGTCTTGCAAAAGCAGAAAGACATGGCAATACTTAAAAATATTTGTTAAAGGAAAAAACGTCACTACTGCAAAACAAATTATAGATAATCCTCTTCAACTGGCAACATCCCACTTACTAGCAGAGGAGCAGGACGACTTGTCAGCCCTCTGCTGCCAACCCATTGCAGGGCAGTGCTTCAGTGGAAACTTCATCAATGAAGGCAGAAATAGCACGAGCTGTTGCAATCCTTACACACAGCTCCCCAAGCCCACTGGAGCACCACAAGTACAAACAAGCATGAGACAGCAACAGCAGGTCCTGAAACTCCAGTGAAATTTGGCGTATGCATAGCTGTCTTGCTGAAACCTCTCCAGAGAGAGCACTAGGTAAGTGGGGATATTCCAAACTAAAAAAAATAAACCCTGAAATGCATCCAGCCCTTCCCTAAGCACCAAATTACTTAAGCTCAATATTAAGCAGGACTTAACCCCATGTATTTAAGTTTAGGACAGGTTGGATGCCTTGCTGAAAGAGGAGTGCTTTGATCACAGTCATCATTTGTTTAACCTATGACCATTCATTTCAATTTAATTGGCATCCATCATCCTCACCAATGCAGTGTAACAGAGCACTAATATGGGGGTCCAGGCCGTATTCCATTCATTTAATTGCATTTGTCAGCCTAAACAAAACCCTCCATGTAAGGTTATTTATGTACTTGTCCATGGAGCAGACTGCACAGCAAACTAGCATTCAATATTTGATGCGTTCTCTAAAAAAGAAAACCACATTTTCTGTAAGTGAGGTGCAGCTCAGTCGGTAATTCAAACTCTCAGCATCCATGAAATCCTGCAATCCATTTATGCCTGCTTTGTAGAGCTGACGTTTGCTTGGTGGTCTAAAGCCTTTTATTTTTCTCTTTTCCTTTCCAGCATGTGCTCTTGTACTTACCAGGGCACTTACAGTATTATTTAGGTTGCTGCCTGCGATATTTTCAAGCTACTAGAAGACAGTTTCTTAGACATTTTCATAATGTTTTGAAATGCTGATGAGGATTTAGCATTAAAATTAATGGCAGCCAGCCGTGGTCTTTCAGATGTGAAAGACTGTGCAGTATTTTCTGGGAAGAAAAGGGGGAGCAGTGGGGAGAAGAATGGAGATATAAATAGCCAGTCTTGCTTTTCTCTAGGCAGGATCCTTTTAATCATGTAAAATAGATTTTAAAGATTAAAGACTCTAGGCTCCTTTCTGCCTGTGCTCATGTCTCGTATCACCAATTTTTTTGTATGTAATTTGAATGAAAAAGGACACACATGGTGTTTTCATTTGCATTACCCCAAACTGGAATTTCCCCTTGAAGAACATAGCCCCTGCCTCCTCTGCAGCAAGGAGAAAGCCACCACACCTGGGTGGAACAACACAAAACAGGAGAAAAACAAAACCAGTTCCAAATCATTACCCTACTTCTTGGACCAGGAACTTCAGTTTTCTGAGATTCAATTTGGAGCCATGTCTTACAAGCTGAAAAGGAGACAGAAGAAATACTGGTCCAACAGCTATATCTGTATGAGCTGCAGCCTCAGATTTCATCCAGACATCATCATACTGCACATGGAAAACCTGCACTAATTGAAACAGGGGCAGCAGCACTGGAAAAATCAGCTGCACCAGGGAGCGAGAGATCTCTGTCCTGGTCAGTAAGCTCAGTGGTACCAGGGCTGTTCTGCAAGAGCTGCCAAAGCTGAAGGGCAGAGAGGAAAGGCCCAGCTCCACAGAGAAACAGTGAATCAGTGAATCAAAGCTCTCCTGCAGGACAGGACAACACAGCCTGGGAAAAAGCCAGAGGAGATGCTGGGAGGAGAGAGTAGATGAAAATCTGGGGCAGAATGGACTGTCCATGCCCATGAACTGTTGACAGAGCTGGAACCAAGAGCCTTCCTTCTTCTGCCACTGGCATGATAAACCCTGTTTTGCCACATCACTCGCTCTCACCAAGAAACATAATTTGATCTCAGGATTTGATCTCAGCAAAAGTCAGTCTTCATTCTTAAATCTACTTTCCTAATGCAAGTTGCAATCAATTCCTCTTACATACTGACTAGAGCATCCTCTCTCCACCTTACACACCTCCCACTCTCAGCTGCAGCCCCACTCAGTTTCCTGTTGTGACTCTCCCGGAGCAGGAAGTCCCTCATCCCCTCCAAGATTCTGAGACCAGCAAAAATCAATGCTGGAATGTATTGATTTTATTATCTGTAGTTATTTGTACTTCCCAAGTGAAATACAGGACATCTACATAATTCTCCTTGATTACATTTATAAATACTCAGAGCATTCAAACTTTGTTTCCTATACTAAAATATCAATGGCCTCATCAGCTATTCTTTCATATTCAAAAGCCAAAGAATAGAAAGAAAACAAAGGACACTGTTCATCAGATACAAACCCATAAATCCTCCTAATGACATTTGGAATTCACCTAAAAATCCTGGCCAAACCTGAGACAGTTTTCTGATGAACTTCATCTCATTGGTTTAACAGAGTCCTGTACCCCACACAATTACTCTGTCATGCATGTGGCCTGTGGAAAGAGGTACCTAAAAGCAGAAAAGCCACCTTTAAATTTCAGAAGCTGTTGTCACTCTAAGCAGTGTCTTCTCATTGGGACAGCATGACTAGAATGAAAATAAATCATAGCATAGTTTGTGCTGGATTAGACCTTTAGACATCATGTAGTCCAACCCCTCTGCAATCACCAGGATATCCTCAACAAGATCAGGTTGCTCAGAGCCCCATCCAACCTGACCTTGAATGTTTTCATAGACGGGGCATCCGCCACCATTCTGGGCCACATGTTGCAGTGTTTTACCACATCCATTGCACAAAAATATTCTTCCTTATATCTCAAACAAATGCATGCAACTATACTACAAGAAAATAAAACATGGCTGTAATTACAATGAAAGACTTTTTCTTGACAGCCTTGGAAATGAAAGTTCACAAAGCACACAGACCGTGGGAAGTGTCAGCATAAACCTCCCACATGTGCCTCCACCAGCATAACCAGGGGATGAGGGCAGTGTGTTCCCAGTCTCCTGGCCTGGTTCTGCCTCTCTGCTGAAAATGGCCACCAGTGTTTTCAATTAATTCCAGGTGGTTTTGTACCACAGGCACTGATCCACTTGGAGCTGAACCAGAATGCTCCCCTTGCTGCACAGACAGTGCACAAACCCTGCTCACTCCCAGCCTGCAGATCTGTTTCAAGGTCCTGACCCTAATTTTTAAAGCCCTTAATAGGAAAGGGCCTAATGAACCTTGGAGACTGCTCCTTATTCCACAGTCCAAGGCACCAGCTGTGATTGTTCTGGGTGAGCAGGGCTGAGTGAGTTCAGGGTGAAGCTTTCCTCACTTTCTGCAGCCAAGCCTCCTGCCACCAAGGCCTCAGCCCTGACTTTTAGCATGAGTAACATCCTTAGACAATCTGCAGTCCTGCCACAGCCTTCTTCACTTTAACTGCTGCAGCATTCATTAAAACATAGCACAAGATAAAGAAAAGCTGCTTTTAAAAAAACCTTGCATTTTAGAAAAATGGTCTCTTCCGGCCTTCGCTTGAAAGCCATGGTGAGATCCTGTGCCCAAGAGCAAAGGGAGAGGGATGCTTTCTCAGATTATAGAGAAGTCAGTTTGGGAGTGAACTTGAGAGGTGAAGGCCTCCTCCCTGTTGGGCTGCAGCAAGGGGAGCTCAAGCACTGGTGCCCTGATGGAGCAGCTCTGCAGTGAATAGGACCAGTCATGTCCAGAGCAGCACAGAGAGACCCTCACAGCGTGACCCTTCCCAGAAAGTTCTGGAAGAGGTCATGCCAGATGACAGCAAAGGCAGCACTGTGTATGTGGCAGCTTTGTGCTTGGTAGGAACCAACACTACATGCAGCTGAAAGAAGACGTTCCCCATTCCTGGTATATTAATGCTCCCTCGTTGGCTTATCAGGCTGTTCTCACTCTTGCACACACAGCCTGTGCTTTTTCTGCTATACAACTATGAATAGAAATGCAGAATTACCCTGAACCTAAACGCTGATTTGAAAGCTTGTCTGTACCTCCATCCTGCCTGCCACACACTATTTCATACTTTAATATCAACTTTAAAATAGATGAGAGGCTGATGAGCTGAAACACATTCAGCTTGTTACTCCTACAGCACTAGCACCGTTCTCTCCCTGCAGCCTTCCTCTCCTTCCTACCCATCTGCCCTTTTCCTCTGCCTTTGCACCTGCACTGTCCTTTCAGCATCAGTGCTCAGCCCTTGCTCAGCCAGTGCTGAGCTCACCTGCACCTTCCAGGGACCCACCACACACAGCAATGCTGAAGCCCTTGTCTTGCCAAGCAGCTCATTCCACTGTTCCTAATCTTTGAACTTCAGCTGGCCACGCTGGGCCCTTCTGGACAGCTGTTCATCTGCTTTCACGTCCTGTTTTGTAAGCACAGGTTCCTTCAAAAGAATAAGCAGTAATTACTGCAGCCACACCTATACTGGAAATGCCTGTGCAACGATCTGTAGCTCATGCTCACAAAGAAAACAAGAGCTGTAAAGAAATAAGCATCCATTCATTTTGAACTTCGGTACCTGGTCCTTCTCTGCAGCAGGGACCCGATTCTTTGAAGCCCTGAGCTGCCATAGCCCCTGAGGGAGTTCAGTTTCTTCTGACACATGCAAATATAAATCAGAAGTCACACTATTGAAGTCAAGCGAATTTTATGCAGGTGGAACCTCAATGTAGCAGAGATGGCTCATGGATGCCAACAGACACTGGGACAGGTGCCCTTTCATTTTCCTCACGATGATTTTTCATTCTCAGCCACTTGTTTTGCACAGCTACACCAGCACGTACAGAGCTGTGGTGCAATAGGATGGCTGATATTTAGGAGAAATCACACGCTTAGATCAATGCACACTGCAGGTATTCAGCTGGAACCAAATATGTTGGAAGCAGTGTAAACCCCAGGGGGCTTGTTCGCTAATCAATAAACACGAGGAATGTATGCCACTGAGTTATTGCTGCAGTGTTAATTGTAGCTATACAGGATTTTTTTCTCATTGCTGAAGAAACAGACATCTTGAAGAGCTATGGCTTTTACAAAACAGACACGATACAAAAAATACGTTGCTATTCACTTCTCTGATGTCTTCGGCTTTGGGAAAACGCAGAAGGTTCTATGTTTTGAGGCTAATTAGAATCTCTCTGTGCTGCCTTACGAAAGAGAAAGGGAAGTTCATAGTGTTTCCAATCCCCTGGCTTACCACAAGTGACATTTAAGCAGTCACCTGGGGGAAAATCCCAATGGGAGCACTGACAAAGCTTACCATTTGAAAAAGGTCACACCTTCTTTCTTGCTCTGAATAGATGGTGCTGACCTTAAAAACCTTTCAGTCCCAGTCCCCCTCTTCATAAGCATGTAATGGAGCAGCCAGCCAGGGCAGTTCTAGCCAGGAGGAGATGCAGGGCACCATGGCTCTGCAGAATTTTCTTATGCCTTGTTTTCCTCTTGACAAATTGCAGATAAATCAACTCATCTGCGAGCAGGTGTTCCCGAGTATCAGGAGCACAGGCAGGGCACAGGCTGCACTGGGAAAGAGATACATTTCTCTAAGGGGCCTGTCTTGAAAACACATGGCCAAAATGCAATAGCATTCCAAACCCTGGTGGTCATGGCTTTCGGTGTAAGTGTGATGGAAAAGGGGGCATTCACAAAGACCAGCGTTAATCAAGGCAATTCAGAGCAGGAATTGCCATTTAGCAGCTCTGATTCAGCCTCTGGAAGAGCCTATTAGATAAATGCACTAAAAAAAACCTAGTCAGCTGAAGTTAGCTTTGTGAGACCCCTCTCTTGTTTCATTGATTAAGACCCCTCCTCACTCATCATTTAATTAGAGAAACAAAGGGCAGGCAGATGGAGAAATAACATTCACCCTGCAGATGGAAACTAAACCTGTGGTAACACTTGGAGCACAAGGTCAGGCAAGGCTCTCAGAGCAGAAGTCAAACCTGGGTTCATGAGGTTCTAGCTCAGGACCTCAGCTGAACCTCCTGGTGTAATCCTTAGTCTGAACCTGTAAGTATCAGCACTACACATGCTAACTCTTCAACTTTATAGGGGATTGTCACCCCTATTGTCACCTGGCACCAGGCTGTCAGAGTAAAAGTAGCACCATGCCAGGTAGCTGGACACAAATACAGCTCCCTCCCCCTCCTCAGTACCAATCAGAGGCCAATCCTCCACACGGGCTGCAGAGACTTCCAACTGAGTCATCCTGTGGGATGAAACAGGACAGCCCACAGCGGTAATCCCAAATGCTGCAGTATGCTAGAAAATCAGTCCCTGACTGCTGCAGTCATGAAAATACAATAAACATGCCCTATGATTCCATTTTTAGTTGCTTTCAATGCAGCGCTGCAGTTTGTCAGGCTTTCTTGTCCCAGCTGGAATAGATGAATTGCTGATGCTTTTTAGGACCATTGGCAGATGAGCACAATAGAAACATCGCTCAGATATTGATGACTAATGCACACAGAACGTTTCCAAAAACTGTGTTGCCATCGCAGCTAAACAAAGTGTACTAAATTAACATTCACATGGAAGGAGAGGAGCTCATTTCCACATATTCAGCATTTAAATGAACCCATGGCACCACTGTGAAACTCAACTGAAATCAAAAACTGGCCACCGTTCTCTTGAAAGTTTCATGGACCTACCAAACCCTAACTCAGGTTTCAGGTTGGCAGCAAAGCCTGGAATCTCTCACAGGGTTTGGGATTTCATTAGAGAAATTTCTAGCCACTACTAGAAGAGCTACTCTCAGGTCACAGACGTAAAGACCTGTAGATATCATCCTCACTTTAGATTATTGTTGCCTTGCTACAGGATTGACATGAATTACTTGTAAGGAAGAGTCTGGCACATTTCAAAGCTCACAGAAGTCTTTTACCAACTCAAATGGATTAGATCAGCTTCTTCACGGGAAACCTCCCAGACAGTTTTCCCTTCAGGACTGGAAGCAGTCTGCTTGAGCATGGCACAAGACAGGGCTACCCTGCAGAGGTAACAAAATCCTTGCAATGGCTGAAAATGCCACCACCACGAGAACTGAAGGAACAGAAGAAATAACCTAATTCAGAAAGGACCCAAACCAGCAATAACCAACACATTAAGAGCAAGAAAACAGAGCTACAGACAGAATAATGCAGCAAAAGGAAGAGCCCTCTGTCTGGAGCAGGATTAAGTAGATGACTCATAAAGAAGTTCTGCTGCCGTCATCTCTGACTAAACTTTATGCTGAAGTCCAGATACAAAATGATCTGACTCAATGAAGAGTTCAAGCACTTGGAGGGAAACAGCACTCCCAGCACCAGCTCCCAGCTCTCACAGTCATTTGAACTCTCCTACACAGTGATCCAACCACTTGAGAAATCCTAAGCTAAAAAAAAAGATGTTTTTTCCTGCCCTGTGTGCCTTTAAACTTCCTATTGTGACAACAATAAAACTTATAAATGCAAAAGCAGAGAATATTTCAAGTCTCTGAGATACAGTGCTGCTAGTTTTGTGGCTGAAGTAAGTGTCTAAACATTTGCTGCTCCTTCAACCCTTTGCAAGGATTGATGCTTCAGCACACTTACAAATTGCCTTGAATGCTTTTTTCTAACCCCCTATTCAGGTTATTGTTTGTTCTTCAGATACAGACAGACCAAAAGAGCAGATCTCACTATCTATGTAATGGTATCAAACATCATCTCCTTCAGAGCACCTTTTTGTATGGATTTCAATCATCTTTGCACAGGTAAAACTTTCATTGACTCAGTGTGCTTTTTGCAATGCCATCAAACAATTAAGAACCCTGGATACTGGCTCATATTTCATAGATAAATACCCATCACTTCTTCAAACAGGAACATCACCTCCGTGCTCCTGGTTATTGCAACTGCTGAAAGCCAAACAGGGTGGATAAATTTTAACAACCCAGCCTGACACTGAAAGCTCCCTTCCAACAGACAACCATATTCATGAAATTAGTGACGGGGGGAAAGAGGGAAGAACAGGAAATGTTCTTGAAAATAGTAGAATGTCTTTATATCTCTCATGGATTTCTGTTTCATTAGATATGGGAGCAGTACCTTTAACGTTGCTAACATGTGGCAACCACAGGGTAACCACAGAGAGTAAATCTGTCCTGCAGGAGGAAGCTAAAATGCAGCAGGGTTTGCTTCAACTGCTAGAAAGAATCAAAAAAACCTTTTTAGCACTGGTTGCCACTGGGGGTGGAGGGGAGGAGAACTGAGAAAACATTAATAGTGACAGCTGAAAACAGAAATATCTCAGCATTTGTGGGTGGGGAAATCAAACAGGTCCCAGCATCCTGTCGGTGCTCCCGTTTATGCACCAGATTTGTTCTTGTTGGAAAAAAAAAAATCAAACCAATATATCTAAAAGTCTTGAGGTGGCCTTGAGATAAATATATTTAATAACAGCAGTTAATCATGGCATTTTCAGAAATGTTCACATTTATGTGCAAAAGCCATGCAAGCTGCAGGAATTGTAGTGAGACTTGGCTCAAACTGCCCTTTTGTTGGGAGACCACAGTTGGTTTCACTGCTTTCCTGCCATACTCCCATCAGGACTGCAGCTCCCTTGCTTTGTTCCCCAGACAGCCCAGCATTTAACAGATGTCCTAAGTAAATCATGATCATTTGGTAGGCTTTGGGAATAGAAGCTAGATGGAAAAATCACAGTCTAATAAAACAATCAAAACAGTACCAGCACATTACAGGCCATTGCAAAATAAATTAGGGTATCTTTTAAGTCTCTACACAACAATTTGTATTTGAAATCAAAAGACCGTATGTCATTGACTTTCCCCTGAGTAATCCAAGAGAGAGAGCTCTCCGAGGTGCAGTAATAGGATGTAAGTGAAGAACTGGGTATTATTTTACCCGTGCTGTGATAATCTGAATGCATCACTGCCCAGCATCATAAACAGTGAAGTGAGAAGAACAAACAGCACTTTCAAAACCCCCAGTGCATTTGGGGACTGTAGGAGGGGGTGGGAAACCAGGTCTCCAGTGAGAGGGAAAGCAAACATTTAAAACTAAAGCAGAAGCAGCATAGTATTATTTAAAGTCTAAAGAGGAAAACTACAAAAGCTTGCTTTTCACCTCTCCAAGAAGAAAAAAAGGCAAGTCAGAAGCAATGTCAAGAAATAATGTTGCAAGCAGGGAGTGCAGTTCTTAATAATCAGCAGTATTTTAAAAGATCTTCTTGAAGTTTTGCACTGAGACACTATAATTAAGGAAAGAAATCAAAGCTTACCAGTTACCATCTGTCTGGAGCAGGGAGGGAGCTGATGTTACAGGATCTCTTCCACGGAGTAATGCACACTGCAGAAGTACCAGGAAGAAACAAAAAAATAAAAGAGTCATTACAGACAACAACAGCAACCCCATAGGTCATGGTGCGTTTTCCTTCTCTTTTCCAGCCAGCCAGGAGGGTTTCCTCCTCCCCTGGGAGCGAGCCCCGGGCACAGCCCCCTTCCCGAGGCCAGCCCCCCGGAGAAGGGCCGCCTCTGACCAGCATCCACCACCCGCACGGGGACAAGCTCCGTCTTAATTATCCCAGGAAGGGCAAGCCAAGCCTTTAAAGTGCCTCTCACACAGACTGGGGTGAACAGTGCAGCCGCCCGGGAGCAGGGTTATTTAAAGGAAGACTCAGCTCAGTTCTGAGCATTACCTGAAGCAATCAGGACAGATAAATTATTTTTGAAGCATGGAGAAAGAGGAAAGGATCATTACGTGCAATTATTTTCAAGAACTGTTTTCACATCCTTTTCAATGTGAACTGTGCAGGTTAATGCTACACAAACTGAGGAACCCAGAGGGGTTTCTCTCTCTGGAAAAGTATTCTTACACACAGATTTGCTTCCCAGGAGACAACTATACCTGCTTACCTACCTGCATCCTCCACAGCCCACCTAGAACCACACAGACACTGCCCAAACAGGGCACACATCTCCCTCCTCCTCTTTTTAATTTGTGTGTTTGCCCACAGCCAACCGGGACCATGAAGCAGAAGAGTCACCCAGCACACCAGAGGGAAGGTACATCTGTTACTCTGCACCAAATCTGGAAAACAAAAAAGTGGCAATTGGTAATCACATTCAACAAGCAAACTCCTGCTTTTCACTAGAAAATCACTTCTCCTCACTTTAATTCACAGCATAATGATCCAGTGCTGTGAGCTTACATTTGTTTGCCGGGTCATTCACGTGTAATGTCTTTCATCTGTTATTTTCCTTATGCCTTCCACAGAGAAGGCAGATAACACCACATAGAGCTCCCGTGTCAGCAGGACCCCAAGAAAAACCCAGGTACAGTTCAGTGGGATACATACCTGCACAGAATAAAATCCTTACAGACTGATCTGTGAGTCGCTCCTGAATTACCAAGGGTGATTGGATCTGAGAATCATAATAGCTTTGTACACCAAGCCAGTCCTCCTTTGACTCCAGATGCAAAATTACCATTTTTCTGCTGAAAGGGTGATTTCATGCCATAACTTGCATGACTAAGGTTTCCAGAGTAGACTTTTGTTTAGATAAGGACAAGAGATGCCCTGAGGCTTGTATTGTAATGTTATATGGATATATAGATAAAGAAATTTTTTGTTGAGCTGAGGGTGTGGTGTGATTTTTATCTGCATGATTACTTACTGACAGACACTGGGAACGGCAAGATTCTTCTCGACCTTTTTTCACCCCTGCCTGGTTACAAGCCTCACAGTTACAAGCCAGTGCAGTTCCTGGGTACCAGAGGCAGCCTGAACTGCAGCTGGTTTCTCTGTGTGCCCACCATCATTTGACTGGACACTGCACCGTCTTCAAAACAGAGCTGTTCTCCACTTGAAATCCAACCTAGGAAAAAAAAGTAAATTTAATAGTCTGGGGTTGACAATGGTCCCAAAGGAAAATGGTCAACAGAAAAGTTTCTTCTGTGCTGGTATTTTTAACAGCTCCTGGGATTTGCCCTCCACTTGTGCTATTCAACAAGCTTGCACTTGAGCGGTGCTTTTGATACAGATTCAACCCCCAGCTGGAGCACTCTGCATTACAAAGCCACCCTCATAGCTCTGGGTAGAGCAGTGGTTGGATGGTCACCACTGTGCACAGCAATGCTCTCCCCGTTTGCCAACACCATGGGAGGTGCTGCACCTCCATTAAAGCATGACAAACAGGGATCTGATAGCAAGTGGTGCTGCAGGAATATCATGAACTCTCCCAAGGCACTTCAGGAGCATTGCTGGAAGCTTCATTGTGTGTCTTGTCTGAAGCCATTCACTATTCTTATCTTCTACTTGAAACAGTAGATTATTTTAGTTCAGATTACTAGATAGCTGTGAAGCGCTATCTCATCTTAAAATTAATTCTCAGCAATTTCTGAACTCAAGAGCAAAACAAGAGATTGGATGGGTTTGGTTCAGTAACATCAACAACAGACTCACTAAAAGGATAGCTAATCCTGATGACTATGAAACCTTGTCCACCAAATCAGAAAATAAAGAGCCATTCCCATTTTCCAGACAAAAAACAAACCACCTGGCTTTCAAGGTGTGACAGAGAACCTTCATCTGCTGGCTGAGGAAAGCTGCAGCAAGGCAGGAGAGAAAGGCCATGGCATAAAGACCCTGAAGTGGCTGCCCTTCCACAGCCCTCTCCGGTCCTGGCTGGAGCCAGCGTGCTGACCCTGGACTGCCTTGGGAACACACTCCAGCAGCAAATGGCTGCAGCTACACGTTTCCCTCCTCCTTGCTTTCTGCGTGATATCCCAAATCAGAAACCTTGAGCTTGTCTTTACACATGAGCATAATCTCAGGCTCAGTCCACAGATCCTCCAGCAGGAATGTAAAGGCAGGCAGTAATCAGCTCCAGCAGAGAACCAGAGTCATGAACAAGTCATGTAAATGGTGTTTCACAGTGTTAACTGTCAGGCTCTGTGATATATGATTTTATGGAATACTTTGTTTTGTCTATCCATCTAATTTTGAAAAGTAAAATTTTAGCTTTCTTCTAGCCAGAAAGAGATCAGTGTGTGCAGGTAAGTTAAACAACTGTAGTTTAAGACACATAATTCTACAGTACCATTACAACAAACTCCTGAAAACAGGCCAAAAACAATACCCTATTTATTCAAGTCAATGCAGTAAGGTAGTAGAAAAAGAAATATGAAAATATCACAGAAAATATGAGTACTTCTAAAATACACTCTAGAAGCTTCAAAATATTAAAGAAATATTTTTTCCATGCAGTTTCATTGATAACAGCATTTGAAGAATCCTCTTTCAGCAAAAAGTTGACAGTTTGAAAGGTTTTGAGGGTTTTTCTTCCTCCTACTTTTGCTTTTAAACTACCCATGATACAGTAGTGTCACAGTGGCAGATGTGTTAAGGGGATTGAATCCCCTGTTACTTTAAGCCTAAAGATTCTTCACACTTTCAGCCTTATCCTTATTCAGCTATGGAAAGGAAAATAATCTGTCTTGGATTTTACTCCACACTTCAAAATACCAAAACCATCCAAACAAGAACTGCTTGTGTACAGGGCAAAGTCTTTGTTTTGACTGGCACCCAGGAGGAATTATGACATACTATCATCAAAGCAAACTGCAGATTATGGGGTAAGCAAAACAAGTTTTCTCAGTTTTCCAAGTTTTCTCATCATACAAATATCTTTGTAATTAAGCAGGTAAAATACATATGAGTTAAAACCTCGGAACCAATGTAGCAAATTGATTTTTACAAATTAACTACCATCCACACAGGGGATGTCTCCTGAGCATATGAAAACCATATGCAATTTTATTATGTATATACTCTTAAACAAAGTTTATCTGATTTTGTGGATAAGTACACACAAAACAGAAGTATTTAACACATCCACATCGTGGTCACACATGTGCACAAACACACTGTTCTGCAGTGGAAGAATGCACTTCCTCTGCATCGTTCTGTATAGGAACTACTCCTCTGCCATAAATTTCATCCCAGCTTAAAGACTTGGTTTGGTGCCATGGAAAGAAATGAAGCACTGAGGCTTCAAAAAGTTTGAGTACCAAGTTAAGGCTAAAGCCCTAACACTGCATAGACCTTCGGGCTGATTTTTGGAGAGATGTTTCTTCAGGAACAACAAAAAAGGATGTCATGGCCATGTAGTTACTAAACAGAGATGTTAAGGATATGTATTTAAAATATTTCCATAAGCTTCCTTAAAAACTTATAAAAACTTGGAACATGCAACAAACCAATTTGAACTGGATAACACAAAATAAATACTGGGCACACACCAAAACAGAGATCTTCCTCAAAGTCATCATCTCTTCGCACAGCATATGACCATCTCGGCAAGATGACCAGGGCAGCCAGACACTGTCACTGTATCTCCAAATTAATAACATAACAGCTAAAGACCAAGTGGAGAGTTTTAGCCAAAATGCAAATAAGGAATTCTGTATTTTCAAAAGTCTGGTTCTCGTCAACTTTGACCTCAATTGGTTTCTTACCTCTCAAACATTTGCTTTTCATAATTCCACTTTCCTAACAGAGCTCTTTCAAAGTCCTCTAACCGATGTGTATTTGCAAAGCCACACAGGTCCTTTGTTGAAGCTTCTATTCCAATCTGGGAACTTTAATTTTTGGAGAAGCCGATTCCTTAGTGGTACGGAAGCATCAAGATGAAGGTTCAGTGAACCCAAGGTCAATAAGTCATGCATTTCTTTTGACTAGTATTTGTTCTTGACAAGCAGGCTGCTCACAAATCCCTTTTGCAAGCTTAAGGCCCTGTGTAGCCTGCAGAGACAAAATTAGAATATAAACATCTACTCACTAGAGAAAACAAGGGAGTTATTGTCACTGTAAAGAAGGAGACATCTAAACCATACCCCCTCTGCATTAATTCCATTATTGTGCACAGGCAAGATGACAGTTATACCACCAAGTAAACTGCAGTTATCTAGTCAAATGATCATTTAATGTTCTTTATTTTACTTTTTCTAAGGAAAATTGATTTCTTGCTATTTATGTTCAGGGTATTTCATTGTGCTGTGATTATAAACTAGACTGAATGCATTTCCACCGACTCCCTGAGAAGTGTGTTTTACAGCCCTTCCTGTTTGTGCAATGCGAGACATCTTTTTTAATTGCCGGTCTGTTTTTATAAGTAGGATGCGTGCTTGTTTGTTTACTCGGAAGCTCTGAGAGAGCCAGGCTGGACTCCAGTCTTCCAACAAGCTGCTGTGAGATATGGCAGGAAATATCCCCAATAACCACGTCTGCTGTGTAAATGACAAAACCACCTACAGCCCAATAAACCTCATCAAGGCTTGGCAGATATCTGAAATTCAACTTGTAAGGACAATCCCTCGGGTGGGCTCTGGGTCACAGCTGTCACTTGTGTCCCACCAGGTGTTCCCTTCCGTTCTGTCGTGTGGCACAGCGCCCAGAGCCAGGCGGGGGACACAGAGGCAGCAGGAGGGTTTCCAGGCTGAGTGGACAGCGCAGAACAGCACAGCCGGACCGGCCGAGGTGACGCAGCAGGGGCTGAACCCGCACCACCAGATCCTTCCTCCCACACACCCAGCCAGCCCCGCGTCTCTGCGCTGCTCTGCCAGCGCGCAGAAATAACGCGAAATGACGAGACAGGGGGTGCCTCACCAATGGTGTTTGAGGTGATGGAGCAGCCGGGCACGGCCCCGCTGCGCTGCCAGCCCGCCCCGCTCCGCGTGCGACGCCGGCACCGCGCTGAGCCGGGTCCTGCCCCGCAGCCCCACCAGGAGAAACAGCCGTCCTGCAGGAATCTGCACGTGGCTTAGCAGGGAATTCGCTCAAATTACCTCATCTTTGAGGAAACAAAGCGATCCCTTGCTTGAGAAAGTGCAAACTTTCCAGCTCCCTTCCAGTAATGCTGCTGTAAGTTAGTTTAGTTTATTTACCCCCAGGCTGAGAGCCTTTGAAGGACAGACATTTAGGCTCAGGTTTTGATAAACATTCAACATCCTATGAATATTTTTTATTTCCTTCCCACATCTCAGTATGTAAAACCTTATTGCTGTGGAAATAAAGGTGTGAAAAATCAATCAGGGAGTTTTGCAAGCTGTAAAAAACCTAACGTAGCATTGCAGGTTTACCACCAGCAGTTAAAAAGAAGCTCTCTGCGAAACTGTGTGGGAGATATTCCCCATGACACGAGGATTTTGACGGACATACACAGTATTTTGCATAATCCAGCAGCTATATACTTAGAAAACCACAGTCACTTTCACAAATCCATGGCTCTATAAATATTATTTTACTGCTGAAGTTTTACTATCCTTTCTTGGTAACACCACCTCATGTAAAAACATTTGTTTGGAGTGGTTGGACTTCACTGCAAATATCAGTTGACAAAAAACAAACACTGAAAAATATTGGGGTTTTGTTCCCATCCACTCCCAACTGTTTGCCTTGACTGTGATGCCAGTCACTGCTTCTCAGCTGTGAACTACCTTTCTCCTGCTGCACGTCTGCTCCTCATGTGCCCTGGGGGAGCAGGTGAGGAGCCCTGGTGGTGTGGGCAGGGGGACACCCTGTCCCAGATGGCTTTGCCATCATTGCAAACATCACGCGAGCACCTGAGTAGCCCCATGGCACACGTGAGGTGAGGAGAAGGTAAGGTTCTTTCAGTGGAAACTCTGCTTTCTGCCTTCTCCTTAAACACCTCAACACCTCACCCAGCTGTGGTCCCCTGCTCTCCAAACACCGCCCTGACCACTGCACCCTCCTGTCTCTTGTCCATCCCTTCTACAGTAACAGGACATTTCACAAAGAGTAATTCCTATGCCAGCGTCTTACCCTAGTCTCAAGGAACACAGGGATACGTTTGGATTCCAATATTACACCTGTGGTGTGAAGACTAAAAGACCTTTTCTGCCTGATTTCACCAAAGATCTACAGGAGGAATCCTTTTGTCCATCTTGCAGCTGGATGTACAGCAGATTCTGCATCGGAGATGCTCCTGTCCTGATCATCTTTAGCATCCCCCAGACAATCCTGAAACACTCAGGAAAAGTGGGACCTTGGCAGCTGAAAAGCTGACAGAGACAGACACACACAACCCCTAACTCCAGCTACAAGACATTTTCTTGGCTACCCACACAGAAAATTCATGAAATCTGCAGTAAATAGCATGCAACAGAGGTCAGCAAAAATACAAGAGTCACTCCATCAGCATGAGTGTCATCCCTTTGCTGACGGCAAGAACTAAGTTCATCACAGCTTTACAGGGTCAAATCTACATTTGAAAGAATTAAAAGTGTGTAAACTCACCTTAATCCAGCCTTGCAAACCCCAGTCTCGTAATTCCCAGCTGCCCAGGCTGGAGAGTGTTATGACACCGCGGCAGGGCGCATTTAATCAGCAGCATGACCTGACCTGTCGTGCAGGGAGAGCCCTGTGTGTGCACATTCCAGCCCTGACCTGTGCTGCAGCATTGCTGGCGCTTACTCCAGCGTTACCGCGCGCTCTTCCCCCACAGGAGCACCGCATCCTGTGCGCACGGGCCTCTTCCTCACGCCGAGCAGCACGAGCTGACTCCAAACACCTCACCACGCTCCTCTTTTGGTTGGACAGAGACTCACTAGCGCTCCCAAAAAAACCCTTTCAAATTCCCAGGTATGCCTTTTCAATGGACCCTCCCTAAAACAACAGCAGCTTTGAGAAACAGCCCCTTGTCTGGCGAGATGGATTCCCCAGAGCTCTCCAAGGCAAAGAGATGAAGATGGGCTACACCAGACAAGCACGTTAAGCTCTGCATGAGTCTGTGCGTGCACTCTATTTTGCAGACAACTCATTAGCTGAGCTATTTTCCAGTCAGATTAGGAGGAAAATCCAAGAATTACAAAGCTGAACTTGCAGCACCTGAGTGTCTGCCGGTTTGGATAATTCTAGTGAAAATTTCAGGTAAAGCAAGTGTAAGACAATGGTACATGACAACAATATCACTGAAATCACCAGGATTGTCCATCAGTTTTCAAAGGACATACTGTACCATGTCATCTAGTGTCTATGAAAGCAAAGCTGTTCCCAAGAGAGGTCCAATTGAGAATGAGAACTACAGGGAGTTGTGAGAAAACTCTCCCAGGGTTTGATTCGTTTTGAGAAGAAATCCTCATATCTCTTGGTCACAAGCTCCACTTCTTCCAGGTTTGTGAGGAATCTCAGAGCACTGATGGTACTGAGCTCACGTAAGTGTCAGTTATTTTGGAATCTCTCCAGAGAGAAATATTTTGACAGTCATATTCTGTTCATTATTCTTGCAAGAGAGGAAACACGCACGTCATTATCTCAAGGAGTACAGTCAGCCCACCATGCTCTTGCCTGACTGGCTTGCTTATCTTGATAAATGCTGGCTAAGATCAGGACTTAGTGCCATTAGATGTGTCTAAAACATGAAGCTGTCATTACTGTGTCAGCACCAAGGATTGTTTCCAACCGTGATAATGGTGGGGCCACATTTTGAACAAAGACAGATTTTAGTCTGCAATGGCCTGCCACACCAGCTGGTTCCCATTACCGCACAGAGACCTTTTGCTCATGATTATGAGCTTCACCTTTTTTTTTTTTTTTTTTTTTAATTGGAAACCAGAAATATCCTCCCCATCTATGACTCATATTGGACCTAGCAAACGGTTACCTCATGGTTAGGGGCTGGCAGGGTTAAAGTCTGCAACAGTTCAAAGATCTGTTTGATCCAAAGCCTGGAGAAGAGCAGGTTAAGTAAAGAGCTCTAAATCACAACCAGCACGGATCCTGTGTCCTGGCCCTCCCACCCTGCCAGAGCTCCAGCAGCACGTGCACCACACGCACAGAGCTAATGGCACACAGCGCTGACGCAAGGACACATCCCCGTAACACCTTTTTGACACAGGTCAGCCCGAAGGTGGGTAGCTTCATACCAACAGCGAGACGAGAAGAGCGCGAGCTCGTTCTCACCTGACTCAGCCCAACATTTAAGCAAAATACTTAAGCACTTCCCTGTCCACTAAAGCACTTAAGTACGTGGTTTAATTTATACAAGGTAAATGTTTATGTGCTTTGGACTGCTGAACTGGCAGCTATTACAATATTATACCATTACACCAACTGCTGTGTATGTACATATAATTATATATAGACAGCTGTTGTTAAAAATATATCTATAGCTGGTTTTAATCTCAGGTTTTAGGGATTCTCACTGAGTTTGTAGAAATTACATAGCCCTGCAAACAAACATAATTACATACATCATTCAGTTGCTTTCCATTTTCCTAGCAGAGATCTGTCCCTGCAAGGCAGCAGCCTGTGCTTTATTCCCCTAAGCCAGCACCTGAAGCTGTGTCATGTTTCTGTTCCCACCAGACTCAGTGCAGAAGATTTCACATGAATATAGATTTAAGACTTGCTGCTTGGAAATGTGCAATGTCAAGTGCCCCACTGAGTTTTACTGAGTTGGCTGTGGCAATATTTCCTACCCAGTGCAGCATGATCATTTCAGGCTTTAATCCTGCCTAATCCTGTTCTACAGGGTTTCATATTCCCTCCCATCCTCTTTGCCTGACAGTTTTGGCATCTATACCACACACATTATGTTACTTACATTGAAAATTAGGATCATCTGGGTATCTTAGAGTAAGGACATTTACTGACCACAGGGTTTGTCTGAGACCCAAAAACCAGCACTTTGTATTCACCTTGGAGTTCTGTCCAATCTCACCTCAAACCGTTTCAATTCAGTTGTACTGAAAGCTCCCCACATTTTGCTCAGTTTATACTTCAGTTGGTGGCATCTCTTATTTACGCTACATTGTAATGCAGATAGTTTGCAGCTATTCAGCATAACAAAACCATGATTTCAGAAGAAGCAGAAATCATGTGCCTTTTCTTTTGATTTTTTCCCCCTATAGCATAGCAACAACTTACTGTCCTAAAATAAAACCAGTTAGAAAAAAAAAAAGGTAATTAACTTCCTAGTAAATAGATGCAGCATTAGAATAAATTTTCAGATTGTCTCACCAGCACTACAGGGTTAACATCAGGTGGAAACTTGGCCCTTGCTTGAGTAGGAACTGACAGTTTTGAAGCAGGCACTGGGCATCCTCCTCCCCTGAGGAAGGGAAGTGCTTTTTAGGTGCCCAGACACCGCAGAGGCCACAACCTCGTTGCGATTCTCTAACAGCCAAGTTTCACATTTTTAAGTGTTTCGCTTCCATAAAGAAGGTAATTATGCCTCATGAAATGAGGAGAGAGATGAACCCACAAAGAGCACAAGACTTAAAGGGGAGACAGTGAGATGGACTTGTAAACAACTTAGAGTGGAGACACTGCACACTACCAGTGCTCCAATCCCAGAAAAACAACAGGGTCCCTGAAAGCAGCTGTGGGCACTGCAATGTGAAAATGAACGTCAGAGGCTGCAAGGGCATTGTTTCAAAAGCTAGATATGGATCTTAAAGTTATTTTCAGGGCAACTCTAATTCAGCAAACCAAAGAGAAAGAAAATAACCTTATTCAGAATATGGAGACTTATGAACCCAAGTGGGCCGCAGCAAGAAAGGAAATTGTTAGTTACTATCCCCTCAATGCCTGACAGCCCCTCCTTTAAGGTAAAACATGCAGAGGTATCTTAGGGACCAACCAGAAAGTTTCAAATGGAAAGTGCCTGAGTCTATATTCAGTAAGAGCTTCCAAAGCCACACAGGTGTCAGCCCAAGGTTTCAGGTTAAAACTTTCAATAGCCTGTAAGACAAACTGTTTGCAACCTCCCCAGCTGAAGGACAACAGGTTCTGGTACTTTTCTTTTGGCTGTGAAAACTGAGGTGTTTCAGGGCCTTTTCATCAAGCTCAAAGGGTTCAAGGGATTCACTGTCAGAGGATTTGGAGCACCTAGACAAGAATCTATTCACTAGGTAATGCAAAGTCGTTCTCACAATCCGTATTTGGAGGGCATCACGGGAGAGAGGAAGGATGTCCCATAGACTTCACTGTGAGCTGGGACAAGGAAGTCTGAGTTCATTTCCCTGGTCTGATACCAGTCCTGCTTCCTCCTTGTGCTTGGGTATCTCATGTGTGCTGTCAGAAAGACTGTGCTAATAGTAATACTTTACCTTCCAGACTTGTAATTAGCTACTGCAAGCTTCCCAGTCCCATAGAGACCTCAAACTAGAAGTGACACAATATATAATAGGTCAGAACAGACTGTATTTTACCACAAAAGCAGCTGTGGCTATCTTAGACAGGGGCTGAATGCAGTTAACATGCTCCAAAATCATTCTGCTATCATATGTTGTAACTATTCAACAACTAAAAAAAATAGATATAGATTTTTATGCCTTGAACTTGCTTCTTTTGACAAAGCACTTTTGCTGAGAATTTTAGAAGGTTGCTACACTACTTTTACTTTGTTCAAGTGTCCCTGGTGACAACCATATCCTGGAGTGTATTAGAGTTTAAAAATACAGCAGCAAGATAAGCAGTGGCAGGAAGATAGAGGAATTCAGAACTTTGAGTCTAAGAAGAAAAGATATTTCTAATCTCTGCTGAAAATATAAGACAAAGTGGATAAGGCAGACAAGCACGAGGAGGCTGCTACAAACAGGAGAGGTTGGAAAAGAGGGAAGGAGGAAGGGAGGGGGAGCTTCTCACACCAGCAAGTGAGCTTGATAGCAAGATGAGAGAGAGGTCACAGCAAGACAAGTATAGCAAGCCAGTAGAGCTCCACAGAGACACAGTCTAGAAGACAGGTCAGGGCAAGTCTATGTCTATGGCTTGCTTTGTTCTTATTTTTTGCTTTCCACATACTTTCAAAAGGAGAGGTTATCAGATAAGATTTGATGGGACACCATTAAGACAGAAGGTTTTTCCAGCTCTATTGTGTGCATGACATTCCTTCCCCTCTGGTCTCCAGAGATCTCATACATCTGGGGATGTAATTTGCAGAGCACAAACACAGGACTACACGGCAATGCTGCCTTTGGTTAGGAATTTGATCAAAGGTGCAATTTAAAGTGGGTGTTTAACAGCCTCACAGTGTTTCTTTGCCCTGGCATTGTACAGCCCAGCCTGTAACACACACTTTTGTGCTACCAACAGGTGCTGGGAAGCATGCCAATGTCCCTGTCTCACAAAAGCTTCTACCTTTCCCGATGGTGTCCATGCACCCCGGGGTAAAGGAATTCTAGACCTTCCCTGCTGTAAGGCAGGGATTCAGCCACCTCAGATAAAGAACAATAATTGGTGCCAGATGTTGATTTCCTGAGGGTTAAATCTACAGGAATATAATAAATTGGAAGGGGGTGGGCAGAAGAAATGTGTTTAATAGTAATGCCCTGGGAATTGAGGAGAGATGCAAACAGAGAGGCTGGTTTCCACTGCAGCAGTCACAAGTGCCATAATTCTAAAGGTCAGAAGATTCTGCATAATCAACATGGGAAAAAATGTGGAACACATGGAAAAAAAGAATCAGTAACCACAGAGGTGTATAATACTATCACCAGCGGTGCTGCCAAGGTGAAAGAGGACCTGATGCTGTTAGCTAGCTGAATACACACCAAGACACCAGCAGATTAGATGGGGGCTGAGGTGGGAGGAAACTATCGTTCTGAAATTTCAACTGCTCTTTTACAGGAACCTACCAATTCCTCCCTTCTCTCTGCTTTTTTCCATTCACATCTTCACACTGAATAATCTCCAACACGTCCATTGTCAAAGCATTTTCCATGTTGTCCTACGTATGCACTAAATTTTGACAATTCACGCCTTGCATCAAAATTACTTTAGGCCGCTCAATTGTAAAGTAACTCCAGACCTTCCATTGCCACATGGACTCAGGGAGATGGCACTGGAAAACTGCTCAGCACTCCCATTCTTGCAGGACTTCTCCAGTTGACACACACAGGATATCGTATTGCCCAGCACAGATACTGCTCCAAACAACCCACCCCTCAGGCCTTTGGGTTTTGTGCTTTGGGTTTTATCCCTCCCAGCAGAAGGGCAGAGGACGCAGGAGAAAGCAGAACCTGTGACACAGCTAAATGCAGGGGCTATGGGAAGAAGTCAGGAACATGGCAGAGATGCATAAAGATGTCAGAGGAGGAAGGAAGTGACAACAGGGATATAGGGAAGATGGGAGAGCTGAGGACATTGCAAAGGAAAAACGAAAAGTCTGGCAAGATTGCTGCGGTGGAGGGGCACTCAAGACAATGGGGAACAAACCCCCTTTACTCATGCAACAACTCCTCTCTTGCCATTTAATATTCAGTGCTATTTTATAGCAGCAGGACTCTTCCTCAGCTTTGGAATGCAAACAGCAGCAGTCTGTGCTGGTGGTGCAGAGCCTTGCTGCAGGCCTGCTCTGCCTGTGCTACCAGCACGGCCTTGCAGGAGGCAGGGGAAAGTCTGGTCTGCTAATCTTGACAGGGCTTAGGAGAGAGATCAGATTTGAACAGTTCGGCATCAGCAAGACTTGGATAATTCCAGACACACAGAGGAGAGCTCTAAGTACCTAAGGAACCCTCTTGGTGGTGATACTCAGCCGCTTACAGAAGCAGGCAGGAGCAGTCAGGATTATCCTTTAGGATTAGGTGCCTAAACTCTTCCTTAAGGTCCTCCTCAGGCATCCATTCCCTTCTGTAACTCCAACACTCAAAAAAAAAAAAAAAATCACTGCCCCTTCTCTTCCTTATCCATGGAGCACTGGTTAAAAATACCTGACTACCTGAATAAATCCAGGCATTCTGGAACTTCATTTACTCTTTGAGTCTTGCAGCTTACAAGATACTACAGTGTAATATCATAAAATCATACAATTGTTTGGGTTGGAAAAGGCCTTTAAGACCACTGAGTCCAACAGTTAAACAGAAGATAAATAACAGATAAATAGATAAGAAGAAAAATAACCTACATAAGTAGGCAACAGTGCAAGGAACAAACAACTACAGCAGGAGATCATGAAACAAAAACACAAAAACCATAACAAAGATTGATCCACTTTTGTCCTGGTAAAGCAACTCACATCACTGCTCCGATCCTGGGATTGCCTTTGGGTTCCCATCAAACCGACCACAGACAACAACTGAGGTTTTGAGGGCTACTCATAATCTTTCTCCTTCTACTGCAATTTGGCCCCAAGAATCCCTCACAGGAAGCTTTTCTAACATCTTCTCTCTTTTACTAATTATAAAGGAGTAGAAATATTAAGATCCCCTTACAAGGAACCTGAGGATTCCTGCAGAGCTTGTTTCAATGTAAATCTCCTTAGTAACAAAGGAAATGAAGGGGGGAAGAGAAGGAGTCTGCACAGGATTTGCAGCCTGCTTTTCTAGGGGTGTTTGCTGCCACGCTGTTCCAGAGATGATTCAGCCTCTCCCCGTCAGCACCCCTCACTGCTCCTAACTTCTGGCAAGGATCATCCAAGAGGAATGTGGGGTTTTTTTCAAAGTTCTCAATGAAGTATCAGCTGTTCTTTAAAGAGATTATGGTGGGAGCATTCGCATTGACTCCACTGCGCAGCCAGCCTTGTGATTAAATGGCTCAGCAAAGGTGGTTTCCAGGGATAAACTGTGCCAGGGATGACAACATTTCCTCGCCAAAGGGGGTGAATCCAGTAAAAAATGAGGATAGAGGAAAACTGCTCTAGCTCTACAGCTATTATTAGTGTCTCAGAGCATTGTCACTGCTTTGTCTGTGCCGTCAGATGTCACTTTGCATCAGTTCTGGGCAATGCTCAGAAGAAAAATGGTGGAACTCATTGAATTCTGCAATGCATGACTGGGCTCCGCAGCAGGGCCGCACAGAGGGTTAAGTGACCTCTTAATGCTGGTGGGAGCACTGCTCAACAAGTTCAAGTGGGCTCTCCAATAATTTATGCAAACACCTTTTTGCATAGACTGGCAATTTATAGTAATTTATCCCTTCTCTCCAGCTGCTCTCGCAAAGCATAAAACAGGTACTTAAAAATGAGATCTAGCACTCTGTCCTACTGTCCCCTACAGCTGCTCCCTGCTGAACTGCCAATCCAAACAAGGCGAAAAAGACAACTAAGGCAAGAAAATGACTGACGTATAATGGACGCTTAGACTTTTGGGCACACTTGCCTGGAACCCAAGTCTGGGCCATGAGCAATATACGTAACACAGCAGCACAGCTAAATCCTTACATCCACCTTCTCTGAAAATATGCTTTTCCGTATTCCTTCTACTCTTTGGAGGATCACCGTTTTCATCAACACTTTTTCCCCCCTCTCATTTGTTTTTCAGGAGCAGCTTCTCAGGATAGAGCCGAGCAACTTTGTCTCAGTGAAGAACCAACCCCGCACTCAGCAGACGCCGACTCTAACCCTTCCTGCTTTGAGGAAGCATGTTGTGGACATCCTCTGCACTCTCAGAAGGAACCCAGAACCAGGACACGCTCTTTTTCTCTCAGGATGACCGAGCGGCCGAGTTCATTTTGCCGATCACGTGGCGGTTTCCTTTGAACCACACGTACAGCGAAGTTAATCAGAGTTGACGCGAGACCCACACGCATCCCATGGCATCCTCGTTACATGCTTTTAAATGTCTGCCTTTGCTCTGAACAGAAAGCCACAGCCACCAAGAAAAAAGAAACGCATCTAGTTTTCCTTCTGATCTTAGTCACCTGCCAGCACATTTTGTCTGCTCTAGCAGAACACAGGATTGTTTAACGGCCAGCTAAACACAAGTCAAAATGGCAGCTTGGGGTGGGGGGGAAAGAAACAAAACCCCCAGGTGCTAGTGATTTATCAAAATGGACTAAAATCACACCTTAACATCCAAGCTGTAGACAGATCCTCTATTTTTGAGGTGAATTTTGGGAAGCTAATTTAAGTTCTCCTTTCAAAACATCTATTAGCAATTCGTCACACTTGATGTGACTGGGAGTAATGTCATGCTGACGGCTGCAAGATTTCAGCCAGACTTGTAGATCAGAGGACCTGATGGATTGCACTTCTAAGTACCTGCACAGCTCTGAAGCTCAAATTGACTGTCTGGCAGTATTCTTTCTGCCCTACTGCATTGGAAAGCTTGATTTTAAGGAAAACCTTTCATTATTTTGACCACAGTGTCCAAATCTCGGAACATAAAAAGCCCTTCATTGAGAAAAAAATGGATTTTTATTTTCTGAAGACAACAAAAGACAGCTGTGTATACACACACGCTGTGATGTAACATTAGGAAAGTCAGAGGTAGACTGAAGTCATCTTTGCATGCAGACACACACCTGATTCAGGGGGAGAAGTTAACGCACTGGCATGAATTCTCCACAACCGTCCTGGAGGAGGAAGGCAGCTCTGACAGTTGCTTGATGAGACAGATCCCACAGCTCCCATTTCATCAAGGGCTCTGTCCCCTCCATCTGCTGGGCTCTGCTCCATTACAAGTTTATTACTGGCCATGTCCTGCTATCTTGAGAGTCAAAAGCTCCACTAAGCATCTTTTCTTTCTACTGGAGAAAATTAGGAATAACCCCAAACCTAAAGGAGAAGGAAAGACAAAAAATATTCCAGGTACAAATATTTGAGCTGTTAATAACCACTGGGAAACTCTTAGATTAGAAAGCACAAACAGAATTTAATGATCATCCAAGGTTGTAAGCGTGGAAGCATATTAATTCCAACTTTGGACTAAATTATTTGAGATTTGGGCTCCTTTTCTGCAAGGTCTGAATCTCTGCTACCTATTTTAACAGCAATGCTACTGGTAATGTTTTTTCCCTTCCCCGAAGAAAAATCTGTAATGTCTCTTTTGTTTTCTCCAAGCAGCTGCCTTTGAGCTTTTCAGAGTGACACAGAAATCTAAGCAAAATTTCAATGACTTCAAACGTTCTTGCTTTGGTTTAATCACAGTTAAGAAAGCTTGAGCAACAAGCACACAAAGGCTACCTCAAGTGTAAAAAAATAAAAGGGTAAAGAAGTACATCCAGTGCATCAGAAGTCTGCCAGGCAGAAAGCAAATGGCTAAATTTATAGAGGTGGTTCCTGCTAACAGAAGAGCTGCTCAGCCCCAGCTATTTCATTACTGTTGCACTAAAGGGTCCTAGGGACGTTCTTTTTGAGGTGTAGGCAATTCAGAGAGCTGAAACAGCACTGTAATTTGGCCTGTGAAAAATGAGTAGGTGTTCACAGTTCATTTCCCAACAGAGAAAGCCATGCACATCACAGAAACCATCATCATGCACAGAACTAATAGCTGCCCTGCTCAGCAGGCACACCCATGCACATCACAGCAGCCTTGCAGTGCCCCAGCTCTCACCACACGAGAACAAGAGACTTTGGTTTGCAACCCTGTCAGCAAAGCACCTTTTTCTTCCAGATATACAGCCAGGTGAAAAAATATAGCGATGTTATAGGTGAATAAATACAAACAAACAACACTCGACTCCTGAAACCACAAAACAAATTGAAAACTATGATATATTCCCAAAGAAATCCCCTGCCCCCTGTCAAACTGGAATAAAAACACACTGAGAGAGTCATAAACACAAAGTGAAAAACTCAAGGATGTGGGCAGAGGATGCAAAGATAACAAAATGTTGAATAAATGGAATAAAACACCCTGCTGCTTATCAGAATGAGTAACATCAGCTGCAGTCAAAGGGCAATGGCTGGACAGGACAGGGTACTTTCACATTCCTGTTATAAGCAGAGGTAAGGCTTGGGAACAACAGAGCACCAACTCGTGGAATCCCAACAGTCAATTATGGCCCTATGCAGGGACTCTGCCTTAAACCCATGCGAAGTCTTAGAACACCTCAGTGCTCCTCTAGAAGAGCAGTAGACTGATTTCTGCTTGGATATCACCAAAATAAACCAAAGTAAAATTAGACATGGCTGAGTCCAATTTCACCTTGATTAGCATTTACATGATGTGCAGGGAAACATGAGAAGAGCACATAAATAACGTACTATTTGTTGCAGACCTCAGCTATGGTATTGATCCACATGCACACATGTGCAGAAACCCCAAATCTCCCCTTTTCGCACAGAAGTAAAACTTCCAGAAGCTGAGTCACACAGGTTAGGGTGCAGACTCGGGCTTTACTATACCAGAGAGTCCAGCATTCCACATTCCCCATTTCCTTCTAGTGGACTTGACATTTCTGACAACACTCCCAGGAAATGTAAACTTGGGAGAAGCCAATTGTTGAATTTTTCTTCCTATTACAGTACCACCATTTATCCACCCAGGCTTTATACAAGTTGGGGGGGGCTCCAAAACAAAATTATTACCTAGGAATGAGTCAGTACCACCTCTTCCTGAGGCAGCTGCACAACACAGTATTACTCAACAGCCACAAGCTGTCTGTGCCACCTGCGAGAATAAAGTGAGAATAGTTTCTCTTCCCTATTCTCATTCTTTTCATGTTGGAGGGAGGGTTTAACTTGGTGCCCAGTCCACGTGGGTAAAGGTGGAGGGCATCTAGACATTTCTTCTTTACTACCCCTTGGAGAACCTTGTTAGGAAAATAATCCCAATACTTTCTTTGAAGAGACTTTCCCACTTTTACTTTTCCTACTCTGAACTTTTGGGGTTTTGAAATGACACCACAATCCCCTACACTGCTCCCCAAAGCACCTCAGTCAAGGAACAGCTGCATCTGATCCTTGCAGCTTGCAAGGTCCTGGGACGCATCTGCAGACACTCAACCAAAGTGATAGAAAATGGTCATGCGGAGAAACAACCACTAGGTCACATCACAGGTTGGAACCCACGGCATTCCTCTGCAGGTTTAAAGCCCTAGAGCTGTAAGTTTACAGCCCTTAGCTGTAAGCTAAGTAGCTGAGGATATTACTGGTGACAAGAGGCATCTAAAGAGCCCCACACAGCAACTATCCCATGATGAGACACTCAAGCTGAGCCAGCAAGAGTGGCGGCTCCAAGATTCAGCACCACTGTTTTCCCTGCTGCATCAATGTCTCATAAGTTTGCAGCAAATGAATGTCATCCTCAAGCATGCTGTTAGGAAAAATTGCTTAAAATTAATTAGCTTAGTAACAATGGCCTGTCATTATGCTACTAAGTCACCAGCACGAGCACATAAGTTACAGTGACAGCTCAGGGTATAAAATAAGTGCCTTTATATTGAAATTTGCAAAGTGCTTAGCAGTCAAATGCCAATCTATTCACTTCTGGTAATATTGCATAGTTTTCTCTTAATAGACTGCTCCAAACTCCCACACAAAGATATGACTTATTTTACTACAGAGAAGTCTTTCTACTTCATACACTGTCCATGCACAAATATAGAAAGCTTTTTAAAGTGCATTTATTTGTACAGTGTTGATTCATTCCACATCAAGATGAATGTGAGATTTAGAACATGACTTTAGAAAAAGCTGAAGGTAATGGAACAAAGATTTTCTCTTGGGTGACTTAGCCAGGGATGCATGATAAACCGAAGGTAAGGACCGGATTTCGAGGGGCAAGAACATCAGCAGTTCCCACATGCAGCACTTTACAAGATTTCCCCAGTAGAGAAGGAAATAGTTATTGCTATAATTATTTCATAGTTCCAGTCAGCTGCATTCAGTTGTACTGTTATATTCCAATGGCAGGAAAATGGAATACAGTAAACTATAAATATCTGTCAGAATTCCTTTGAAAGGACAACAGTTAATTGCATAGCTTGATCTCCTGCCGTGCAGAGCTTGCATTTCAGGTTAGAAAGGTACAGATTGTTATTGATTTAATTCTCTTGAAACATGTGTGGTATAAAACTGCTCAAAAGACTTATGGGGGAGAAATATATGCTTCCAAAGGAAGTCCTGTAGCACAAGACTGTGGCAGGCTACCTTCTTGTAAAATGCTTACTGAAATTCAATACATCCCCTTCCAAAGGACTTCACAGCCCCCTCAATAAATTGAGGCTCCTTGCTTCATTTGCAGAAGTGAAATTAAATCAGTGATTCAGATGAAGAACAACAAAAGACTAGCAATAGTATGAGGTGCATGTAAAAAATAATCCCCTGTGTTAAGAATAATTCAGTCCTTACTACGCACTCTAACAGAGAGTGAGCCATTCCCATCTTTCCTGTTTTCCTTTTATTTACCTTCCAATCATACCCTTCTCTTTGCAAACTCATCCCAGGCAGTCAAGCCAATACTTTTGACTATTATATTCTCCTATCTTTGAATCCACTTCTGATTTGTCTCATGCAGAGTTGGTCTGATGACCCAAAGACATTAGGAGGCACAACCATGCAGCAATTTGTTAAATCTTGTCCATTCCGGGAATAAATTTCCCATTATAGGCATTGACAGCAGTGAAGATGAAGCCCTGTTTAACGCTTGTCCAGCTCATCTACTTGCCACGAAGGGTAACTTGACACAGAATAAATTATGTATCATTGGGATTTTGCCAGTCTGTGTTAGTGTTTATCCTGATGCTAGTACACAAGGAGCCAAAATCCCCACTCCTGGGAAGCCTTTATTAACGAGTTCCATAGCTACTAGTAAATTGTTACTCCCAGATACTGTAATTAAGATGACACATCTTCGTGAGGATTGCTTTAAAGAGACCAAATATTAATGGAAGAAAGACTGCAGAAATGTTTTAGCACCTGTTTATGACGACCATGTGTTAAGTTCCATTTGCACACCTTGCCCGCCTTTATTAGGAGAGCTCTGCAAGATGTAGACTGCCAAATATACCTTCTCCGAACTAGCTGTCACTAGCTTTCCCTTCACTTTCCAGGCTTAGGACAGAAACCCGAATTTACAGTCTTAATCTTTGGGTTTTCCAAGGTGGGTGAGTGAGGTTTTTTGGGGATTTCAATTTTTTTTTCTTTGAAATATTAGCTGATTCATTATAGGCACTGAGGGATTAAACGGAAAAGTATTACTTTAACAACTTTGAGAGTAAATTGAGCGCAACTTACAAGATACTTAGAAACAGAAACAATTTCTATCCAAGGCAAAGTCTTAACACTTGTAACAGTTGCACCTAATAAAACTGCAAAGACTGTCACTTTCATTCCCCCTAAACACCACGCACCACAGCACACACCGAGCACTGAAGACGGTGGCTGTGCACCGTCTAAAGCAAGTTCTAAAGCCAGTAAAAGAATCATTAAATAGATCACTGAGCCCAACAGGATTTAGGCATACCTAGCCAAGCAAGGCACAGCCTTAGCTGGCGATCATTACCCTGCAGGGCCTGGGAGCAGACACGGCTCTTTTCAGGCTTTACACACACGAAGCCAGAGGCAGCACTGCCAGGCTCCCAGCTCCTGAAACCCGAGCCATGCGCAGGCAAATCCCGGGCAGAGAGCATCCCACTTCCCAAGGCTGCAGGCAGGAGTCGGAGCCTGCCCACACGGAACGGGTTCGGCAGCTAGAACCCGAGGGAGGATCAGGCAGGCAAAAATACAGGCAACAGCCCAGGCATGGGAAGGGTGGGGAAGGTTTTACTGAGATGAAGTAGGCAAGAAAGAATCTCTGGAGGAGAAAATAAAAAAAAAAATTAGGGAGAGATTTAAGATAACAGACAGCAAAAGCAGACAGGAAGCAAATGGGGAATTATTCCAACAGATTTTTACCACGCAGGATCTCAGGAAGCATTTGGGCTCGCCGCTGCATAGGTGAGGAAGACGGACTACTAAAGACATTATAGGAGAGGAATACAGGGCTTTTGTCTTTCAAGCTTCATTTCTGTGGTTTAAAGCAAGGATGAAGATAATAACATCCTGTCCTGAAACAATTTCAGGAGCTAAATAGAGTATATATAGCCAAGTAAAATTAAGCTATTGTTATTAACTCTCACCTTCTCTCACCCATGATATCAGATGAAGATGACAGTTTCTCTGAAGAAAAAAAGCATCATGAGAACTACCATTCACACTGCTATTACCCATAATAGCATAAATCCTCCATATCTGACTATTACAGATAGACTTGAACTCCTCTTTCATATTAAAATTCTCTGTTCTCTGCCCCCTCAGAACAAACGTAGGCAATTCCTTCCTCATGCCCCGGCTGCAGTGTGGCTGAGGCTGGCAGCTGAACTCTGGTAGAGCCTCATGCTCCTCACACACCTGCCTGGCAGGAAGGCTGAGTGCCCCAGCTGGGCTGGAGAGAAGAGCTCTACTTTCCATCCCTTCCTTTATGGCTTCTCAGACCAGCAAACTCAGCCCATGTCAGCATATGGAAGTGATTAGTCAATGAGGGGAGGGTCAGATGCAGCCCTCTGCGCATTGATTGCAAGCTCACAGTTTCTTCCAAAGGCAAAAAAAAGAGTGTACTTGAACCCTTAGAGCAGATAGGTTGAAGCTGATTTATTGGGGTGATTTAGATCTGTTAAAACAAATTTAATTTTGAATACAATTTTATATCAATTAACAGAGTCTCACAAGTGTAGCCATTAAGGAATCTCTTTCCAAAACCAAAGCCAAATATTCAAGATTTATGAGACTGACTTGCCATATTGGAAGTAACTAATTATTCGTAATGATTCTTTGTACTCTGACAGTGATTATGTATTTTCAGTGCAAATGACCATGATGAAGCAAGTGGTAAAGGCAGCTCATGTTTGTGAAAGGGATACCAAGAAGCTAAGGTCTGATCATTTCAGGAAAATATTCGGCTATCAGGGGAAGAAACAACAGAAAACAACTAAGCCCAGCAACACAAAACCCAGGTTATTTAACATCCTGAAGTGTGTTCTGGTGCATGTCAGAGCTGTAAAGAAAGTCTGTGGTCTCTTTATATTGCCTTAAGCAATTTTGTATTCAGTTTATTTATTGTGACCTTTTGGTTGTCGTTCCACCCTGGACATGACAGTCTTTAACAGAGCAAAGCCTCGCGGACTCGGCTTGCAATATTTGCAACAGATTGTGGAGTGAGTCTGGGGTGAGAGGAACAACGCAGACTTGGGGCCTGATTCTTATTTGCACTGAGTTTTCTTCACCTTACTCTGACGGCACAGGGCAGAAAAAGTAAAGTAGTAACCCTGCTTCCAGCTCCACTGAGTGAAGGAATCGTCTCTAGATTATTCTGCCCTGATTAAAGTACCTGTGAATCGAAAATGATAGTTACATAGGGATTGGGTAGATTTTCACATTGCCTCAGGCTACAGAGAATACAAAAGCACCGCCTTTCTCCTTTTCCATAACTTCCAGTACTGCCCCAGACACAGGAGCGGAGTAATTGCGAACAAAGTCCCTGTTCCAGTGAGGTGCTCAGTGCCAGCAAGGTTAATGTCCAGGGGCAGGCTCGTGGCGAGAGCAATGCCATGTTTACTGCTATGGTTGCTGCTGCTCTGATGCCACGCTCACTCAAGCTACAGACGAGGGTCTAATTTCTGATCCTCAAAAGGCAAAGGCACAGCGAGTTGGTCATTAAAACCTGCAGCAGCCTGCATGTGATTAAAATGTTAATGTCAATATTATAATCAAGGTCTGACTCACAGGACAGCTGGTAAGAGACTTGATCTGTATTGCTTAGCCCCAGTCACCTGATGCAGACCAGGGTTAGGGAACGGTGGTGCCCCATCACATGGCAGGGATTGGCATTCACTGGCTCATGTGGCAAGCTGGAGGCTGACTGCTGAAAAGGGAAAATCAGATCAAGCCCTGGTGCAGTATTGATAATTTCAGCTGTGTCTGCACTCCAGCGAGAGGACAGGTTTTTGATAAATTTCCTTGGTATCACCTAAGCTGCAGCTCTGATGCAAAGGTACTTGAGCATCTCCTGCCCACCTGCAGAGCTGCTGCTGGGCTGTCCTGTTCCCTGGCCTCGCTCGCCCATCTGTCTCACTTTTGGAATTTTCTGTGCTAGTTTCTATCTAGTTGAGTTTTAGACATTTAAGCCTGTGGTAAAATTTTGCCTGATGTTGTCTAAGCACCGAGAGAGCTATAGTCTGCAAAGCTTCTTTTCAGTAAATTCAGGATTAATGAAGAAGGCCTCTCTATTGTTGGAATGTCTAATACAATTATCCACTGAATGAATGGACTAGGCAGCAGTGGAGGGCTCCCAGGTTTGTGGCGGGGAATTGTCTGTTTTAACATCCATCTGTTTTCATTCCCTCTGATCCATTATCATTCACCTAGAGTTATAACATGATGAATATCATTGTGTGGAATGCCATTTGATGCTGGGGGGAAACAAAACCACTGTAGGTCTGCCTTCTATTGAAAACGTGAAATTGCCTTGGTGGAAGGAAAGGCATGATTGATTCAGAGATGCTGTTTCAAGCAGAGGCATCCTTTCCCATGTGGACTGTTTGATTTTGTTAATTCCTTTGGATGACCCTTCTGCTGCGTCTTTCAACAAAAAAAATATATATACGAAAATGAGAATAACTGTGGACAATCATAGTGCTGCCGAATTTGTGGAGTTAATTGAAAAAAATAATAGTATTCACAACTTCCCCCAGAAGGCACCTTCGGTTTATGTTCACAGTGACATTAAACTCCTGTACGTAAACACGTAAGCGGGATGAGAATCTTGATGACCCTGTTGACAGGAAATAAAGAAAGGAACTTTACAGGCAATTTCCACTGTCCTTGTTGGTCAGCAAATTTGGAAGTGAATGAAAGAAAGAGAACTAGAAATGCATGTTAATGATGGAGGGCCTATAGCAGCATGGGACTGAGATGAGCACTAGCAAGAGAAACTGTTAAAAAGCCCCAGTTTATCTTTTTTAATGACTTACCCTTATGAAGTACTTATAAGCAACATAGAAATTACCTTGCAAATGAAAGGACAGGCTCACCAGTGTAAAAATAACTCACTGAACTCAGTTAAATGCTTGTTTCTAGAAAGTGACCCTTAAAATATTAGTAAAGCAAATACAGTTGTTAAGCTCAATCCATTGTTTAACTGGGTGTATCTAAACTGAGACCTTTCATTAACAACCATCTCCTGGATCTTGGTTGTGCCTTTCAAAAACTGTACATTAAAAAAAATATTGTACTGTCACTTAAAGAAACAGGAGAGAAAATACCCTTTGGAAATTTACAGTCCAGCAAAACACAGGGCATATAACTGTCTGGCTCCCCACTAGTCTGTAATTACCCGGGGAAGCAGCTAGATTTAGCTATCTTCCTTCTTTAATTGGCACGCAAAAGATTATAGGATTTTATTAGGACACAAATGACACCGATACGAGTGTGATTGAGGCATGCAATGCATGACTGACTATTTGCATTAAGAGGCTTTGCACTACACATGGGATTTCTACCTTTGGTTTTAAATGGCTTACATTTAAATGACGTTTCTATGCTACATTTTAAGAGGATGATATTTATTTTAGCACTTGTCTAAGTAAGGTAGGGCAAGGCTGTTGCCAGACACCAGAAACCCTTTTAAAAGAGCCTGTTTGGGCCAGGTGGGAGGGCGTTAATTTTTGACTGCTCCATTGTTACAATTAGATCAGAAACATAAGAAAACGGAGGAAAGATGGGCATTGAAGTGTGCACATTGAAGCCTTTGATGAGGTGTTAGACACCCAGCTGCCCGACACTGCTGGGGACACCAGCCTGAGGAAGCCACCATCTCTGTTGATGACTGAACTGGAACACAAACAGGAGCAGGTAGCAGGAGATTTTTTTGCTTCTTACTTCCACACCTCCCACTAACGCTGAATCTTCTTCATGGATTTTTTCCCTTATATATGAATCTTGAAGGACTTCTTTAGGTTTTGTTTCACAACATCTTTCTAATGTCTCTCACATCCAGAACGAAAGGTTACCCCCCAGGGAAGGTGAGAGCAGCTGAAGATGTAAGGAATTAAGCCAAGTCAGTCCAATGGAGCAAAGCCAGCCCCACACAAGGAAGGGAGTACCCAGAAGTGATGGTAACATGCTGCAATATCTGACTGTGTGCAATAAAAGATGATAACAGGAGGATTAAGTCCTGCTACCATTGCGATATGTAGGACAGCAGTGCTCTGTGCAGGGGCCCTGATCCAGGCACACCTTCCTCGGTGCTGTCCTTGGGACTGGGCACTGCACAGCTGCTCAGTCGGCCACCAAGTCAGTCCCTGTCCCAAGGGAGTGCCTGAGGACCAAGCCTTGGTAGAGGTGATCCTGGAGAGAGGAGGGCCTGAAACTGCAGGGAAACAAGAAGGGAACTACAGCCCCTTTCTGCATTGCAAAATCCGAATGAAACCTCAACAAGATAGATGTTTGGGGAGCAGGGGGTAATGAACAGGAAGGGTCTCCTGCTTTCACCTCCATGAGTCTTAACCCTCGGTTCCCTTACACTGCTCTGCGTCTCATCTACACTGCCAAGCTCCTCTGTCGCGCACCACCTCATTCCCTGATTGTCCTCTAACTTGTTCCTTGACCCACAGATTGTTCCCTCAACTCTTTCCGTGTCTCAGCTCTTCCTGTGTCCCCCAAGCTGTCCTGAACCCCCAACTGATCCCTCCACCTGTCCCTCCGCTCATTGTTCAATCCTCAACTCATCCCGTAGCTCGTTCCCTGTCCCTGGCTCACCCTCCGACCCCCAGCTCACTCCTCGCCCCTGGGTTCATCGCTTAAGCCCCAGCCCATCCCGCCTCTCACCCCTGGTCCCACTGCTCGCCGCAGACTGTCCCTTGTCCCCGGCTCCCCCCGGTTCCCTCCGCTCGTCCCTCCATCCCGGCCAGCCCCTGTCCCGCCCCGCGGCGCTGCCCCCGCTCCGTTTCGCGGGGCTCCACCGGCCGCGCGGGGCAGGGGGGTCGCGGGGCCGCGGCTGCGGGAGCCGGGCCGGGGGAAACTTTTCCCGGGGGC